>CM021109.1:72635235-73235235 GCA_007115665.2 Sequoiadendron giganteum
TATACCCTCAACCCCTCTCACTTTCTCTCTATCTATACATCTCACCTCTCCCTCCTTCCCTACCTCCCACCCTCTCTACTTGTCTCTATCTACCGTCTCCCTCTTTTTGTGTACCTCTCATTCAATCAATCCCTACCACCCTCTCTCACTCCCTCTATCCATATCTTTTTATGTCCCTCCCACTCCATCCCACTCTCTCCCACTACCTCTCTCTCCCTCTCTCTCATGTCTCTTCCTCCCACCCCCTCTCTCTCTAAGGTCTCTCCCTCTGGCAACCTACCTAGGTAACTCTCTCTTTGTCTCTCCCCTCTCTCTATCTATCCCTCCAACCCTACCTAGATAAGTCCCTCTCACTCCACCCCCCTCTTTCTCTACCTCTATCAGGTCACTCCCTCTCACACCCTCTCCCTCTCTCAGGTCTCTCATGCACACTCCCTCTCTCTCCCACTCCCTCTCTCTCACACTCCCTCTCACTACCTATCTCTCAAGTCTCTCCCTCTCACCCCCCTCACACTCTCAAGTCTCTCCCTCTCACACTCTCAAGTCTCTCCCTTTCGCACCCTACCTATATAGCCCTCTCTTTCTCTTTGTCTCTCTCTCCCTCAATTCTCTCTCTCTGACCCCCCCTCTCTCTCTCCCTCCGTCTATCCCTCCCACCCTACCTAGCTAAGTCCCCCTCAATCCAACCCCTTCTCTCCCACTCCCTCTCTCTTAAATTCTCACTTTGATCCCCTCTCCATCTCTCTAGACTCTCTCTAAATTCTCCCTTCGTCGAAAGACATACATAAATGCATACATACAAGCATAATACATATGTACATCTAATCTTACATCCATACAAGCATACATACATTGATATATTAGCATTTAACATAAAGTAAGACATAACGCAAGCGCATTATAACATGCTCACGTTATGTGCTAGTAGACATGTTCCCCGTAGAAGCAAAAACCATGTCAAAAGTGAGATATAACGCGAGCATGTTATATCTTGCTTTGGGAATTACCGAGCTTTAAGCTTGGTATTTTCCTTGGAATACCAACCCAAAGGCTTGGAGAGCATTCCCAACAACCAGAGACATTTTTTTAAAAAATCCACCATATTTCTCATAATCGAGTTCGTGCTCACCGTCAAGATTGCACGTGGTTCAATATCAAAAAAATCGAGCACATGGGTAATGTTGGGTTATCTCTTAGCTATCCAATGATGTAATTTTTTTCACTTTCTGAAAATGTTAAGTCTTTCATCCATAATTTATTTTATTTGTATGTCTTTTTTTTTCCAAAAAGCAGTGTTTGGTATTTTTTTCGTTATAAATTAACCATTCATCAATTTTTCAAATAAATTACATTTTTAGAAACTAGACTCCACTCTACAAAATTAAAAAATTAAAAAAAAACCAAATCAATTAGTTTCCAAAATTTGTAGGGGTTGCATGGCCAAAATTCTATTTTCAGGATATGTCCACTTCACAAATAAGTAAAAAATCAAATATTCATTAAAAAATTATCAGAAAAATCATGCATCAACTACATATTGTTAGCTAACTTTTGACCATTGTGATTTTAAAAATACTAAAAAAAAGTTCACCGTACGAGGGTCGTACAAGAGTTGCTATGTTACGTTTTTCTGACAAAAACAACACCAATCTGTGTACGTCCCTCATTTGAACCCCTTAATCTCAATCATTTTCAAAATAAATTAGTAGTTTAGAAAGTAGACTCGGAGTACTTGAATCCTTCTTTTTTTTCCATCTCAAAATTTTGAGTCTAAGTATCCTCAATTTCATGTCCAAGGTCAGTATTTCCTGATTTCAAAAAAAAGCTGTCCACTTAAGTCCCCTTTTTGGGGACCATCTTGGTGCACTTACCCAATATTTTATGTCACATTGGATGTGACTTAGCTTTGATCATTTGGAATCTATCATTACTTAGGAAATTGGAATTTGATAAGTAAGGTGGTCATTTAAAATTCTTCAAAGCATATTTTTTGTCGCTGATTTCACAATGACTAACATAGTCAAATTTTATCATGCCTATTGGCATGATTATCCTTGAACTGGCCACGGATTTAAAACATCATTATCATGAGTTTTTTTTCTTATCGATGACTTTCCTTTCAGACTCCAAATCATTATCAATTTATTTGTGAAGGAATTCATTTTTCTTGCTGTGGAAGTTTAGGTCAACATTTTGTTTCTTTCACTCAAAGGTTTGGAACCCTTCGTTGGCGGCCACCATGGATTCTTGCCCTTAGCCATTTCTCTACACTCTCTGGTGTTCTGATCTTGGATAGCATATGGGGGAAGTGAGAATACCATTACAATGGTCATTCTATGTATCTACTTCCTACAGGTGGGTGAAGGCACGAGTTTGGAAGATGTCTTGGCCATTTCTTTTGGTTTGCAGATCTGGTAATATTTTCTTGACAACTTCTTCACCACTATTGTCAGGTGTTCATCTTTAGACTTGCTTACAAATCCATTACTTCTCATTCTAGGCTAAAATGAGATAATTTTTCTTTGCAAAACAATGAAACCAGTCTATTCCTTTCATGATAAGATCAAAAATGATTGCTCCAAGACTTGACTACATTTTCATAAAAAGTTACCTTGGCAGTTTTAAAGGGTCTCTGATTTTTGGTTGTGGGAAAATCATAATATCCTCTAAGCTCTTCAGTTTATCACCTAGGTTCATTTATAACAGTTCTTGGTTGCATTTTCTTAAGGTTATCTTATCATTTTTGTGAAACGATTTTTTGAGTTTTTGGGTCATCTTGATAGCTTTGAAATTCTTCAGTTTCTTACATGGAGTCATTGGTAAATACTATAAAATTCATTATTACTTGTTTTGAGTTTCATTTTTGTTACTTCCAGGGTAAAATAGATATTATTTATGATTTTAAAAGATATATTCTTACTGTTTTGGGTAAGCACTACCTGTGGAGGCCTCTTGTGAAGAAAAGTTTAGTTACACCTCTATTTTTGGACACTATTGTTCTATTCTTGTCAGAAAGAAAAAATATATCTCTCAGGGACATGGTATATTCTGAAACTGTTGATTGATAGTAGTAATTGTAACTTGAAAATTATCTTTGAGTAATTTTTTGAAAGTGCTAAATGAGCAATAGTTGTAATCCTTCCTGGATTGTAATGATGTAAACTGTAAATGGTTTAGAATGGAGAGATTAGGGCTTTAATCATTATAGATAAATCTAAATAGAAAAATAGAGAGGAGTGCAGGTCAATATTATTGAAAAGATAGAGTAATTTTTTGGTGATGCTAAGAAATTGGAAAACATAGTGTGTTGTTTGTTTTGTAGTTTGTATCATGAAAGATTGAAAATCTGACTGTGAGAAAAAGAAAGAAAGATGATATCACTGTAAGGCATTCTGATGAGAATTTTTATTGACACTATAACTATAGTTTTCTTCAAGTTGTATCAAGATTTGATAATGAATGGAATTTTGAAGAGTCACTCTTGACTCTTGAGAATTTTATGCATTGTCTGTCAAGAGGCACTTGACAAAAATAAGAGAAACAAAGAGATCCTCTATATCATTGTATGTTATATTGAAAAATAGAAAAGGAGTTGGTGCTCCTTGAGATTTGTGTCTCTAAGCATAGGGGCTGGTGCTCCTTGAGTCAGTGCTCAGAAATCAGCCATTGAGGCATTATCAAAATATTTATTGAAATGAAAGCCTGAAAAAGGCAGCAGGTTCAAGAGTGGTTTTTCTACCTCATAAGGGTTTTCCACTCCGCATATCTTGTGTCTATTTGAGTTTCTATGATTCATTTATTTCAGTGCTTTACTGCTTTAAAATATAATTTTACACTACTCTCATTTCAGTTTATGTGTTTGCATTCAACTACATGAATGACTCTATCATTGATAAATGAGAACATATGTATGGTTCTTTTCAGTTTCAGTTAAATTTGTTAAAGAATTCATTAACACTGATTCACCCCCCCTCTCAGTGTATTTTCACTCCAACACATCATTTCTCACACTTCAATGGGACTATCTAGCACATATAATGCTCCCAATTTTTTGCCCCTTCCAACCACTAATGCCCCTTTGGTCACCTTCCATGAATTTGAAGAAAAAGTGATGTTACATCCTCAAGCATCAATATATCCCATAGAAATCATATTTCTTTTAGGTTCTAAAACATGTCTTACATCACGCAATAACCACTTGTTTTTATTCTTCAACTTCAACATCATGTCACCTTTGTCAATAATCTCACATGCCTTGTTATCACCAAGATATACTTTGCCAAATTTCTCTTCTTAATAATTTTGGAAGGCTTCCCAACATGAACTTGTGTGGAATGATGTGCGGGAATCCAACACCCACTAATCTATTGTAGTTTCACTCATTGACAAGACTAGAAAACCTTCATATTTTTCATACGTGGTGTTCACTTCTCTATCCTTTGATTAGTTCTACAACTTTTTGTATGACCAAGATTTTTTCTTCCTATGACCTTCTTTTCTGCAAAACCAACAACCTCCATTTCTGTCCCTTGAAATTGATCTTCTTTCTGATTTTGATCTTCTTCTATGGTTATTTTTGCCCTTTCTTGGTCTCTCCCTCTATTACCAAAAATTAAGGCATCACCAAATGCAGTTCCTTGATTTTTCCTTCGCATATCTTCGTTGAGAAAATTTATAGAAATGTCATCAAACTTGAGTTTTGTTTTCCTGAATATAGATGTGTTGATCACCATCACAACTCCTTCCCAAATATTCAGAAGAGAACACCACAGTAAGATGGATTTGATTTCATCATCCAAAATGATATTTACCGAAACCAACTAGCTTATAAGAGTGTTGAATTAATTCAAGTGGTTTGAGATGATTCCTCCCTCATTTTTAGATTATACATTATTTTGATATCTTTTCTGCTATGATATTAAAGAAGACATTGTTGGATAAGGATAAAATGATCATTTCTCTTACTTTCTTGTCGAGTCTCTCACAATCCTCATCTGACATCACAGTCAACTTCTTTGATTTTCCTTCCAACACAAGTGAGAGATCGCCTCTAATTAGAAAAGAATCCATCTGCACTTTCCACAATCCAAAGTTCTACCTCGAGAACTTCTCTATCTTCTATTTATCTGCTTCCACCATTTCCCAAAAATTATCACAATTCCTAAACAGCTAATTTCCCAAGAACTGATACCAATTGTTGAATAATTTATTGTAAAATAAATGAAAATTAAATTGCAAAAAAAAAAGTTGAAAAGAGCACAATTCACAAACGCGAGAACACAAATATTATTAGTGGTTCACCAATTTCGCTACATTCACTTTGAAGCAATGGAAATCACTTTTATTATCTCAATTAGTTGAATACATGTGCAATAGCATAACAACAATAATTATGCAATGTCAATTACATTATCCACTTTGGAAAAAACATTCAAAAAAAGGGAATTCAAAGAGACAATGCAATTGGAAGGAAAACATAAGTGACCGTTGGGCTTCAACATCCAACACATACTAAAAAAATTGGCATGATAATCCCAAAATCTCAAAATTTAAAACCACTTTTGTAAATACGATGGATAAGAAATTATTTGGTATTTAACATCTTAACTAATCATTCCTTAGCTTAACAATATATGTAATTTCACAAACCAAATAATTATTTACAAACATAGCCCCTTGTTCTGATTTTTTTCTTTTAGGATCCAATGACAGGGAAGATTTCTTGAAATGGCTTGTACTTTCCATAATAAGATCAAGATCACTTTGTACTTATTTTTAAATGGTAATTGCACATATTATGTTGGGGTTTTATGATTACTTAATTTTGAAAGGTAATTTTATGTATTAACTTTGTTAGCTGAATTTTTTAATTGCTATATTGTGTGACTAATTTAAGGAGATAATTATTGGTATTTTAAATTTGACTATCTTTTATTATAATATTCAATAAATTCAATTATAAATTTTTAGATTATGGAATTCTAAAGAATTTTAAGTGGTTTTATTTTTTGCTCCGTCTTTATGGAGTTGTTTTTGAATCAAGTTTTTTTTTTTTAAATACATATTGGATTACACAAATGGTCATGTCACACAATTAATTATTATGTTGATATTAACTCCATGTGAACCACTAAACACATTGATTTCCCTCATAATCTTTTGACCAAAATCTAAAATATGTTTGGAGATCTAAATAATCCTCCACCTATTATGGATTGTCTTGTAGTCCTTAATGAATTTTTACCATATGTCCATAATATAATTAAGAAACTTTCTAGATGAGAAGAGCTTGAATAGTGTGATGACATAGAAGCATCCCTTCATGATTCTTCTCCTCTTAAAGAAACTCCTATTGATTCTTCAAATTTTATGACTCCTATTGAGATTCATAGGATTCATCGTCTTTATTTCTAATTCAAAATTTTAAGGTAGAGAACTCTTTTATTCTAGCATCAATAGATGTATTTGATGTTTATATTCAGTCATCTTATGTGTAAAAATCATCCAAATATGAGTAGTTTAATTAGATGACATGTACCAAGATCTCATCTCCTACTTCTACTGAGATTTAGTGTTATTTCATCCATGACTTCTAGTGATTTAGTTTATTAGAACATTCATAGTCTTCTAGAGATAAATCACGGGATGAGTGTACTTGATAAATATATTAGGTTTTTTTGTGTGCCTCTTCTTATAGATATGAAGAACGCTATTGAGAACATTCATATAATCTATAAAGACAATTCCATCATAATTATTTTATCTTATATTGTATATCAATTTTCACATGGTTTTGAATTATTTTATTAATCTTGGGACTACTAATTTGAATGTGGCACCTTTTGGCATCAGTATGGAAACATCTAAGCAACTTCTAGAGACATCATACATTGAATTATTTTTTCCCTCATATTTATTTCAAACATGGGAAGATCATCTAAATAGATCCTTGGCCTTGTTTCTTTTTAAGGTGAGGAATGTTCTTCGACATTCATTGATTATATTCAATACTCATATTCAAGCATATATAATTGATGTAAGTGATTGAACATTAAGGAGGCTTGGATGGTCTCTCTTCTTCTTTCTCTTCTTATAGGATTTTTTCTTCAAATGATGTTTTGTCCTTCTCAATTCTTTTAAGAGATCCCCTTGACTATATATTTGTCAAGAACCAGATTCCATATATTTTTCCTACCCACTTAAGCTATCTTTATAGGGATGTTGGTGTATTATTATATTTTATAGCATTTAGTTCATTAAGTATTTAATGCATTATTGGAAAGAAAGAGAAATAGTTCAGACACCATCGAGAAAATCCTAGTGCATCTTGTCATAAAGAGCTTGTAGACCATAAGATTGAAAAGACACCATATAGAGTAGGGGTAGGATAAATGGGCCACATCCCATCCTATAGATATATGTATATGAAAATATATGAATAACAATATGAGGGAGATGTATGTATAAGTCTATGTATGAAATGGTATATATGTATAGAATGTGTGTATGAAAGAACATATGTAAGAAGAGAAAGATGTGCATAGTATAGGGGAAGATATATGAATGTACTCCATCGATATGATTAATATAATGATTTGGTATGTGCAGGATCGTCATGGAAAAAATAGGCCCTTAAGTGGCAATGAAAATTCAGAAAAATCAGAGTTAGACAATTTGACGTAAAAATTTCAATAAGATATCTATATTATTTAAAAAATATGTAACAATATAATCTGTAGAAAATTGAATCTAGTTTCTAAACTACTAGATATATTTTTTATTTTTTTAAATGTATTTGGTGAAAATTTGAAATTTCAATGCAATAGTACTTAAATTTCAGGGAAAAAATAACAAATAGGTGTATGTCTGACCACCCTAACCACAATAAAATGATAATATTTTTTTATAATATTTTAGATATAAGTAGAGGAATCATGTCTCGACGTAATGCATATTTTTTTGTATTTTTTTTCCAAGTAAATAATTAATTATGATTTTTTTATTACAACTTTTAAAAAATATAAAAGCTCGTATGTCTGACCACCTTAACTTGGTCAAAACTTTATGAAATTCAAATTTTTTTTTTTATCCTATAGTATGCAAAGCATAGAATGTGACACATGTTTTGGATTCAAAAAATGTGATACGGTTTGAAAGATATAGATGTTTTTCAATCAGCCTATCAATCAAAACTTTAGTCGTAATTCAAATAGAAAATAAATAATAATAATTTATTGAATTCAAAGTAAAGCATAATTTATATTGGTGGAAAGCTAAGAATCTTCTTTAAAAACCCTTTTTGTTTCATCAATTTAGGGTAAAAAAAAGTCGCCAACCACATGGGCAAAGTCTAGAAAAATAAGGTAAGTTGTTAAACATGTTTTTTGTGTTGACTTCTAGGATTGGCATGTCCTAGCCAAATTCTTAAGCAAACCCGAGGCTAATCCCTAGGTAGTAATCTTTGTGTCAGACATATCGGATATCTAATTTTTTTTATATATAATTAAAAAAAATCTAATATAGTTTTTAATATATGATTTAAAAAATTGCAATATCCAAATCAGATATCCAATTTTTTTTATATATAATTTTAAAAAATCTAATATAGTTTATAATATATGATTTAAAAAATTGCAATTAATATTTTATAGTTTATTTTAATATATCTAGTTGAGAATATACAATATAGTTTATAACTCAATATATAATATATAATTTATGATAATCTCTTACGGAATTATGTATGATATATAATATATTATATTATTATGTATAATATTTAAATATTATTTATATATTTTAGTTAATGTATAAATATTTATATATATATTAATTTAATATATAAAATATTATATAACTAATTAATATCACTAATATATAAAATATTTAAATATTATCTCTTTCCCCCCCCCCCTCTCTGTCTCTCTCTCTCTCTCTTCCTCTCCTCCCCTCTCCCTTCCCCTTCCTAATTCTCTCTCCCCTCCTTCCCCTCTTCTCCTCTCCCTTCCATCTCCAAATTATCTCTCTCTATCTCCACTTCTTCTACTCTTCCCCTCTCCCTTCCCCCTCCTAATTCTCTGTCTCTATCCCTTTCTCTCTCTCTTTCCCACTCTCTATCTCTCCCTATCTCCCTCTCTCCCCCCCCCTCTCTCTCTCTCTCTCTCTCTCTCTCTCTCTCTCTCTCTCTCTCTCTCTCTCTCTCTCTCTCTCTCTCTCTCTCTCTCTCTCTCTCTCTCTCTCTTCTTCTTCTTCTTCTTCCCCTCTACCTTCCCCCTCCTAATTATCTCTCTCTATCTCTCCCTTTCCCTCTATCTTTCCCTCTCTTTATCTCTCTCTCTCTATCTCTCCCTCTCTCTCTCTCTCTCACTCTTTACCTCTCTCTCTCTATCTCTTGTCCACCCTCCGCCTCCTAATTACTCTTGGATCTATGTGTGCCAAAAATTGGATATCCAATTTGTGGCACCAAAATCTTACCGCCACAATACATTTTTAAATGTTTTTCAAATATTTCCCAACCCCAAATCGGATATCCGATTTGTAAAAATTAGGCTTGGGCTTTGATATGGAGCAATGTATTGACACCCAACCCAAAAAATATTCAAGCCAGGATTTTCATGTTTTTTGGTGAGTGAAAAATGCTACTTTTTCATATTGCCACTTTTTGGCCCATCATGATCTTGCACATGCCTGATTACTAGAATTCTATATGCATGATATTAGTTGGCATTCTATAAATATACAATTAATTATTTAATCCTCTATCTAAATCAAACCATTACTACATTATATGATTGAGTCTGAGGTATAAACCACAACCCTCATTAATTACTTGGGGTTCAAAACTCTGATTTGTGTTCCCCTGGTTTTCTTGCTAACATGCATTATATGCACCTAGAATAGGATTAAAAAAATTAGTTAGATATCTACTTAGGTAGATTTTACTTGTGTCATGTGACTTGTACTTTATTAATTTAATAGAGATGTTTTGCACACATATGTCTTCATCTCTTGATCCCATATTGGTTGTACATTCACATCTCTTAGTGATTTATTTTGTATATACCCACTTGTAGCTCCCATTTAAACAACCTAGCCTACAATCTTTTATGTTTTAAATCCTTTCATAGAATTGGATATCTTTTGTGCTTTCATTGAAGCTCCTTGATCTTGGGTGGCTATCTCCTTGGAAAAAAATTACATATCAAGACATTTGTTTGCAACAAATAACTTGGTTGCATAGCACAACAAACATATGATCAAATTGTTGTCAATAACTTTTTTATAATGCAATGGACAGAAAACAAGGGGTTGAGTGTGTGCAAACTTTGAAGAGGATCATCTAGGTGCATGGGTTATCTTGGGCATTAGCCAACATGTTATGCTAACTATGAATTTTTGGGTTGCATGTAGAATTTTCAATGGTGCAATCAAGAAATTTACATTATAATAATTTACATAGATAGTAGGAAAACTTCAAACTTGTAAACCTTTGTTGTTGTACTAATTTATCAGTATATTGGCCTTGCCTAGAATATGATAGTCTCTATCTTGTTCCAATTTTTATAGTAACATGTGGTAGCTTTTACTAACTCCCCTTAAAGATAACATGGTCCTTGACAATACACAAATCCCAAGGAGTTACACTTGAAAAAATAACTACTGGCATTGGTTGCATAGAATGACAAAGTTGCAATTTCACTACTACATCTACAATTTGAAGGTTGTTCAATATTCATATCTCATTCAATAGTATACATGCATGCAAGAAAATCTACCTTGTTCTATTTATCATATTCTACCAAAAATTAAACAGAACTTTTTTAATTTTGATTAATAAGATATTTCCTTTCTTCACTTATGTATCTATTTAAAAGACGGTTCATAAAATATTTACTAATTAATTTTTAAATTAATACATACACATGTTTTTGAATAAGACAACTAAGAGGGGGTGAATCAATTGTAACAAATTTAGCCTTTAAACTTTCACCAAAGATTAGATCAATCACAAATCCTTTACTCTGCTAATATGATTAATTATTAATTGCAAAAGTAGAAACTTATAAACATCACGCACACACAAGAACACCAGATTTACAAGGAAACCCCAATTAGGGAAAACCCACGGTGAGGATTAACTTACAATATAGAGAATATCAAAACTGGTTAAAAAGGCTCATTGCATGAGAAGTCTCACTGCCAATAAAAGACTCACTATCTAGATCAAGACTCACTGTCCAGCAAGGGTTAACCACCCGGAGGGCTTACTACCATAGAATTACAAAGAAGATATAACAGATTCATTACAAAGAGAAAAAAATATCAATCCAATAGAAATTTCCACCACAACTCGCTCAAAAACTTGTAGACATGCATAAATGATAAAGTACAACTTCAGCTCACTACTTCTAAAAACTCAACAATTAAATTTCACATTGACTTTCCACGCATCACATTCAAATTGTTTCGCATCTATCTTGCTTTCATTCATATATTTCACAAAAAACTTGACTTGTATTTATACCATCTTCAACTTTGAAACATTTCCAAAGTTGGCCATACACCATTTGCATTTACAAATACAAATTAGATCGATGCCAAAAAATTCTAAGGTGGAATTAGAATGAGTGCAACCCAAACACAGGCTTAATGAGGACACAAATAAGTCCCAACACGCTTCATGAACTTTGCAAGTAGTGTTCAACACAAGCTCAACCAAAGCAATGTAAAACACATAGAACAATTAAGCACACACAACCTTAGCATGATCCAATCCTTCCATACAACAGAATTAAATTGAACACGATCATATCACACTATCTCCAAAACTACAAGTCATAGGACTTGAACAAGAAGAAATCCCGAGCAACTATATTTGTCCTAGACCTAATCCAAAGACATTAAAAAACATAGTTCATAACTAATGAACATAACTCGCACTATATAATGATCCAGAAACCCAAAATCCGAATATAGCAACTTCCAACAGCCATGATCAACATATCTGAATCACATGAATATAGGAGAAAATCTCTAAGAAAACACTAAACACCTGCAACCTTTCTTTATTACAATTTTCTCAATATCCTTGACATATACAACCATTAACCTCTATACATGACATCAATGACAACAACAACTAGTTGAGAACCAGTTAACCAATTGACATCAATGACAACACCTTCATACTTGCAACAATATCCCCCTTTTTCATTGATGGAAACACATGATGTGAAAACCCATCAAATACAACACACCAGCTCAGAACACACTTCCTCATGATTTTACTTTATCCCCCTTAGTAGATACTCTTTTCCAGATAAAATTTTTCATATCTCGCATCTTTCTCTTTCCTTTTAACATTAATGGAAAAGGAAAAAGATATTTTACATTAATTTCCCCTTTGACATTAAGAACAAAATACTCTTTCAATGACAACACATAACACTACCTACTCCCCCTAAGAGGTAGTCACCAAAACATCAGTCCAAAAGAAAAATAGATCCATAGACCCATGGGACTAATACATATCCATATGCATCTAATTCAAGAAAGGAGGGGCAATGACCCCTAACTTCTCTCGGATATACTCAAAAGTATCTTTAAGAATCTAGCCTTTGTAAATATATCATAAATATGATCCTTCATTGGCACATACTCAAGCTTTACATCATTCTCCGCAATCTTCTCTTTCAAAAAGTGATACCTAATAGATATATGCTTTGTCCACGAATGCATCACTACATTCTTTGAAATGTTAATTTCACTTCTATCATCAGAGAAGATAGAAATGGGATCATCATTCATTATTTTGATATCTTTCAAAAAAAAATTCATCCATAATACTTGTGTACAACAAGATGCAGTAGAAACATACTCAGCTTCAGCAATAGATAAAGAAACTGAATCTTGCTTTTTACTCAACCAAGCCACCAATCTATAACCTCGAAAGAATACACCACCACTTGTACTTTTCCTGTCATCTACACAACCACCCCAATCTGCATTTGAATAATAACTTAGTGTAAAATAAATAGCCCTAGGATACCACAAGCTATAATTTGAAGTGTCATTCAAATATCTAAATATTCTCTTAACGATAGCAACATGTGTTTCTTTAGGGTTTTCTTAAAATCTAGCCACAAGACAAACTGCATGCATGATATCCGATCTAGTGGCAATTAAATACAGCAATCCATCAATCATAGATATGTATTTTCTCTGACCAACCTCAGGTGAATCATCATATTTACTCAATTTGCAACTAGTCACCATTGGAGTGCATACTGGTTTGGAACCATCCATCGTAAACTTCTTCAGCATTTTTCTTACATACTTTGATTGTGAAATAAAGATCCATTTCTCTGTTTGATTAATTTGCAGTTCAAGAAATAAATTCATCTCACCAAACATAAACATCTCAAATTATTTTTGTATCTTTTCAACAAACATCTTGCACATAGTTTCATTTCCTCCAAATATAATGACATCAACATATACAACCACTATCAAGATCTTATCATTTTCAATTTTAAAATATAGATTACTATTTTTCCTACCTTTGTTGAAACCTTGTTGAATCAAATATTTTTCTAACCTTGTATACCAAGCTCTAAGAGCTTGATTCAATCCATATAGAGCCTTCTTCAATCTACAAACCATATCTAGTTGATTTGACAACTAAAATCCTTTTGGTTGTTCCATATAGACCTATTCCTCTAACTCACCATTCAAGAATGAAAACTTAACATCCATTTGGTAGACCTTGAAATCTTTATGAGCAACAAATGCTAAAAACATTCGGATAGCTTCCATTCTTATCGTTGGAGAAAAAGTATCCTAAAAATATATACCTTCTACTTGTGAGTAACCCTTACACACAATCCTTGCTTTATTTCTAACTATTTATCTGTTTTCATTCAACTTATTTATGAATACCCATTTTGATCCAATTATGTTTTTTATCTACTGGTCTAGGGACCAATTCCCAAGTTTGATTCTTCTAAATTTATATAATTTCTTCTTTCATAGCTTCCATCCAATTCTCATATTTGCATGCTTCACGTATGGTTTTCGGTTCAATCTCAGAAAGTAAACATAGATCTATCTCACTAGTAGTAGCAGCTTTGCTTCTTGTCAATATTCCTTTCCTCTTGTCCCCAATGATTTGATCTTCTGAATGATTCTTTTGCACATATTTAGGTATCTTAGGATACACCACCAAAGCTTCTTCTTCTTCTTTCTGAGTCTCCTATTCTTCCAAATTCTTCAACTCTTACACAATCAGGTTCACTAGATACATACCCATCAACTTCAATTGAATTTTTCATTGCTTCATCAACCTTGGAATTTGTGCTTTCTATAATCTTTCTCATTATTTTATTGAAACATTTATAAGCTTTTCTTCTAGTAGAATATCCAAAAAAAATACCTTCATCACTTCTAGCATCAAACTTCCCTAAATTCTCTCTATCCTGTTTGATATAACATTTGCTTCCAAATACCTTGAAATACTTAACAGTAGGAATTCTTCCACACTATAGCTCATAGGGTGTCTTAGTACTATTAGCTCTTTCTTGAACTTGATTGAACACATAAATAGTAGTGTGAATATCTTCTCTCTAGTAAACTTCCAGTAGACCAACTTTAGTAATAATTGATCTAGCAACTTCTTGAATCATTTTGTTCTTTCTTTCAACAACTCCATTCTATTGAGGATTCCTAGGAACATATGATTATCTTGTTATTCCAAGAACTTCAAAAAACATATTAAACTCATGGGAGGTGAATTCACCACCTCTATCAGACCTCAAGCATTGTATTCTTAAATTTACTTCATTCTCTACAATAGCTTTGAATGTCTTGAATCTATCTAATGCATCAAATTTCTCTCTAACAAAAGTAACCCATATATACCTAGAGTAATCATCAATCAAAAGCATAAAGTACCTTTCACTTTGTAGACTTCTCACTCTTCTAGGACCACAAAAATTTATAAGAATTCCATCCAGTTTTCCAGTATTATATTGTTCCTTTGATCTGATGTTGTTTCTCCCTTGTTTTCCAAATTGAAAATTCCTACAAATAGCATTAACAAGCTTTGTAATCCTTGGTAAATATATTACAACTTGCAGTGCAGTGATCCTCACCAGGTTATCAAAATTTATATGACACATTCTCTAGTACCATAGCCAAATTTCATTAATCTAAGTCATAAAGAAACATCCATTAGCACCCTTAAGTTGATATATTTTTCCTTCAGACTTTCCTACAAAAATCATGATTTTGGATCCTTTCCTGATTTTACATCCCTCATCCTCAAATAAAATATTATATCCTTTCCTACACATCTTTCCAACACTCGAGAGATTATTCCTTAAACCCTTAACATAGTAGACATCAATAGTATTATGCTTTCCATCAAAACTTACTGAACCTATCCCACAAATTTTAGCACCAGTATCATCTCCAAACATAATTAAGCCTCCATCATATTTTCAAGTTTAACAAACTTACACTTATCACCTAACATGTGATGTGAACAGCCACTGACAACAACCCAATACTTCTTTTCCTATTTAGCATGAAGAGCAGAAATCACTGTACCTTCACTCTTTTTCTGGAGCATTTTCCTTCACTTGTCTTTCAGTATTAGAAGAAGTAGGTTCATCTTTTATAGCCAAAAAAAAGCATTCATTTTCATCAAAATATCCATAATCTGATTCTTCATCAAAAATACTAGCATCCTCATTCACATAATATTCTTTATTGATCTCCTTACCTTTGTTTTCTTTACTAAACCTTTGTTTGTTCTTCTTAGCTCTTTCTAGACATCTCAAAGCATAATGTCATATTCCTCCACAACTAAAGAATTTAAAGGGTAACTTAACATCATACTTATTGGAGCCTTTCTTCATCCTTCTCAAAAAGTTAGCTTCTACTTCATTAAGGTTTTCTTCATCTATATCTTTAGCTCTTGTAGCCTTGAAAGTAGTTTATGATTTGGATCCATTTCTCAAATCTAGTTTTCTCATCTCATAAGATGTTAGAGTTCCTAATAACTGATATTTAGTATAATTCTTGTAATCCACATATTTTTTAATAGCAGATACCTTTTCACCATACGCATCAAGGAGAGTTCTAAGAATCTTCTTCAAAATCCTGGATTCATCTACTATAGCACCAAGTCCTTGCATTCCACCTACCAGATCATCCACTCTATGTACATAGGATTTAATTTTCTCATCTTCATACATATGCAAAACCTCAAAATCTGCCTCCAAATTCAACAACTTTTCTTCTTTCACCTTTTCATCTCCTTTGTGCATCTTTTCTAAAGCATCCTAGACTTCTTTATTAGTCTTTAGATTCTGAACTTTAATAAACTTGGAATGTGAAAGACTATTCTTTAGAATAAATTTTGCCTTATTTTTTCCTTCATGTGCCTTGATTTCATGAGTTGTACTTAGACCATTGGCAAGAGGAGTGTAATAAATGTTATAAGAATTCTCAACATCATATCCACAATACTCTAGACATCCTTTCATCTGTATTTTCTGCATAACATAATTAGTTCCATCGAGCCTGGGATACTCAAAATTTATCTTACCTACAATCCTGGACCTTCCTTAAGTGGTTAATATCATCTCCAAGGAACCAAGCTTTGATACCAATTTTTGAACAAGACAACTTAGAGGGGGGTGAATTAGTTGTAACAAATTTTTCCTTTAAAACTTTCACCACAGATTAGATCAATCAAAAATCCTTTACTCTGCCAATATGATTAATTATTAAGTGCAAAAGTAGAAATTGAAAAACATCACACATACACAATAACACCAGATTTATGTGGAAAACCCAATAAGGGAAAAACCATGGTGAGGTTTAGCTCACAATATAGAGAATATCAAAATTTATTACAAAGGCTTTCTACTTAAACAAGACTCACTATCTGGATCAGGACTCGTTGTACAACAAGGATTAACCACCTAGAGGGTTCACTGCCATAGAATTACAAAGAAGATAGAAGAGATTCATTATAGAGAGAAAACAATCTCAATGCAACAGAGGTTTTCCACCACAACATGCTCAAACACTTGTAGACATGCGTGAATGATAGAGTACGCCTTGAGCTCACTACTTCCAAAAACTCAACAATTAGATTTCGTACTGATCTTCCAAAATCACATCACATACACATTATTTTGCATCTATCTTTCTTGCATTCATATCTTTCACAAACAACTTGACTTGTATTTATACCAACTTCAACTTTGAAACATATCCAAAGTTGGCCATACACCATTTGCATTTATAAATTCAACTTAGTTCAGTGCCAAAACATTCTAGGGTGGAATTAGAATGAGGGTTACCCAAACACATGCTTAATAAGGACCCAGATAAGTCCCAACATGATTCATGAACTTCGGAAGTAGTGTTTAACACAAGGTTGGCCAAACTAGTGTAAAACACATAGAATAATTAAGCACACACAACCTTAGCATGATCCAATCCTTCCAGACAATAAAATTAACTTGAACATGATCATACCAGACTATCTCTAGAACTACAAATCATAGGACTCGAACAAGAAGAGATCCAGAGAAACTTTAAATTTCTCCTGAACCTCAGCCAAAGACACTGAAAAACATAGTTCACAATTAGTGAATATAACTCGCACTATACAATGATCCATAAACCCAAAATATGGATATAGCAACTTCCGACAGCCATGATCAACATATTTGAACCACATGAACATAGGATCAAATCCTAGAGCAAAACCCAAAGCAAACATTGAACGCATGTGACCTTTCTTTATTACAATTTATTCAATATCCTCGACATATACAGCTAATAACTTTTATCCATGACATCAATGACAACAACTAGTTGAGAACTAGTTAACCAATTGACATCAAGTTGACAACACCATCATAATTGCAACACATGTTACCTTATCTATTATATAATTATCATACATATGTCATATATCCCTTGTAAATCATTATACATTTGAAAAACATAACATTTTTATATTGTTTGTTGTTTTTCTATATAATACATTTTTTCCTTGAATACTGTAACCTTTATGTAAATCTAAATTTCCTCACTCATTATGTCAAAGGTGTTCCCTATATGAAGTGGAGTGAGGTAGTTTTTTGGATCGATGGTTCAATCTACATGAAAAGGGATGCAAGACGATTGCATTAATCTTTTCCATTCATTTTATGTCATCCTTTACTAATGAATTATTTTTACGATAGTTTTGTCTACTATCAATCTTAAAGCTACACACAACACTCATTACCTTGCAATCCTCACCCATTCTTAATTCTTGCATAAAAGTAAGTAATTGACAACAATTGGCATTTTTTAAGTAATTGAAAACAATTGGCATTTTTATTCTCATGCAACATAGACACAAGGGAATAGAATGGTTATAATCAATAATAATAATTGAAAACAAATAAAAATAAGGTAGGTGCACCACAAATGAGATTAACAAATGGGTACACCTAACTTTTGACTAGATGTTTCATTCACTTATGAGGGGTATAATGCATAAATAACTATTAGAAAACAAACCTAACTATTATAACAGTAAAAAGGTAGGTTTTAAGATGGTAAAATGATGTGTACCTTTTTGAAATAGTGTTGTTTCAGGCCTTGTTGAGGACTCACTCGTCGAGTGGAGAATGGGTCCCTGTTAGGGTTCTAGAAATTTGATTGCTAGGTCATATTCTTCAATGTTTGCACTCCCAGATCTCAGGTGTTTAGCTCTCGAAAGTCATAAATAAATTTTGTAGAAGACTTTTCGTGATCTTACAAGAAAGATGACAACTTTTCTAACTTTGCAACTTTGACAATTGTTGTTCTTCAATTGATCTTCAACCTAAAACCTACAATCACACATGAAAGAGGATAAAATGTTGATTGTTAGGGATTAGGGATTTTCCTTGGTCAAACCCGATTTTGGTAATTAAACCTTGAATTGAAACAATGCATAAAAGGAAAGATGAATGAATAATGTAATGTTGCACCTAATCAATCCTCAATTAAAACTTGGAGTAAAAATCTGAAATCTTGCATGAAGTGGCCTCAAATAATTTAGATCTTGATCACAACACTAGATTAGAAACAACACCTTGAATATGCTTGAATTGGATCTTCAATGCTACATCAACACATTAGCTCAACAACATGCATGATGCATTATGCCTTTGACATGATGAAATAGATCTTTGATTGTTGTAATAAAACATTGATAATATGCTCTTGAATGCCCTATAATTCTCTTGTCAAATATTAGGATGCTCTCTTCAAAATCTTAGATTTCTTAGATGAAACAATGTGAAATAACCTTATATTTATACTTATCTTAAGATTTAATCCTAAAATTCAAATAACACAAGCTGACATAAAATCTAACATTTGAAATTATTAAAATACTACCAAAAACATATCCCAAGGGGGGTGTCTTAAGTTAGTTAGGACCCATTCACCATAGGGAGAATGGATCTTAGCATACTTAACTAGGACACATTTCGGGAGGTGTGAAATAATATGCCAAAAGGGGGTCCTAGGACCTAGTGAGGACCCATTCGCTAGGTGGCGAATGGGTCCTAGGTCACTAGCCTAGCACACATTCCTCACAAAATTAAGTGTTGTGTAATATAATTTAAGAGTGTCAGGTTTTCTCCCTCATAAAATGCAATAAATTAGGCTTGCATTTGAATTTAATGGGCCAATTAAGCTCAATTAATTAATTAAAGCCCTAGATTAGTGTGAAAGTGTAAAGATACACTTTACAACACCCTAAATAAGGCATCATTAAGTCCATTTTATTATTAATTATTCATTCCCAAATTAATGAAAAGGGATTCTTTTTATGTTACTACATTAATACAATCTTATATGGTTATAGGATACTTGGTGATTGAAGTGGCAGCATGTAGTCCTCTAAAATTGATACTAACATCTTCATTAGTGAATAGGTCATAAAGAGTGAAGTTTTTTACTCCTATAGTGAATTTTGTAAGAGGAGTAGGGTTTTCTCTATAAACGGGTTTTCTCTATAAACGGGTTTTCTCTATAAACACTTGCATTCATAATACTAAGAACTGCTACAATAATGAATAACTTCATCTTGAGTATTATGATCCTAATTTATGTAATCTCCCTCAGATTTTCCTATTTCAATGTGAATTCTTGTATGATAAGGCTATCATTTCTTATTTATTTATTGGTGAAAGATTGGAGATGTTTTAGATTATGTAAGGGGAGAAGGGCTAGTAGTCATGTAGACTAGCTTTGTGAGCATGTAGTGGTCACATGGAATATCATAGGACCTTCATTTTTTTTAAATGTGAATTAGCCTCTTATCTATATATAACTAAGGTTTAGAGGTGTGGCCTATCATGCAAGATACCACATCAGCACATCTACTGATGAGTGTCCAAACTTTCAATTTTTAAATATTTGACCAAAACTTAATCATGGTATCCCTAGTAGTTGAACCAAAAATATCATATTTTTCTTGTAGAATATCATTTTTTTATTTAAAATATAACTTATATGTAGCCTAAGTGAGCCAAATACCTTTTGGTAGCCATGTATCTTTGTTATATCTAACATTTATATTCAACACAAATGGACCAATAGTTGAACACACAAATATTATTTTTTATTATAAAAACAACACATAATTATTTAAAATCTTATATCAAACAAAAATGGACCAATAGTTAAACACTAATTTTTTTTCTGAAAATCCTTCACATCTCATGGGAAAAATAAGGTATTTACTATGCTCACCTTTTATATGTGTAATAGGACAACCTATTAATATGAAATACTTAAATGCTTGCACATACCTACCCCAATAGTTGTAGACATAAGAATAATAATTTTTCACTATGATAACAATACTTGTTCAAATAAATTTATTTTTTTGTTGCTACAGGGGTATCCCCGTGGCCCAACCCAACATCCATGGGGTGAATTGAGGTGAGACTAATCCCCTATAGGTGGGCATGACAACCCACAAGCTAGTCCACTGGTTAATCTCAAGAGCGTGAGTCAAACCCGAAAACTATGGGGAGAAAAACCATATCCCAAGCCAACTCTGCTACCCGTGCGGGCTAAAATGAGTGTCTTATTTTATTAAATGAGAGTTTTATTTTATAAATGACACACTTATAGTGGATATTTATGATATTTTATTTGAAACAAAAAAATATTTATTTCACTTTTTCATGAATGTATTTATGTTTTTTAATATAGCATCCATAGGTACAAATGGTCATAACCTAACTTCTTTCTTTTAGGCTCTACAACTTTCCCATGCTCATAATTTTAGATTTCCTTTGATCGTGGTGCCTTCTTGTGGGAGGATGACCCTTTCCCCCCTGATCATGTGCCTCTTATTTCTCCTACTATCCATTTTTTCCCTCTTGTCCCTTTGAGGAGACTAAACCATCTACTGATACTGGTGGTGGGGTTTCTTCCTCTCTAAAATTTTATGTATGGAAAGGTGCTCTCCTTGGAGAGTCATTGGACACTAGTGGTGTTGGAGCTGCCTCTAGATAATTTGTGTTAGAGGAGGGAACCTCTATCAAAACTTCTTGACTTAGCTATTGATCAGATCCTCTCTTCAATGAACAACTCCCTATTTTGAAAGTTTTTCTCTTTTCATCCTAGCATTGAGATGGTTTGCAGATGTATGTCCTTTATTTGGAAGGTGAAGGTGAGTTTTTCAACAAGTGTAATACCTTATTTAATCTTTCTATTTAAATTCACTTCTATTGAAAATCTCATTATGGTCCTTTCATAGGTACCATAGTTCCATGGTAAATATATCCTACACCTATGTCATTGGAACCCGAGTTTTGACCTAGTTGCAGATTTAAATAAAATAGCTCTTGTATAGATTTGTCTACCAAGTCTCCCACTTAAATTTTGGGATGAAGAAATCTTTAAATGGATTGGAAACTCATTTGACCACTTCATAGTTGTTGATGGAGTTTCAAATGTTAAATCAAAGTTAGTTTTCCCTTGTTTTTGTGTTAATGTTGAGATTGAAAAACCATTCCTAACTTTCTTAATCTCCAATCGAAGTTAGGGACTTCATATGAACCCATTTAGTATGAGAATTATAATGTGGTTTTTCAAAACTACTTGAGATCTAGTCATCTTCTTACTAAATGTAAAACTCCAAAAAATAAAATCTCTAAGTCTAAAGACCCTATTGCCCCACCTTTGAATGAAGGGACGATCTACCCCTTTACCAAGGAGGGTGAAATCACAATACTATGTCTCAATTTTTTCCCAAGATGGACATTTACATCAATATTTTTAACAGAATCTTCATCTTTTTAGACATATAATAGCTAAACCATTAAGAATTTCAAGATAATGTGAACTAGTGATTTGTGGCAATTTTTGTGTATATTCTAAATATATATTTTTTAATTTCCAAAATAAACTATGAATTTTTCAACATCTCCTTTAATAGTTGGTTTTAAATAAAATATATATTTTCAAAAGTAACGTTTTTTTCATAAAACATAACTTTTTTCTATAAAGGATATTATTCTAATTTTAAAATATAGATTTTCAATATCAATTAGAGGGAATGGATATTTTTTTATATTTTTTGGTTACATATTTTTTTAATTAATTTTTGAAGTCGTAGTAACTATAATTTGGACATACATGTGTGTCATATAGCATAACTTTTTATGTATCTATCAAAATCCAATTTTTTTGGTGAAACAAGAACATCAATATGTAGTGAACAGATAATTTTTGAATTTTTTTATAATGTTTTACTATTTTTCAACCATTACAAAATGAAGAGCTTGATGTTTGAACAAAAACGTATATTCAATTAAAATTAAAAACATGATAAAATGATAATATATCAAAATTATACTTTTTGGAAAGATCATTTTGAGGGCTACTATCTTGCAAAATATCTTGTTGATTTAAGCTCATTTGTGGGTCCAACCTAGGGTCTAAAATTGAAATTTTTGAGGAGATTTTGATGTAGATGCAAAAAATTTAATTTTTGGTACCTTCTATTGAAGGACCTTCAATCAAATTTCATTGAGTAAATGTGTGTTTCTTTACTCCTTGACCTTCAATTGAAGGTCAACCTTCTACCAAAGGTACAAAATGACATACCTTCAATCAAAGGTTTTTCTTTGATCAAAGGTGTATTTTTACAACTTGAATTCAAGCCCAACAAATTTCTCTTGCCAAAAGTGAGACACAGCTTTGTGATTTCACCTAGGATCTCCTTAACATTTTGAAGTCCCATGCTAAACAACCCCCTCAAAATACCTTGAAGTTGGAATTTTCTCCCATCTTACAAGTTGTTGCAATTACTCAACCCTCTAAGCCTCATATTCTTGAGGAAGGAAAAATCTCCAACCCCATTCTTCCTTTTGGTGACCAAGCTCCCCATACCCAAAACATCTTTTTGGATGTCAAGTTACCCATTGCCAACAACCTATCCACTCCTATGGCACCTTTTTTTAAGCTTCATATTCAACACTCTTTCTCTTCATTTGTTGTTCTTCAACTCCTTAAAGGACTTCTAATCTCCTTGGGGTATAGCCCTAGTGCCTCGCAAATTGATGATGGTTGGTCAACACCAAAAAATAAAAGAAAGAATAAGAAAATTGATGTGGGAGTGGATTCAAAATCGGGTACCCAGCATGAAACAAGATAGAACAAAATAACAAGGGATATAGCTTGTGGAAGGAAAAAGACCTTGTATTTAACAACTAAAAACCATAAATGAACTTCTTATCTTGGAATATGAGAGCCCTAAATAGCCCTCAAAAACAACACTCTCTCAAGATATGTATCCTTGAGAATAAGATTAATTTCCTCTTGATCCAAGAAGTTAAAATGAATCATGATAATTTCTAGGTTGTCAAAAACTGTATCTGGTCTAGGACCAACCTTTCTATAAGTGAAGCGCGAGGGGCCTTTAGTGGGATTGTGACTATGTGGGACCCGTTGGTGGCTTCTAGTTCCCTACTATCACTCTATGTCAATAGTTTGGTTGTTAAATTCTCCAACTCCTCTTGGTCTTGGGTCCTTATCAAACTTTATGCCCCAATTTTTTGTAATTCTCATAAGTCTGTTTGAGAGGACATAGCTCAATAGATGTTGGAAAATAGATTTTTTTTGGTTGATAGCTAGTGACTTTAATACCCCCTTTTTCCTTTTAAGAAATTTGGGGGATTAACTAACTACACTAATAGTATTGCAAATTGGGCAGACTTCATCAATATAACTGACCTTATGGACATTAAATTATAGGGGTAGCATTTTACTTAGAAAAACCTTAGAAAAGGTAATAATCTTATTCAAGTTAAACTTGATTGATTTTTGGTCTCTCCTAATTAGGATATGGGGTGAAACTTAAACTTGGTGGTTTTTCCTTAGACTATCTTAGATCATAATACACTTCTTCTCTCCTCGGTGGACAGACCCTATAGGGGGCCTTTTCCTTTTTGTTACGAAATTATGTGGAACACCCACCTTGACTTTAGAAATTGTATCCTTAATTGGTGGAACACCCCCTTCTAGGGTATGGCTATGTACAAAGTGTCCCAAAATTGGAACCTGATAAAATACAAGGTGAGGATGGGAAATATTAAATTTTGGGAATGTTCTAGTGAAAAAAAGGAGTTGATTGCAAAAATCATTGGTATCCAAACTCATATAGAAATTGGATATCTCTCTGAAAATTCCCATCTTATTGAATAATCATTATGGATGGAATGGAAATAATTCTAAAAAAAGAAGAGATTATGTGGAAACAAAAATCAAGGATACAATGGTTAAAGGAGGGAGATATGAACTCGGCTTTCCTCCACAAGTCTTCTGTAATGCATAAAAAAGGGAAATCCATCTCATCCCTCATGAATTATCATGGTGAACACATTACACATGATATCCAAATTATGATAATGGCCTTTGACTACTTCTACTTGGCCTACTCTACCCAATCCCCTCGTTGTGACCCTAGGTTGGAAGAATAACTATTAAAGTGCCTACCAACTACATTCTCTCTTGAAGATAATTCCCACTTCATGGCTCCAATCTCTGATGAAGAATTCACACTTGTTGCCTTCTCTATCGATATTTGGACGGATTCCCATCAAATTTATATCAAGAATTATGGAATATTGTTGGTCTTGATATCACAAGGGTGGCCAAATACTTCTTCTATACTTTTAAAATTCTTAAAAAATTCAATAATTCATATATTTATCTTATCTTGAAAGTTTGGGATCCAACTAGTCTTGCTCATTTTAGACCTATCATCTTATGCAATACGGTTTATAATATATTTTCCAAAGTTTTAGTGAGTGGGATTAAACCCCTATTAGGAAATTTGATCAATTTGAATCAAAAAGTGTTTGTCCTTGGGTGCCAAATTCTTGATGTGGATATTTCAATTCATGAGATACCACATTCAATGAAAAGGAGTCTTCTCTTGGTTATGATTCTCAAACTTGGCATATCAAAGGTGTATGAAAGAGCGGATTGAGAATTCATCTTTAAATTCTTAAGTTGGATTCACTGAGAACTTAATCTCTAGTCTTGAACCTGAATTCCTATAAGATGCTTCAAATAAATCGTAAGAGTTTCCTCAAGTTTGCATTGATGAAATTCCTATAATGGAACAAATGGGCATAATGATGGGCTCAATAAAGATGTTATAAATATATCATAGAAGTTATGTTCCTACTTCTCCTTAGAAAGCACCCTAATATATTATAATAATTGTATTTTATTATGATTTAGTTTGGGAATATGTAAATATTTTAAAGTACTCAATTCGAGTAAATGGAATTCTAAGGGGTTCTTAGGGGGATGAGAGGGGTATTCATCAATGGGAAACCATTTCCCATTACCTATTTAACTTGGTTGTGGAGGTTTCTGGTAGAGACATTCTAAATATCATTGATAATGGTGGCCTTAGAGGAGTTAGAGTTGCTTCAACTCTCCCTCCAACTCTATAGTAGTTTGTGGATTATTCTCTCCTCTTTGGTGCCACCTTAGTGGTTAAGCCTAGATGCTAGAAAAAGTGTCTTTCTAACTATGCTAAGGCCTCTAGACGATGTATCAATTACGAAAAAATTAAGATCTACTTCCTCAACACCAATGTAGTTTTAAGGAGGAAAATTCAAGACATCTTAGGCTATCAAAGCATTGATCTCCATAGAATTTACTTGGGACTCCCACTCACTATTAAAGAAGTTTCCATCTTCAAGAATTTTATTCTAGAATGCATGCAAAAAAAACTTGTAGGTTGGATAGGAAAACTATTAAGCAATGTTGGTAAGTTACAACTTATTGTTGCCTCCCTTAGGGGAATTTTGGTTTACTTCCTATCTCTATTTAAAATATAGACCTATATTGCTAACAATTTTGAAAAATTTAAAGGAATTTCTTGTGGTCAGACACTAAGGGAAGAAAAATACTTGCTTTAGTTAGTTGGGATAGAATCTACCTCCCAAAAAAGTAGGGAGGTTTGGGTATTAGGAAAATCCCCCACCTAAATAAAGCTCTGATGGCTAAAATTGGTTGGGACCTACTCCTAAAAATATTGGTGTATTATTATGAGTTTGATGTACCTCAATAATTCAAGGTTTCATGGTGTTCTTTCTAAACTTGGTTTCCCATAGGGCTCCTGCATTTGGAACAATATCCTCAAAACCCATAGTCTGACCTCTTTAGGTCTTAAGTGGTAGCTTGGGAGTGGTCATCTTATCCATTTTTGGGATGATTGTTGGTTATTTGACCAACCCCTTATTTCCCACCCTACTCTTAAAGACCTTCAACTTCTTGCTAAAGGTTCATTTGGCCCTTTGGTCTTTGACTACCTATTGCATGACAATTCTTGGAAAATACTCCAAACATGTTGCAAAGACCAACACCATCTCTTTCAAAGTGCTTTACTTCTTCAAAATGATCTTTATGGGATCAATTTCCCTAATTTTCTGAGAGTGGGTCATTTATTTTGGGCCAAAAATCATAAGGGAGAATTTTCTATCAAGTCGGCCTATAATTTATTGTTAAAGGCTAACAACTATAATGCTATCTAGGGGAAATCTAAAACAAAAATCTCCTTCCTAAAATTATTTTTTTCTGGTGGAAAACCATGCACAATAGAATCATAATGTAGGACAACCTCATCAAGCGTGGATTCCAATTACCAAATAGATGTGTCCTATGTAGCATGGATGAGGAAATGGACCCCCATATTCTCATGCATTGCTCCTTTTCTCAAAAGATTTGGTGGTTTGTGTTGCAAAAATTTAAATTTTCTAGTCCATGAACAAAGAATTGCTATACCTCATGGAAGAATACATTATTCCCTTCCATCATACCCTCATTAAAGAATTATGGAAGTAGATACCTCCACACCTTTATTGGAGTCTTTGAAAGGAAAGAAATAATCAAATGTTTAGACACATAAAAAACTTCCAGAAGAGGTCTTCTCGGCTTTCTCTACGCTCCTTTTGGATAATATCTCAATATACCACTAGCCTTTCCTAGATTCCCCTCCCCTCCCTTTGGAATCTAAAATTGCTACTCAATGGGACTTACCTCAATCCATATATGATGTTGAAATCATAAAGAATATGGCCAAGTTGAATACTAAATGGTTACCACCCCAAATTGGTTGGTGTAAACTTAATTTTGATGGTGTTGCTAGTGGTAACCCTTATATGGCTAGTGGAGGTAGAATTTTGAGAGCCCCCTCTTGGGAAATTATGGAAGTTTATGTTGGAGTCCTTGGTGTTAGCATTGAAAAGTAGGCAGAGGGCATGGCTCTTTTATGGGGTGTCAAGATCACTCTATTTATTGGTACCAAGAACCTTCTCATTGAAGGGAACTCAAAACTGATTATTGATTTGGTGAAAGTATCAACTCACCCTAGATGTGCATTGTAAGATATCATAAATGACCTCTAGAAACTCCTACTAGGCTTTGAAAAGTTTGAGATTAAAAATATCTATAGGGAAGGCAAAAATTTGTTGACACTATGACAATATTGGGATGGACCAAGTGTTCTTAAAGTGCTAGCAAATTTTCTCTTTCTTAGAAATCTGAAATAGATTGAATAATACAAGGAACTTTTTAATAGAAAATAAAAGTTACATAAATTAGAAAAACATAAGAATTCAAACTAGGACTTTGAGAGATTATGCAATGTTGATGTGAAAATATTTCATTAAGAGCTTCCAAGATGAAAAGATACAATGAAAAATATTGCAAGAAGATGCAAGAGTATGCAAATACAAGCTAGGTAGTGAGTTTATATAGAAGTTAGGAGAGGAGGTAGGTGGCAAATCTAACCAATAGGAATCAACCACAAAAATTGAAGATGGACCACCAAAACTGGAGGATGCTACCAAAAGTGGAAAGAGGTTCCACCCTTTAATTAAGGGGACACCCCACACTTATCTCCTAGAAATAAACTTACTTTTTTATCCTAGAAGCAATCTTAATTGAGTATGGGAAAAACCTAGGACTATGGGAAAATAAATTAATCCACTAGGAAAGTAAAAACATACAATAAAACCCCCCCTTAAGCACAACTTAGGAGGATGGAAAATATTATGGGTATCAAAAAATGTGGCCACCCATGTACAAATGAAAAGAAATATCTCATAAATGGAGAAAAGGAGAAAACCTAGTGGGAAAAAATTAATCCCCAAAAGAGAGATAAAATTAAAAAAATCTCTCAATGATACATGAGAAGGCCAAAACCCCATGTGAGAAAAAATACCTCCCCATAAGAGAAAGAAGAGAGAAAAGGAAACCCCCCCTCAATGGTGAGTCTCTTGCAATGGTAGAAGCTCGAAATTGAATGTTGAAGATGATCCAATCTCGTCAAACAACATTCCTCCCCTTAGGAAGAAACAAATACAAGAAAGTATGTAGGATTTATTCCCATTCTTGAAAAATAATATGAGGGAAGATAGATGATGTATAATGTCTCTAAAGCATGCTCAAGTGATGTCGATGCCAAAATCTGACACAATCCAAACAGGCATTCTAGGTCAGAATGTTGAAGAGGACAATCTAGGATCTAGTAGAAATGAATTTAGAACATAATCCAAAGACAATGATATCTCCTCTAAAGAAAAATAAGCATACTCCAAATTTTATCCAAAAGAACCCACATTCATGTCAAACCGTAAAGGATGATCATGTAGAGAATGAACAAGAGGGTCAGAGTATTCCCTTGCAACAACTGAAGAAGGATCATCTCCATCATAGAGAAGATGAATGAAATCAATGATGTCTCCCAAATTTTCAATATGAGACTCCACAAAAAAGTTTGAAATACTTGTAAAGCAGCCATCACAAGTAGCCAAATCTGAAAGAAAATGAAGATCCTAATACACAGAATCACAAAATTCCATATCTATAGCAACAAAGTCATCAAAAACTTCAATAGTAGATGCAGTAGATGAAAATAATGGCTCAAGAATTGGATTTGATGTGGGTACTCCCAAGTTCAAAAGTCAAATGTCTCCTCTAAATCATGGCTCACACAAGAAGTGTGATCAAGAGCCAGAGGAACAATATCACCATTAGAAGAAAAATTTATAAAGGTATACAACCGAGATGAATGATCAACCATCCCAATAGAAATTATCTCTCTACTCTCCAAATCTTGAATGATGTTTGAATTGGGAGTGAACTCCACAATCCTCCCATATCCATCATGTGTAATATGATATATGGAAAGAATATTGTTTTTAAAATGAGGAACACACAAAACATCATGGAAAGTGTTGTTCCCAAAGCTAATAGACCCCTTCCCAATTATACTCATGTAAGTATTGTTTCCCCTAAAAATAGGAGACATAGTACAAGGCTCAAAAGAAGAGAATATAGACTATGAAGATGCCATATAATGAGATGCTCTTGAATCTAGAAGTCATCTCCCTGATCCATGACCTGAAAAGGCACAAAGAGCATGCCCTTTATTTCCTAATGTAGAAGCCAAACTAGCTCAACCTTTGTCCATTTTAGACTATTTTTGAGAAGGAGGAGGTGATTATAACATTCTAGAAGGAAAATCAACGTGATTCTTTTTGAGATGTTTCAACTCATCAATATCCTTCTTATAAAAATAGTGTCCTTCATGTCCATCCTTCTTTCAATATGCATAGTAGGCCTCTCCTTCTTAGATGTTTCTCCCTTAGAAGAGGAAGTTGTATGTTCTTTTATGGAATTGGATGTGGATTATGTGTTCTTCTTAGGCTTGTCCTTTTTCTTTTCTTTTCCACATGAAGACTTCTCATCCTTTGAAATCAAGGTGTGGGATTTTGAATACTCCAAAGCATCCATTTGAATAAGATTATCTTGCTCCCTAATGAGTTTCATATAAAAATATTCAAACGAAGGAATCTTAAACTCACTCCCAAAGGCATTCTTTGTAGCATATAAAGTAGACAAAAAAACTAAATAAATTTAGGTCCTAACTTTAAAATAACACTTAACATAATTTTTGTACCTGATTTCTCAATTTGACAATCTTTTAAGTTTGTTCTTAGTGACTTAAATTTTGTGATGAAGTCTTGTGTGTTGTCAAAATTACATGGATTAAGACCGGTTAATTCATTCTCCAACAAATATCCTTGAATTTCATCTATTTTCCCAAATAAGTTTGACAATGTAGTCCACATAGCCATAGGTGTATCTAAGTGCTCAATGTGAAACAAATCAAGAGAGACATACAGGAACAAATAGCCAATGGATTCTTCACAACTATTCAACCACTTATTCCTTTTAGTTTCACCATCTTGTGGTTCACCATCAAGCCCATGAACTATCCTATACAGCTTCTAATTCTTAGAAATTTGTGGTTCATGCTCAATTTTTTGGTGTTGGGATACACTTGGGAGTGGGACATTTCAAATTTGTTTCCATTTTATTTAAATATGGGACTACTTTGTCTCTATACTAATATCTATTGACTTGGATGCTAGATTAGATTTGGGTTCTTGGGTTGATTTCTAGATGGGTCTAATGTACATTGTGTGGTGGGTTATTCTATTGTTGTGGTTTCCCCACATTTAGCCTGACCATATGGAGTCTAATCAAATTGTGTTGTTATGTTACAACTGGGATCATTATTGTAATAATGATGAGTGTACTTCTTGGATTTTGGATGGGACTCTTAATATCACACTTCATCCTTCTCGTAATGCTACAATTTTAATTATTAATGTGATTGCGATAGCTAGTGCAAGCTTAACCCCTCTCCTTTTAATTATTTGTACTACTAGTTATATGAGACACATTCATCTTATTATTCAAAGGGTGTTTAATATTAATAATCATTATTACTTTGGAATGGATCTAAATTTTTAAACTTCTCTTGTATGGTCTTTTTTCCTTTGCTTGGATTTATGGTTTTAGTTTGAGTTTTCAATGCGGTTTGTAAAGTTTTTTCATTTTTTATTGATCAGTTGGTTTACTATAGGTGGAGATGGGGTTATTTGGAACATTTTTTAGGAAGGATGGGTCACTCCCTTTTTGGAGTGCCTTAATGGGCATGACGAGAGCATGTCCATACAGTTTTCTCATTCTTGGGACACCAAAAAGGTGAAAATTGGTAGAATTTTTTTTGATGTGGATGAAGAAGTTATTGTGCAAGATACTAGTATGAATACTAAAGGAAAGAAAGAAAAAAACACAGTAAGGTGGTGGATAATGAGAGTTTGTCTCTTTCTTTTGAGGATGGAGAAAAGGCCATCAAACTACACAATGGCTTTGATAGGGAAAAGCTACCATCGCCATGGGAAAAGGTATGTCTTATGTTAATGATTTTTTTACCTTAGAGGGGAGGTACAGATGTTTTTATTTCTATCACTTACTTCTCCTCAATAATTTTCACCACAATGACCTGATAAAACCCTTTCTACCTTTTAACCTCTTTGGAGAACTCTGTTAAGGAAGCTTTTGGATTTAAATAAGAAATGCCCTAAAAAAAGCCCCATTCCCCTACACCAAGGGCTCATTCTATGTTTTTATCACTTCTACCTTGTTGTGTGCTCTCCTAAGAAAATAAAGGATGTTTTGATTGAGGAAACCTTACCCTTTGAATCCCCTTGATGGTGACCACCTTAGCTAACCCAATGAAATATAAAGGAAAAGGAAACCCATTAAGCACTTAGACACTACCTATGCCTTCCCCACTATTGTGGCATTATGTGAATGCCCTCCCTTAGAAATGATACCCCTCTATTCACCATTTCTCCTAACCCCACAGATGATAACAAACACTAAAGGCTCATAATTATGGTCAAATTCAAGCAAATCAAGGTCTCTAATATGACCTCAAGAATAGCCCCCCTTCTCATGTTTTAGGCAAAATGGACCAAGTAGGGTCTCAAAAATATCCTTCCACCAAAAAGAAAAAAAAAATCCTCAACTCATATCATGATTAAGGACGTCAATCTTGATGATGTCAATGTGGAGGAACCTAGGTTTGAGGATGTGAAGGATGCTAGCGGCTTGTAACTCAAAATATCTAATAGACTTGCAGGTTGCCCAAAGCCTCTTGACAAAGAGGTGATGGGGGATGCTTTGGAGCAAGGGGAGAGTTTTGATAGTGATGAGGAGGAAGATGATTCTAATTTGAAAGGCTCGGAGAACACCAATGATAGTTGTTCCATGCACATAGTTAGCACTGGCATGTTGTCAATTTTGACCTATCAGGTGAGACACATAATTTCCCCCATTATGCTTCTACGGTTGCAAAGCTTTTTGAGCTTAAAGGGAAGGTTTGGAACTGGAGAAAAGATGGTGAGTCTCTCCAATTTTATTTCTAAACTTATGCACAAGTTAGCCACCAGTCTATGTATTTTGTAGGATAAGGAGATGAAGAAGGTTGGTGACAAGGATGAGAGTCACAAGGAACTTTACAAGTTCCTTACTGAAGATTGGGGCCAACTCTTTGGCTAGGTCTATGTTACCTATGTTTTTTGATTGGCTTTGTTACCTCCTTATTGTTTTTTTCTTAAGACTTTTTGTAATGTTTTGTTAAAGCACTATTAATGTATTGTTTATGGTTTGTGGACTTGTTTTTTAGCCTTTAGAATCTCTATTTACGGGCCAACACCCTTGTTTTTGTGGCTTTTAATATTGAAAACATTCATAGGTTCTCATGTGTTCAAGTATGGGTCTATTTTAACCAATATTTAGGTTTTTTTTAGTTATATGTGAACTATTTATTTGCAATATATATTATAAATATGTGCTAAGATTGGATAACATTAGCACGAGTTCTATAACAAAAATTGGACTTTGTACAACTACTAGCCCCTATCCCCTAGTGGTGCATTGCATGCAATATTTTGTCCACCAATATTTACAACTCTAACCTTAAAAATATCAGAAGTTGTATTACAATCAATATGTAATTCATCACTTGTGTTTTTCCCATGAGAATGTATTGGAATTACATTCAATTTTCATTGAGGATTTTGCACGATCGTAGCATCACATATCCTAGGTAACACAATATACAACAATAAACAAGAAAACATGACATGGAATTTGGTCGAAGAATAAAATTATATAATATTAAATATATAATTTATTTTATTTTATTTTATATAATGTAAATTATTAAATATATTTTTAAAATAATATTTCATTACAAAATTAAAATGTATTATGTCGGCAACAAAAGGGTAGACAACTGAGAGGGGGGGTGAATCAGTTGTCACAGTGTGTCACCAAAAAGTGTAGCCTTTGACACTTTTCGTTCATTTGGACCCTTGCCTATGGATTTTGGACCCTTTTCAACCTCTATTTACCCCTTTCCAAGCCTTGTGCCAAAGTGTTGTAAGGTGTCGCAATACATTTTAACACTTTCCTAGGCTTGTTATCACCAAATTAACCCTTTCTTATGCTATAATGACCCCTTAATGAACATATAAGTCCTATCTTAGTGTGTTTTCATGAGACAATCTCGACAATTAACAATAATCATACTTTAATCCCCAAAAAATAATCAAAATTTCCCAGGTGGAATAGGTCGCCACCTTGGGCGACCTAGTCCCATGTGGCATAAAAATTAAAATAAACTTAAAATTCTTTAAGGATTTTGTCTCTAAAACCCTAAGGTCAGCCTGTATGGTGTTATTTCAAGAAAATTAGGGCATAACTTGTATAAATAAGCCTCAAAACCCTAATTTCTCATTATGCACCCCTCAACTCACTCTTCTCTCAATCTCTCATCTCTCCTTCTTCTCAAGCAAGTTAGGGTTTTGAGTATTCTAAGTCACCAATGAATCTCTCTCAAGAAGAATCCAAAAATTGAATCTCCATTGTTGCAACTCAAGATCAAACATCATGGCAAGGTAATCTCCATTGTTTTATGCTTCTTTATATTTCTATCTTCATTTGGTTTAATTACTCAAAAGGGGCTTGACCAAGGCAAGCCCCCATACCCTAACATCCAACATTTCTTTCTCTCTTTGTGTGATTTGCAGGTCTTGGAGGAAGATTTAACAAAGAACCAAGGTGGAAAAGTCTTCAACAATTTGTTTAAGCGATCTAAGGTTGAAGAAACCCTATTTGAAGCTTAGAAGACACCTATAGATCATATTCTGGATTTTTGGGACCAAACACCTAGAGAAGCAGAAAACATAGACCGAGAGCCTCAGATTCCATCTTCTGATTTACAAAAATTTAGAGGAGGACTAGATCACCACTTTGGGTGACCTAGTCTCACTGAAGCTGTTTTTCAGGGATTTTGATAGATCTGGATACCCTTTTGGCTAAGACGGGCTTTAAACCAGTTTTCCAAAATTTTCCCGAAGAAGGACTAGGTCACCCAACTTGGCACTAGTGTCCCTTTTGAATTCTGCATCAAATTCAGCAACATTTCCAGCCCCTATAAGATTCCAAGTGCACACTTCTTCAATATTATCCATTTCTATAATAGTTTGTTCATATCTCTTAGGTTATTTTGTACATACTCGCATATCTCAATGTGTTTTCTAGCATAGTTAGGTTTTACATTAGTAGTTAGTTTTTACTTTCAGTTTCATTCACACACATTCACATCCCCAATAAATCCCCCTTTGAATGAAATCACCCAAAAATATAGCATACCATTAAGTGGAAAGAGAGTCCATTTCCTAAACCAAGAGCTCCTAGGTGAGAAACCCTAGGGGCCTAGTAAAGGGAATCATCTTTCCCTTTTAACATATCATGTTTTTGGCGGTTCATTTTGGTGAACCTAGCATTCCTACACCTTCTTTTTTGATTTAGACTTCTTTATCATCCTAGGATTGCATTGCATTGCATTAGGCATTGTTTAAATTCCATTCTAAGATTTCAAAATTTGCATTAGTGAAAAGTGCATATAGGTTTCCTTTTTGCATCATAAATCATTAATCATTTCTGAAATTCTACATTTTCTTCTTAGATCTACATTGTACAACACAGAAACCACTTGTGCCCATCAAAATTTTCTATCAAATCTCTAAAAAATCACTAGGAGGATTAAGTCGCCACTTTGGGTGACCTAGTCCCTATAGGCTTCTAAAACTCCCCTTTATAGAGCTGAGAACACAGTTTTTAAGCTTCTATTTTGTACCATTACATATTTGTATCAACTGGTTGTGTTTTTGTTACATGTATTTTATTTGAATTAGCTTAAATTAGCTCATTTCATGCATTTCTTAGTTTCAATTTTGTATATACTACATTTCTTTTTCATATTGTTACATAGTGTAATAAAAAAATTACCTTGTTTTCCATCTAAAAATTTCATTTCAATATTTTAGTTTAAATCATTGCATTGCATTATTTTTCCTTTCTCTCTTCATACAATATAATTTTTTATTTTAAAAGATGTGGCATTGATTTGGTTTCAAATGGATTGCATAAATTCAACATCCCTTCTTATGAGTTCAATGTAGATTAGAATAATGAATTCATTAAAGAACATGTTAATAACCAAACCATTCACACAATTCTCAACACTGTATTACCCCTCAATGAGGATCTTTGTGTTGACAATCATAACAATCATACTTGTGCTTCTCCCTATACCTCTCCTATTAGTGTCGAAGGTATTTTGGTGGAAGAAGCTACAAGTGTTGAGGGTCTTGATTGTCTCTCTCGTCATCCCCCTTCCAAAGACACTAAGCAACAACATGAGGATATCATAAACATATTTCTTAACATTACCTTACCTAGTATACCTAACCATTACCATCAGCATTTACCATCTCCTAACATCCCTCCTCAATGCAAAGAGGATAGTTTGGTGTTAGAAGATACACCTATTGCAATTCATAAGACTCTTGACCCTCCCTTCCCTCATTACCCTACCATTTGGGACAATCTATTTGAAAATCCTAGGTGTCCTTCTCTTGATGTCACCCCCCCTTTTGATGAACCATGTGATGCACCTCTTCCATACTCTCCTAGTAGGGTAGGTTGTATGGAACAAGATAATGAAACATTTGATAATAAAATAGAACCATCCCCTCATCCCTTCACCCTTATTAATCCCATCATTGATCATTCCCCTACTTGCGATGCAGTCATTTTAAAAGAACCAATCCTTGCATGTCAAGAACATGTGTCTTGTTGTTCTCCTAAAATCTCTCCTCCTAGGGATGATATCATGATTCAAGCCAAGGATAACATTGGCTCTTCTTCCCAAGGGGATGTTAATATTATCCAACCTCAACTCATCCTTTATCCCCCTTCAACCAAACCCCAACCCGAATTAATCCTCTACCCACCCAAGAGTAATGTGTCACATAAATTGAATCATTATACCATAGCTCATACACATTACACTCCCAACAATCCACGATCTCAATCATCAACCTCCACTTCATTATCTTCTTCCCGTCATATCTTACCTGCTGCCCCTCGCCTAAATTCATTCCTTAGGGAGTATGACATTAATGTTGACCAACTAAGGAATACTCCTGCTAAAATATCTTTATGGGACCTTATCCAAGCCTCCCCTCACTATCATAACATGATGTAGGATGCATTACAACACATTCTTGTCCCTTCTAATGTGAAAACAAATGATATAGAAACTAGGATTCAAGGCTTGAATGTTGACATTTTTTTCCACCAAAGTGAGCTCCCTCCTTTGAATGTGCAAAAACAAGTTAAAGATTTCATGAAAATATCTCAATATAAACGTGTAGGGATCAAGTGAACCCTTGTTGATAATGGCTCTACAGTTAATTTGTGTAGTGGCAATCTCTTGGATAGTCTCCATATCGATAAATCGACCATTCAACCTATCTCCTTATATATCACTAGATTTGATAGTGTAGGAAAAAAACCGCTTCGTGTGATCACTTTGCCTCTTACAGATGGAATGGTCACATTAGACACATTAATCCATGTTATGCCTAATGATGTTTCATCTAACCTCATCTTAGATATGCCATGGATTCATGCAATGAATGGTGTGCCTTCCACTCTTCATCAAAAGATGAAGTACATCTTCAACAACAAAGTGTACACACTTGATGCCAATCCTGAGCCTTATAGTGTATTACAACTTGAGCAAGCCAAATCAAAAACCTTCATCACTTCACCACCACCCAAACAAGTGGAACCCGTACAACCAAAGTCCTTAGATGATAATTGGGGTTCCTTAAACTTCACACCTCCTTTACTAGGAGAATCCAAGATCAACCACAAAGACTCTACAAAGGGAAACATAGTCTTGTCCACACAAGACTTGGTTGATCCTTTGAAAGCATCCACCTCAACTACTTTAGCCACCAATGCAAACAATGAACCCTCACCTGATCCAAAAGTGCTGAAAAATATTTATGGAAAAGGTTATGAGCTCATGAAACAACTTGTCTATAGTGGAAAAGGTTGTGGTGCTAACGAACAAGGTATATGCAACCCTATTGAGCCTCTCACATAAACATTCAACCATGGTCTTGGATTTTTTCATTTCATTGAAATCATCAAACCTTCCCCTCATGCCAACCTTCTTAAGTGATCCTTTGAACCTAACAAGCGACTCTTTGCTTAACACCAAAGTCATCTTGCATAACACTACCAATTCAGATTTTACACACTCATGCTAAGAGAGTGTACAAAATCTCACAATCTATAGAACCTTGCGTAGGTATGCCATCATATACTAATCAAGACCCTTCTTTGTTGCCAACCAAAGGATCACCTTATCCCCTTGATCAAGAGGGTATCTTGTTGAGACTCCTCCAAGATCACTTGATCTCCCTTCCTCCTAGCACTCAAAAGAAATGTTCCAACAAACATTATTTTTGTGCTTACCACCGAGTTCATGGTCATCACACTAATGAGTGTAAGGCTCTTAGTAGAAATATTCAACATCTTAAGGCATTTGGTGTTCTTCCATCTATGGGGGCACCTAATTCCTCTAATTGATACAAATTTTCACTCAACCTTACATTTTACCAATCCTTTTTGCTCACTCTTGTCCTGCACTAAGTGGGGGCAAGAAGTTAGTTAGCCTTATTCCCTCATATGTCACTTGTCGTTGTCTCTTTCGACTAGTCGTTAACCTTTCATTAACATATAATAGAAAGCTTGAGATGTAGACGACATGTCTTAAGTTGAATCGCATGTGATACACTTCCCTTCTCACAACGTAGCTTATCATAAACATATGAGTCGGCATAAGGCTTTTTTAATAAGCTCTCATGTCCTCCTCTTCTACTTTAAATCAATTCCTCACAGAAAGGTGTGTATCAATTCCTTTAAAATGGGGGAATACATCACCACTCACATTCCATTGTGTGATTTTATTTTTCTTGCAATCTCCTCTCTTGAAAACATTAGATACAATGCTACTCAGGATGAGAGATATGCATTTTTCCTCTTTTGCATACAAGATTATCCCTTGCCTCTCTTGGATACAATATGAGTACATTTTTACTTTTCCTCTCACGGTGAAATTACGCATGATGTTCCCTAGGTTGAGACATTGCATGAACAAAGAAAAATACCTTTGAGCATTCCTTCCATCAATTACAAAATCATTTTCTTTTGTGGTGCCTTATTAAAGTTATCAGGATGTATAACTTTGGTATGGTTTCAGCGGGAAGCCCAACCAGTGGCACACCATTCACCATAGCCACCTTTGTGTGTTTGATTACATACCAACCGAATGTATGTTTCTCACCTTTTGGGAAAACTCACCTCGTAGATGACCTAATGTTCTATGGCCCTAGAGTGAGCACATTTTTTCACCTTTCCCTCTTCTCTTCATTCTAGTTGTTGTCATTGCATGATCATGTATCTTGTTTTGGTGTAATGCATTCAACTTTGAATGTGTCTTTTGCATTGATGTCGAGATGACTTAGAATCTCAAATCCTTGGGGACTTGACCACCTCCTTCTTCTTTCTCATTCTTCATCATCCACCTTAACATCTCCATTGGGTTACTGTGGTGTGATTTTGAAGCAAGTTCATCCTATCACTAAAGTGGGGGCTAAATGTGTTGCCAAAAAGTGTATCCTTTGACACTTTTCACTAATTTGGACCCTTTCTTATGGATTTTGGACCCTTTTCAACCTCTTTTTACCCCTTTCCAACCCTTGTGCCAGAGTTTTGTAAGGTTTTGCAATACATTTTCACACTTTCCTAGGCTTGTCATCACCAAATTAACCCTTTCTTATCCTATAATGACCCATTAATACACATATAAGTCCCATCTTAGTGTGTTTTCATGAGACAATCCTGACAATAAAAAATAATCATACTTTAATCCCCAAAAACCAATCAAAATTTCCCAGGTTGACTAGGTCACCACCTTGGGCAACGTAGTCCCATGTGGCATAAAAATTAAAATAAACTTAAAATTCTTTCGAGATTTTATCTCTAAAACTCTAAGGTCGGCCTGTATGGTGTTATTTCGAGGAAACTAGGGCATAAATTGTATAAATAAGCCTCAAAACCCTAATTTCTCATTATGCACCCCTCAACTCACTCTCCTCTCAATCTCTCATCTCTCCTTCTTCTCAAGCAAGTTAGGGTTTTGAGTATTCTAAGTCACCAAGGAATCTCTCTCAAGAAGCATCCAAAGGTTGAATCTCCATTGTTGCAACTCAAGATCAAACATCATGGCAAGGTAATCTCCATTTTTTTATGATTATTTACATTTCTATCTTCATTTGGTTTAATTACTCAAAAGGGGCTTGACCAAGGTAAGCCCCCATACCCTAACATCCAACATTTCTTTCTCTTTTTGTGTGATTTGTAGGTCTTGTAGGCATATTTGACAGAACCAAGGTGGAAAAGTCTTCAAAAAAATTTCCAAGCTCTCTAAGGTTGAATAAACCCTAGTTGAACCTTGGAAGACACCTATAGATCATATTATGCATTTTCAGGATTAGGAACCTAGAGGAGCAGGATGATCCCACAATAGTGGTTTACAATTTTTGGCCAAACTGAACACTGAAATTATTATTTTTAACTAAATCTTCACATTCGAGAACCTATAGCGGCTAAACCGTGAAGAATTTGAAGATGATGCAAACTAGAGTCTCATCACATTTTGTCTATAGATTCTAAAAATATTTTTTTCAAAAATTTTGGAATCACATTGCACTTCTTCTTCCATCTCCCACGAAAACTAGTTTTTTTCAAAAAACAACATTTTTAAAAAGTGACGCTCACCGTATACAACATAACCTTTTTTGTATAAAAGATAAAATTCTAATTTTTTTGAATTTATATTTTTAACTACGATATCTAGCACTTTTATTTGGTCTCATATTTTTTTATTGAATATTTTTTCCTTAATCAAGTTTTGAAGTCAAACCAATTGCAATTCAGACATAGGCGAAATGTATACAACATAACTTTTTATGTATGTATCGAAATTCTTTTTTTTTTAATGGATCAAGGACACCAATACCCAACACAAACATATTTTTTAAAATTTTATTTTGATAATTTTCTATTTTACCACATGTACAAAACAAAGAGCTTGATTTTCGGTGAAAAACCTATGTTTTATAAAACTAAAAAGACACATCCATAATAAAACCAAAACATATTAAAATTATATCTGTTCGATAGCTTGTTCTAAGGACTACCTGATTCTAGTTGGGTTTGTGAATATTCCTCCATTTTCATCCTCAACCTAAGCTCTGAAGTGCTAAAATTTAGGTTTTTTTTGTGTCTCAAATGGGGGATAAGGGATAAGGGGGGTTTGCATGAACCCCTTCAAAGAGGTTCGCTTGAACCCCTTTCCTATGCATTTTTTTGTTTTTTTTGGCGGCCAAGATTCAAAGGGGTTTGGTCGAACCCTGGTTCGAGTGAACCCCTTATTGGTTCGGTCAAGCCAGTAGGTTCATATGAACCCCTAAAATCACTTTTTTTGCCTTGGGGTCATTTTTTGTGAGTTTTCCTTCCTCACTTGAATTATAAACCACTATTGTGGCTTCACCTAACAGAAAACACAAACCGAGAGCCTCATATTCCATCTTCTGATTTACAAAAAATCAGAAGAGGACTAGGTTGCCACTTTGGGCGACCTAGTCCCACTGAAGTTGTTTTTCAAGGATTTTGGTAGATCTGGATACCCTTTTGGCTAAGACAAGCTTCAGACCAATTTTCCAAAATTTTCCCGAAGAAGGAATAGGTCGCCCAACTTGGCACAAGTGTCCCTTTCGAATTATGCATCAAATTCAGCAGCATTTACAAACCCTACAAGATTCTAGGTGCACACTTCTTCAATCTTATCCATTTCTGTAATAGTTTGTTCATATCTCTTAGGTTATTTCGTACATACTCACATATCTCAATGTGTTTTCTAGCATAGTTATGTTTTACATTAGTAGTTAGTTTCTACTTTTAGTTCATTGCATCTAAAGCATTTCATTGACACACATTCACATCCATAATCAATCCCCCTTTGAATGAACTCACCCGAAAAGATAACATATCATTAAGTGGAAAGAGAGTCCATTTCCTAAACCTAGACCTCCTAGGTGAGAAACCCTAGGGGCCTAGTAAAGGGAATCATCTTTCCCTTTTAGCATATCATCTTTTTGGTTGTTCACACAAATTTCAAAATTATTCAATTTATTAACCCCTATTCTCAGATCTGATTAATAACCATGAAAGCATAAATCAACAACACATCAGAAACACACATAACACCAAGATTTTTATGTGGAAACCCTGTTAGGGGAAAAACCATGGTGGAGGTTAATCCACAAGTTTATACTTTGTTAAAAGTATGGAAAAATGGGGAATGCACATGCATTCAAGCACACTGCCTAGAGCTCACTGCTCGATTACAAAAGGCTTACTGTCCAAGGGAAGACTCATTGTCTTACAGTAATATTCAAATTAAATCCATCTAAAAAATCTTGAACTGAGAAAATAGCATCTGCTAATACCTGATTACAGTTCTGGTTAAGCACATGAACACTTCTTCACTCTTCTTCACTCTTATTCACTCTTCTTCACACTCCGCTCTACCTTCAAAATATTTATAACATTATTCATGCACACACAATTGCTCGCTCACATTCAGATGAAGAAACAATCGCTTATATATACGCAACAAAGAATTGCATCGCTTAATGTCGGCTTCAACAAAATAATAAGATGAATACAAACTGTCAACCCAAAAAATTAAAGATTATTAATGCGAATCTACCAAGGTCAGCCACAACATAGTGAAGACCCTAAATAATATCCTCAAACACAAAACACCTTCAAAAATTATTCCTCAAAGATCCATAACATGCTACAATCACCCTATTGGCCATGAACATGAAAAACATGAACACGCAAGAGAAAATCACCGATCGTGAGCACAACAATCAATGTGGATGTGCAACACAAATAAAGAATGATCTAGAAACATCCACAAACACCACAAGATAATTTTTAACAACTCAGATTACCAAAATCACATTATCTTCTTGCAGGAACACCAGCTACAGTAACAGAATAAATTTTGGAACACTTAAACTCATAACTTGCTCAAATCTTCATGCGAACCTCTAAAAAATTTGATGGATAAACTAGATACACCTAAAAACAAACCCTTAATCTACAAATTCTAACCATCAACATACTGAAATTTCCATCATACTGATCTTCACTGCCTCACAAACAACCTGCAACATATTTTATTACAATTTTTGTAATATCCTTGACATATACAGTCTCAAAGATGTTAATGCTAATAGTGTTGACATCAATAACAACAACATATTAGAAACACAACCACAACATCCAACAATATCCCCCTTTGGCATTGATGGCAACACATGATGTGAAAAACACCATCAATGCAACTAACTCCAACACTTACTCCCCTTTAGATTCTGACTCTTTTCACATGACTTCTTCTCCTAAGATAATTCCCAGTTTTTCACATTGCTCTTCTCCCCCTTTGACATCAATTACAAAGGTAAACACAAGCTCTGAACCACATATCTAAATCATCTAACTACTCCCCCTCAGTAGCAACCACCACAATATCAATCCAAATAAAGATATGACTGTGAAATGCACAGATTGATTCAAGACAAGCATCTTAGTTCTAATTAGGAGGAGTAATCACCCCTAACTTCCCTCTGAGATACTCGAAAGTATCCTTAGGCAACAGCTTGGTAAAGATGTTTCCAATTTTTTCCTTAGTAGGTACATACTCCAATCTGACTTCCTTTTCACTCACCTTCTCTCTCAAAAAGTGAAACTTGATAGATATATGCTTGGTCTTTCAATGCAGCACCGGATTCTTAGAAATGTTAATTCAACTTGAATTATCACAAAATATAGCAATAGGATAATTATACATAACTCTAATATCTTTCAAAATCTACTTCATAAACAATACTTGAGTACAATTATTAGCAACAACAATGCATTTTGCCTCTACAGTAGATAAAGAAATGGCATTCTTCTTTTTACTTAACCATGAAATTAACTTCTTTCCCAAGAAAAATGCGCCACCACTAGTACTTTTCCTGTCATTCACGTCTCCTGCCCAATCAGCATCAGTAAAGTAACTCAAAGTAAGATCATCATCTTGAGAATACCATAGGCAAAAATCAATTATTCCCTTCAAGTATCTGAAAATTATCTTCACAACATTCACATGAGATTTCTTAGGATCGGCTTGAAATCTTGCAACAATGCATACAACATTCATGATATCAAGTCTAGCTTGAGTCAAATAAAGCAATCCACCAATCATTGATATGTATCTAGTTTGATTTTCCTTTAGAGAATCATCATCTATTGTCAACTTACATTCAGTCACCATGGGTGTACCAATTGGCATTGAATCTTACAAACCAAACTTCTTTAGCGATTCTTTCACATACTTGGACTGAGATATAAAGATCCCTTTATCTAACTGAATAATTTGCAATCCCAAAAATAATTCCATCTCTCCAATAATTGACATCTCAAACTCATTCTTCATCTCATCAACAAACTTCATGCACAAACCATCATCTCCTCCAAAAATGATATCATCAACAAAGACTTCCACAATCAAATCTTTATCATCATCAATTTGAAATAAAGATTACTATCAGCATTACCTTTTTTAAATCCAAGCTTCAGCAAATACTTGTCCAATCTAGCATACCAAGCTCTAGTGGCTTGTTTGAGTCCATACAATGCTTTCTTCAACCGACAAACCATATCTCCCAGATCAGTCAATTAAAATCCATCAAGTTGCTCAACATACACCTCTTCTTCCAATTCACCATTTAGAAATGTTGACTTGACATCCATCTGATAAAACTTGTAGTTTATATAAGCAGCATAAGCAAGAAACAGTCTCACAGCTTCAATTCTAGCAAAAGGGGAAAAAGTTTCCTCAAATTCAATTCCTTCCATCTGATAATATCCTTTACAAACCAATCTTTCTTTTTTTTTTGATAATTTCACCTTGTTCATTCAGTTTATTCTGAAAGACCCATTTAGTTCTAATTACATTTTTATCCTTAGGTCTAGGAACAAGAATCCATGTATTTTTCTTCTCAATTTGCAGTAGCTCTTCTTTCATTGCTTCCATCCAATGTTCATCTTTGCATGCTTCATTGACACTATTAGGCTCAGTCTTTGAAATCAAACAGTATTCTTCTGCAATTCTTCTCCTAGTTTGGACACCTTTTTTCTTATCACCTATAATCTAATTTTCTTAAGGATTTAATCTCACATACCTTGGAGTCTTTGGACGTTCTTTAAATTTAGGCTCTTTTGATCTCTCTTCCGCACTTTCACTAGTTTCTCCTTTATCTTGATCTTCTTGATTCACCAAAATGATCTGAACTTGATTTGAAGTCTAACCTTTGTTTGTATTATCATTCTAATCCTCAGAATCATATCCATAGGTTTTGTATGGTCTAGCAATGTCTTCATAAACCTTAACATTTTTGTGTTCAACCATTTTCCCAATCTTTTATTGTAGCATTGGTAGGCCTTACTCTTAGTAGAATAACCAAGAAAGATTCCTTAATCACTCCTAGCATCAAACTTTCCTATTTCTTCATCTCTTCTGATATACCATTTACTCCCAAATATTTTGAAATATCTAACAGTAGGCTTATGACCAGACCATAGCTTAAAAGGGGTCTTACCAGCATCACCTTTGATTTTTACTCAGTTGAGGATATAAACAACAGTACTTGTAGCTTCTCTCCAATAGATATGAGGAACATTTCCTTCCACCATCATAGTCCTAGTAGCATCTTGAATTGTCATGTTCTTCCTTTCCACAACTCCATTTTCTTGAGGGTTCCACGATGCAGATAATTGTCTTTTTATCCCATGCACTTCACAAAAAGAATTAAACTCATGGAAAGTGAATTCACCACCTCTATCTAATCTCAGACATTTAATCTTCAGACTAGTCTCTATCTCAACCATATCCTTAAAGATCTTGAACTTCTCTAGAGCTTCAGATTTCTCCCTTAAGAAAGTAACCCACATCATCCTAGAATAATCATCAATAAGCAACATGAAATACCTATAATCTTGTAAACTTCTGAATCTAGAAGGACCACACAAGTCAGTAGGCACAAGCTTCAACAATTCATTTGAACAATGTTGTTTGCTCCAAAATGAAATTCTAGTTTGTTTTCCTAACTGGCATTCCTTGCATATGGCATTAGAAGGTTTTACCAACTTAGGAAGATCTCTCACGGTTGCCTGAGTAGAACTTATCTTAACAATATTGTCAAAGTTTATATGACACATTCTCCTATGCCACAACAACTTTCATCAACTTGAGCAATCAAACAACTTTTACTAACAACATTCAGGTGAAAGATGTTACCTTTTGTTTTTGTACTTGAAGCAATCACATTTTTGAAACTTCCCAATATTCTACACTTTCCATCCTTGAATCGAAGATTGTATCCCTTATCAACCATCTATCTGACACTTAAGAGATTATGCTTCAAACTTCAATGTCTAGGACATCATCATTATTATGCTTACCATCAAGAGAAATACATCCTTTGCCATAGATTATACCACCATTGTTATCACCAAATCTTACAACACCACCATCATACTTTTCCAGGCTTACAAATTTTATTTTATCACCTATAATGTGATGAGAACATCCATTATCAATTACCCATTCATCCTTCTCTTCAACTCGAGCAACTAGGGATTTCTCCACATTTGTACAACTAGCAGATTCAGTAGACACAAGATTATTTTCCTTGATAGCAATAAACACAAACTCGTCTTCACTTACATTCCCTTTATCAGATTCATCATATGTCACAGCTTCATCAGAAACATAATAACACTTCCTTTGAAATTGAAGCTTGTTAGGTCTTGACTTAGGAACTCTTTCCGGACACCTTGATGCAAAATGACCTATCTTATTGCAAGAAAAATATTTAATAAGAAACTTTCCTTTATACTTACCTTGTCCTTTGGCTTCTCTTTTGACAATAAGTGCTTCAATCTCATCCAGTTCCCTTTCTTCTTCTTCAATCTGTCTCATTTCTTCCTCATACTTGAATACCTTTCTAGAAGAAATTTCACCTGAATCATATCTTTGCTTATCTCTTCCCGAGGTAGTGGCTTTGAATGCAGATTGTATCTTAGGAAGGGCATCACCGAATTCACTCAACTCAAAAGCAGTAAGTTTACCAATCAATATATCTCTGGTTACATTTGTCATAGTCTAGAGCTCATCAATAGTTGTAGCTTTGATTTTGTATGCATCAGGCAAGGATCTAAGCACTTTAGCAACAATCTTTGATTCATCCAACTATGCACCAACACATTTGATACCACACACAAGTTCATTCACTCTTTGCATGAAAGTAGTAATATTCTCATCATCACCCATTCTCAATAGTTCATGTATTTCCCTTTCAGACTTTGTAGCTTAGCAATCTTCACATTACCATCACCTTCATACAAAGTTTCTAGCTTTTTCCAGATCTCATAAGCAATCTTTAGATCCATAACATTCGTCATCTCAGAATTAGTCAAAGCACTCAACAAATCTTCCTTAGCCTTGATATTGTATTCAGCATCCCTAATCTCAGCAGTAATAGTAGGACCATTTTGAGGAATAACATGCCTATTACTTGTAATGCTCTAGTAGGATTCACCAATGCATCTCAGAGGACACTCCATTCAATTCTTCCACGGAGAATAATTTGTTCTATCAAATCTCGGACTATCCTTCTTATATGTCACCATCCTAGATCACCTCAAGCTATTAAACTTCTTCCAAGGAACATGCTCTGATACCAATTGTTGGCAACACAAGGGCAGAAAACTGAGAGGGGGGGTGAATCATTTGTCACATAATTTCAAACTTATTAAATTTATCAACCCCTATTCTTAGATCTAATTAATAACCATGAAAGCATAAATCAACAACACATTAGAAACACACATAACACCAATATTTTTACCTGGAAACCCTGTTAGGGGAAAAACCACGGTGGAGGTTAATCCACAAGTTTATACTCTATTAAAAGTATGGAAAATGGGGAATGCACATGCATTCAGGAACACTACCTAGAGGTCACTGCTCAATTACAAAAGGCTTACTATCCAAGGGAAGACTCACTGTCTTGCAGTAATATTCAAATTAAATCCATCTGAAAGATCTTGAACTGAGAAAATAGCATTTGCTAATGCCTGATTACAGTTCTGGTTAAGCACATGAACACTTCTTTGCTCTTCTTCACTCTTCTTCACTCTTCTTCACTCTCTGCCCTACCTTCGAAATATTTAGAACATTATTCGTGCACACACACTTTCTCGCTCACATTCAAATGAAGAAACAATCACTTATATATATGCAACAAGGAATTACATCGCTTCATATCGGCTTCAACAAAATAATAAGATGAATACAAACTGTCGGCCCAAAACAATAAAGATTATTAATTCGAATCTACCAAGGTCAGCCACAACATAGTGAAGACCTAGAATAATATCCTTGAACACAAAACACCTTCAAAAATAATTCCTCGGAGATCCACAACACGCTACAATCACCCTGTCGGCCATGAACATGAAAAACATGAACACGCAAGAGAAAAACACTAATCGTGAGCACAACGATTAATGCGGATGTGCAACAGAGATAGAGCACGATCTAGAAACATCCACAAACACCACAGGAGCATTCACAACAACGCAAATTACCATAATCACATTATCTTCTTCTAGGAACACCAGCTACAGTAATAGAATAACTGTCAGAAAACAGAAACTCATAACTTTCTCAAATCTTTGTGAACCTCTGAAACTTTTGGTGGATAAACTAGATACACCTAAAAACAAACCCTTTAATCTCTAACTTCTCACCATCAACATACTGAAGTTTCCATCATACTGATCTTCATTGCTTCACAGACAACCTGCAACATATTTTTTACAATTTTTTCAATATCCTTGACATATACAGTCTCAAAGACATTATGCTAATAGTGTTGACATCAATGACAACCACATATCAGCAACACAACAAGAACATCCAACATATTAAAATATTATGTAATAAATATTTATATATGTGTTATTTAATCATGTATTTATTATATATAAAATTATATTATGATTATGTTTATTATATTATATTATATAATCTGTCATATATAATACAATATGTAATGAATTTATTTTATGATTATATTTGATATTTCAAGTATTTTTATATAATGTAAATTATTATATAGATATTTTAAATAATATTTTATTATTATTTTTAAATATTATATATTAATTATTTGTATTTATGTTATTTAATAGTGTATTTATTTTATATATAATTTATTATCATATATATTATATAAACTATTTATATAATGTAAATTATTAAATATATTTTTTAATTAAAATACTATATATTAAATATTTATATATATATATATATTATTAAGAGAGAAGTGGAGGGAGCAAGGGGTAGATGGAGAGAGAAAGAGACAAGGATGAATAAAAAATAGAAGGGAGAGATTATAAGAGAGGTCTAGGGGCACACTCCCTATTTCTCTCTTCACATCTCTAACTCTATATCTCTCCCACTCACACACACACTCATTGTTTCTCCCTACCTATATCTATCTCTATCTCACTCTTGCCCCCTCTATCTCTATCTTCCCATCTCTCAATTTCTCCCTCTCCCTCTCTTGTTCACTCCATCTCTCTTGCTATCTCTCTCTATCCCTCTCTACTTCTCTCTATTTATCACTTCCTATATCTTTATCTTTCCATCTCTCCATCTCCCCCTCTCTAATTGTCTCCCTCTTTTTTTCTATATATCTCCCTCTCTTCTTTCATCTCTCTCTCACCTTGTCTATCTATCCCAAGTTCTCTCTCTCTCTCTCTCTCTCTCTCTCTCTCTCTCTCTATATATATATATATATATATCCTCTCTATCTCTCCTATCTATATCACTCCCTCTCTCCCTCTCTATTTCCTTCTCACCCCTTTCTATCTCTTTCTATCCATATTTTTCTCTACCTCTATCTCCCTATCTCTTTATCTCTCTCCCTATCTCTCTATCTCTTTTAGTATCCTTTTATATCTCACTCTATCTATATCTCTCCCTCTCCCTCTCTCTCTCTATATATTGAGTTATCTCTAACTCCATATCTCTATCTCATCATCTCTCTCTACCCCTATATCTCTCCCTCTCTCAACTTCTCTCTATATATCACTTTCTATCTCTATCTTTATCTTTCTATCTCTCCCCCTCCTCTCCATATCCCTCGCATTCTCCATTTTCATCTTCATCTCCATCTAGACATTTCTATCCCTTATCTCTATCTCATTACTGTCTCTTTCTTGCTCTTCCCCTGTCTCTCCCTCTTTGTATCCCTCTCTCTCCCTTTTTTCACATTGCAAAACATAACATGACCTTGTTGGTAATGGAGTTTGATTATCGTCTTACTTTAGAGGTTTTGTTGCAGTTATGTTTGGATCCCTATACGTGAATGAACTATCACTTCTCCATCGAGAACTTGTTTTAACAAATAACATCATTTTCTAAATGCCCTACCAATTGACTTCATGTACCACACAAATGTAAATCATTTTTTTTAGTTTTTTTCCTAATTGACCTTCCACACCTCTTTGGCATACCCATCGACCAAGGTGCGATTGCTAGTTTATTTAATGTACATCAATATCATATTTCATGTTGCTTGCCACCTCTCTCCCTCCATGACGTTTGCTGTTTTCTAAATTCAACGAATCTTTAAATGTCTCCTCATGAACATGATGTTGCACTTGAAGATGGTCTAGGAAACTTTGACTAGTACATGTAAAGCCAAATTCCCCAATGGCCCACAATCCAACATTCATTTTCTACTTTTTATATTAATAATCACTAATGTTTTAGTGGTTGCAGTTGGATATATTACTCAGCTACTAATTCTTGTTCAATTGATTGAACTGATCTAGGATACTAGGAGGGCTGATGACATCTAATTCCCTTCCTCAACCTGCGCAATAAGTTCTAAGCCATGATCATAAATGGCATTCTATAAAGGGCTGTACAGCTTTATGGAAATCATAATATCTATGTTTTCAGATCTGTAAGAAGAATTCTATTTCAAGGACTTCAAACTCTTGCATCTAAGTGTTTACATAATTTGAAATTTGAAATTTATCTTTTTATTAGATCAATACAATAATTATTTATAAGTGGTTATTAGTTCAATGTATAAAATTACTATTATATTATTAATTATTTGATCATTGAATGGGATAATGTTTAAGTAAAATATTTTTGAATTTGGACAAAAATTCTACAGATAATCTAAAGAAGATATATTAAAATAAAACAAACTTCTATATGATCTAATATTAATAGATAGAAAATGAAATTTCTTGACATTAATTTTCACTATTTACATTTCAGTTAGTCAATCTTTAACTTCATAGTTGTTAGCAGTAAATTATAATTATTAGTTGTTTTGTGGCTGATTAGCTGACATTTCATCATAACAAAACTTGAGAATCTGTAATAAGATTTCTGGATTACAACTGTGCGCAAATTTTTACATCAATGTTTTGCATCATACTCAATGATTTATCATCAGAATGCAATATAGATAGATCATAGAGTATTCTCTCTATTTGCATTACATTCTGATGATAGATCATAGATTATGATCCGAAACATTGATGTTAAAATTTAGGCACAATTTTAATCCAAAAATCTTATTATAATAATATTATTATTGACGGTAAAAACCTCATGCTTTTAATTTGAAAACCTGTTACTTTTAACCAATCTTTATTACATACTCCATAGATGAATAAAACCCCCGCTGATGTTTTATCTGGACTAAGAAATTATCTTCCCCCATGGTTCAGAAATCATACAAGCAAACAATATAATAGAATTATAATGTTTCCTACTATTCCACACTGATATCTTCTGACACCTGCTTCCTTAGAGTCTGCTTATATTCTTACTACCCCTATCATGACATCATCAAGTACTATTATTAATTGTGTTTCTTTCCAATTATATATGAAAAGGGGTTTGTCAGGCAACTACCAAAAGACTTTTTATGATGAAGTACACTTTTATGTGAAGTAGATGACAAGTTTATTCTGTGGCTTGCTTTGTAGCTTTCATTTTTAAGGTTCACAGTAAAAACTTTAGCTTGCCTGCTCAGAACAGATCTGGGTAGATATTCAGATCAAGATTGAAATTCCTTTTGCATCTGCTTTCTCTAAGATTAGACCTGAAGCTCTGTAGTCGGTAATCATTTGGGTAGACTGTTGATTTCTCTTTTATAGCTCTGTTTGATTTCAACTTTTAAAAAAATATGTTCTTATAAAGTCCTAAATTTCTCTTGTTTCTTTTCTTTTTAAATCACTTTTAATCATTTAAAAACTGTCTAGTTTTCTTTTTGTTTTTTTTCTTTCCAAATCACTTTTAATCATTCAAAGACATTAGGCTTTGTGTCATGGTATTTCTAAATTTAATGAAATAACTCAACACAATCAAATCCAGAAACATTATATTACACAGTTTCAACCATATTAAGTTTTTATAAGTTTCTTTTACTTTTTTTCTGCCATTCACAAGCAGAGGTGATGCATTTTCCAAGATTTTGCTTACAATGATTATTAGGAAATATGATTTTTCTTGAACATCATTGTTATGATAACAGATTTTCACAATCTATGAAGATAATTGTTAAATGTTTCTGGATTAGATTGTGTCAGTATTTTTTGCATCAACATTTCGGATCACACAATCTAATTCAGAAACATTTAACAATTATCATTGTTATGATTGAATCATCAAAACAGATGCACATTTGTGGAACAAATTAAACCTACTTAATTTGAATATTTGCACAGCTATTGAAATTTAAGTATCAAGCCAAATTTTGGAATTACAGGGCTTTATCAATTAAAAAGATGCAAATGGCTCACTAAAACTAATTTCCTAAACCTCAAAACTCAAAAACCATTTTTATAAATACCATGGATGAGCAAGTAACAGGTATTGCCTTATACCTTAACAAGTAACAGGTATTTGCCTTATACCTTAGCATAAGAATATATAATTATACAAACCAGATAATTATTTACAGAGCACTAGTTAACAGAACCCCCCTGTTCTGATTTTCTGCTTCTAGGATGTGCAATCATAACAAAAACCTTGAAAACATGGAAGATTTTTGTAAATGACTTGTACTTTCTCATACTTGATCTTCTCACCCCTTTGAGCCAGCAATTCTTAGGCAGTTGAGGCTCCTCCAGCTTGGAATTTAACAGAGTTGAAACATCATAATATTCTTCCCACAATACATCCATTGGCTCTGCCTCTGTTGCATCTAATGACAGACTTCTCCTTGTCAACTTCATTCCATGACTTTCATCCAATGAACTCTGTTCAGTATCATCTCCATTGCATGCTGTCCTCTTCTCACTTAGCAATTCGTGAGCAGCATTTGTTGAAGCCATGAAATCCATCATTAAGCACAATATAATTTTCCTCACATACCTGCAAATATGCTTGCTACAAATTGAATCCAGTCACACCCAATTCCATAGATTTATGTATATGACTTATAATTTTTGGTCAACATGATGTGACTTAAATGGCTAAAGCAGTTGTCAAATCCTTCGTTTTCAAAAAATTTAGACAAGATTCCCTGAAATGGGGTTGGGAGCTGGACATTTCAGTGGTAGAAGGTAAGAAAATGACAAAAATCTTTTAGATATCTAATATTGTTGCGATAATTTCGGTTCATTGGGTTGCCCATCAACTTGGCTCATATGGGGGTTGCTGGGATTCCTTTCCAGGCACTTTCAAATGTTGCTTCACCAAACAGAACTTAGGAAAATGTGTCCAAAGATATTCCATAACACAATATAGTGGGAAAATTACCATTCTCACTTTTTTTTAGTAGTATTTTAATTCATAATTTATTTTTCTTCAATATATTTATTTTCTTTATTATTATTTATTTTCTATTTTAAGATCATCATTTTTGTGTGATTCAAGATCGATCAAAGTTTTTTAAGGAGTATAGGTATGAACTTCGAAATTAGAATTGTCAAATTCAGATTTTAATGTTCTTATTCCCTTAATTATTGTGAGTCAACTAGCATGTGTTTTATGCGGCATGTCATTTCATTATATTTAATAATATTCAATGTGCACTTAATTTCATAAGAGTATATTGTTAGTCCACACTTTAATTCTAAAGGACAATAGACGAATCAGATTGCCATCATCATATAGGTTACCTACATGTTGGTGAATCTTGTCATTGATGTTGCTCATTGTTGTTGCTTTTGACTCACCAAGAGGTTCAACTTTAGAGAACTCATGTAGTTATAGATGGAGGAGCCAATTAAGAATTATTTGACCATGCAGTCATAAAACAAACACTCACAATTTAACACAATAGAATGTACTCATAGAAAAAATATGGAGAATAATAATTTTATTGATTCACAATATAAAATACATCAATAGTCTTTACCGCCCAAGCTTACAATTAGAAGAAGAACTCAATCAAGAATTACATGGAAATGCAAGCACAAACAAGTCGTCAACTCCTCAAAAACATTGTCCTCTAAATTAATCTTCAATATAATGCTTCCTAATATTCTGCATATGTAGAATTGATGAGCTTTTATAATAAATAAAGATGAAATATGTTGGCATCAATCAATATTTTGTTGCATTGTCTTATGCTCGTGTGACAAGGATCATGGGCCCATTATTAAATGATCTCTCCTTTGATTTGATCAAGGAAACATGTCTATGACCCGTCTTATCATGTGTGTGGTAAGATGGATGCATTAGAGCTCAATCTAGCCTTAACAAAATTATCCCTAATACTAATAATCTTATGAATGCCATTAGCAATTGGTGTAAAATTCAAATATGTATTGTATAGCTAAATTAAGCTTTTCTTTAGTAGGTGTTATAACTCATACCATATTATTCTAAGATAAAAAAACACTTAAAAATGACATGGCAAGGTGGAACTGTACTCATCATGAAGCTTTGATGTCAATTTGAAGATAATATGATGAAAATGCATTACCATCTAGTTGGATTACTATCTAGAATTGTATGTACTAAAAATGATGACTATGATTAAAATTAACCCTTGCAATAAAAATGTGATGACTATGACACTCGTAAGAACCTACAAAACAAAACAAAATGTAAAAGAAAAAAAGTATGATAAGAATTAATCACCATAGTTGAAAAAGCAATCATAAATAGTTACTAACATCCAACTAACCATACCTCAAAGCCAAGGTATACTAATCATAAGATGTAGACCTTCTGTCATCAACATATCCAACCCAATCCACAATCATAAGTCCATATATATACATTATCTTACCTAAAGAAATTCTCTAAAGTAACAACACAAATATGCAATAAAAAACCTCAAGACCATATTATGAAAACATCTAGAAAAAGATACATATACAACCTATAGTTCTTACTATGTAGATGATGCCAAATCTAAAAATGGTCAAAGCATTCAAAGCTCCACCTTGATAGTAGAATGACTAAGTGTTATGAGGAGAATTTAAAGACAATTTCAAATATTCTAGATTTTGATAATATTTATTTGTATGATTCATATTCAAAGAGTTTATAATAGAGACTCATTCACTCATTATATTTTTTTTAGGATGTAAAAAGTATACATTAGCATAAAGTATCAATATTTTTTTAATAAATAAATGCTCTATATATTATTTATGTTCTTATAAAAGATGGTAGAATAGTGTTATATCATAAGAAAAATAAATAAATAAATATATTTAAACATGAAACAAAAAAATAATGATTAAATTGTTAAGTAGTAAGAAGTATAAGTCTAAAAGTGAGGGTAGATTAAAAATATCATTTTTTTATTTGATAAAATAATTAATCTAAATATAATTATTTATCATTTTACAATTTAAAGTCATGATTTTTATTTTTTTTCATAGAAATAAAATTTCAAGAGATTCAAAATTGAAAATCTTTAAAATTATCTAAAGATTATTATTTAATTGGTTGAGCATAGTTAGTAAAGATGATAGTATGTTTCTTGTTTATGCCATCTATTAAGATTTAAACCTCCCAAAACTATAATAAATATGAGATGAAATCAAAATTATATTAAAAAAAATTGATTAAAAAAATAATCCTATTTTTAATACTAAACTAAAAAGATAAATTATTTGTACAACTTAAATCCATACTCTAAACTAACAAATTAAAAAACAACTTAAAAGTATAAAACAATGATTAAGGCATGAGGGTCAAACCTTGTTCACGTTCCAAAGGGCTTGGGGTGAAAAGTACTTTATCCTTATAACATTGACATAAACACATTCAATTACATAATTTTCTACAAATGGAAAGCTTTGTTTGACATATTTTGGACTTTAATACATCTCTTCCTCCAATTTCAAAGCATCTCGTGGTGTCACTAAACGTTATATGCGGCGCTCAAACTTCTTCATTGGGCCGGCATTCACTTTTTCTACAATTTTAAATTAAAATTTAGGTACCTTTTAAATGGTTAGGGGAATTTTTGTTGAAATAGTGTTTTGATATTTTTAAGACAATTTTTTGGGTGTGTGATGTCACTCTACAAATGTTGTAGGTGTGATTTAAATAAAAAGGACTTAGTTGTTGAGTGCTTTATATTTTAGTGTCATAAAAGAATTATTTATTGTGTGATTATGTTATTATATTTTGGTAGATATGAGGGGATAGGGTTCTTACCCATTTTATTATATATGAAAATATGATGAGGCAAGATTTTATGAAATATGATTCATTATTAGAGGTAAGATTTTATGACTGGTCAAAATATTATTTGTCTTTATAAAATAAAAAATCTTATTCATGATTAGAATTTATTAGAATGTAAATTCAAAGATTTCAAAACAACTCACTTTCAAATGATTGAGTTTATTAGGATTGATTATAATTATCCCAAATCAATTTTACTACAAAATGATCAAAAGTCAATGTTTGGTTGTGTAAGTGTGAATATGGGAATAAGATCAAAACACTTCTTAATACGACATTGTATCAATGATTAAACAAATTGAATCAATTCAAAACAGTAATCAATTGAAAGCGTCATATTGCTCTCTATCTCCAAAGATTTATTAAATCTTGATTTCTCTCAGATTGTGTAAGCAAATAAGATTGTTAAAATGACAATTCAAAGAATGAGATGATGATAATGCAATGCTAAATGATAAACAATGTAAACTAGCATATATGAAATAGATAATTGTAGTTACAAGAGGCAGCCATGGTTGAAAACTTGATTGCTTGATGCTTGATGTGTGAATGCTTGATGCTTGATGCTTGAATTCCTGCAAAGTAAGAGTGCAAAAGCTTGATTATCTGGATCTTTTTCTTGGTTCAATGAGACTGTATTTATAGATTTCTTGGCTGTAAAAATGCACAGGGAAAGCTTTGAGAGGCTTGGATTCAATTTGGAGAATTGAATGGTGAGAGATAAAGGAGATTGAGAGAAAGATGGAGATTGTCTCTACCCATGAAAACACCAAGCAAGAGAAGATGAAGGATTTATGGAGGAGGATTGAGAGATCAAATTCCAAATTTGTCTCCAATTTGTCTCCAAAACTTCCCATGAAGTTTCAATCAATTAATTTTGACATATTTTAGACATGGTTTAGACATAGGATATCTAATTCATTTTTGAGAGAATATGGATGGAATATTCTTTGTGCTTTAATTCAAATATTTTGATTTATTTAAATTAGCAAAAGAGAGATAAATAATTTAATAAAACAAACTATAGGATAGTTGTTTATTAAATTAAATAGAAGAGTATGGCAATTAATAAATAAAGTGTTTTGTCTTTATTTAATTAATTTAGAATTGATGTGATAAAATAAAATAGGGATTTGATAATTAAATCAAACAAAATATTTAATTTTGTTTATTTAATTAAGATGAATTTAAATGTGAACTATATAAATAAATATTTCTATTTATTCAAATAGTAGAGGAAATTAGGATAATTAATCAAAAAATTTGTATTTAATTAATCGGATGCTCCAGACCAATTTTAGGTGTATACAAATTGTATCTTTATTATTCCATGAAGGAATGAAATAATACAATGTGCCTACTCATCATTGTCAATATTTTCTTATATGTTTTAGCCATTGCTTCCAAGTACCCCAACTCTAGTACATCCCACACTGCTTGGAGGCTTGTCTTAATTCATGAATGTGTAGTTCAAGCTTAGTAATTGATGCCAAAGATAAAATTTTATATATTCTAGACCTACCACCAAAACGTCATCTTGCTAAAAGTTCCAACCTTTAGTGGCAAACCCTTAGATATGCAATCTATATTGCTCCATCATGGATCGTTCTCCCACATGAATTGTAGCCTATGTTGATCCTATATACCTTGGTATGTTTGAAAGAAATTAAAAAGCAACTTTCAAGTTAACTAGGTTCTTTATGTCCATTTCCAATTAACACTTTCATTGGCTCCATTGTTTGAGTCATTCCTACATTGAAGATGGTGGTAATATAGTTGCTATGAGTGACTCCTTGGAGGCCATTTCCCTCTTAGTGAATGTAGAAAGAAAAGTGATTCTATTGTGATGGTAGCTTTGAAGGAATCAAACCCTTTGTGTGAGGATGGTAGCTAGGATATAATTTATGCTTCGTTAGAAAGAGTGAATCCATATTGCATAAAGATTTCAATGGTTATAAAATGAATGCCATATTAATGTGATTAGCACTAATGGGTTGGATCTCAAATATCATTATCAATGAAATTGTCATCAATTGCAACTAGTCAATGGAATGATGAGTACTTTGAGTAATATGAAGCTACTTTCTTTAATTGTCATGCACTATTAACTAGCATGTAAGAGGTTCAAAAAATTCTATATATTACTTGATATGACCATATTTTTGGTGGCATCAACAATAATTTTGGTTAGGTAGTTCATAGGTATGTTGATCTCCCTATATTAATATTGAAAGCTTACTAAACTTTAAATTTATCCAAATTCCTACAAACTTCTTAGAGAATATTGATGAACTTCTAGTTAAGACATTTATTTCTTTTGAGTAATTTTATGATGATGAGGGAGTCTCCCTCCAAGATAACTTAAGTTATCCCTATTGTTAAGATTAAGGTGCCATCAATCTTGTAAATCCTATGTATTTAATTATTTCAAATATTGTTTATAAAACAACCATAAGGGATGAAGGCTTCACCAGTAGTGGCAATTATTTTTTATCATCAAGGTTTTGCTAGTAGGGTAATTGATTTTTATTAGCGGTTAGTAAATAATTATTTATTGACAAGAAGTTACTTTTTTATTGGAAAAGCATATTGGATGTTATAGTGGTTTTGGGTTCCCAACTTTCCATGAGGTTGTTTGAAAACTTGTAATCATTTTTGGCATGGTTATAACACTTTGGAAAAAATACGGTAACCATCTTGTGAAGATAGATAAAAGAGAAAATCGAATAAGTGTCAAAACAGTGTTTTCAATGTATAGGACATCCAGTATTTTGGTCTGCATTGGTTCGTTGTGTAGAATCTCACTCTACAGTTTTGGTGTAATTTTGTTGGATGTTAGAAGAGTATAAATTTAGAGTTTCACAGTATTTCAATCTCTAGTGTTGAAGTTATGAATGACAGAAGTTCTAGTCTAGCAGTTATAGTGTTACCAGTATAGTATTTATGTTTTGGAGGATTTGCATCACTCTGTGGATTGGTATCTAGATTTGTGGATTTGTGGAAATGTTTTTATTATATGGGAAAAGAAGGTTTTGAAGGGACCCAAAACCCTTTACAATTGAACATACAAAATGTTGCTCAAAGATAAAACATTACACCATCAATAACAACCATCAACAAAAAAACAACAAAACAACAATAAACAAACCCAAACCCAACAACAAGGAAACAAACAAGAAAAAAGCAGAACTAGAAATGTTGTTAGGTGTCAATAGCACCTATATTCCAAGTGGCATGAAGTTTTGAGGTCCACGTGCTGGTTTGAGGTTGAATGTAGTTGATGAATGTTGATGTTAGGTCATTACTGGTGCCGACCTAATAAGTTTTGGTTATCGTGGAGTTTTGAGAAGTATTGATCCATTATGTGGGAGCTATTATAGGTCTATGCCAACCTATTTGGATGTGTAATAAGTTTTGAATCATGGCGCAAAGCATATATGTGTGTATGTTGAGCCAAAAAGTTATATTTTGTATGATACATCTAATTAGGCCAACCTAATTGATGTTGTAGGTGTTTTTGGTTGAAGCAAATATATATGTAAAATATTTTTTGATGTTTTAGAGATAGACATGCAATTTGATGTGTAGTTGATATGAATTAAATGCGAATGTGATGCAAATGTAGAGAAAAATAGCTCATGTTAGTGCAGATCAATATGAAGTGTGTAAAGTCAATATATTAAGCTTTAATGGAATTGTATTCTAGCATGTTGTAGATGCATTTGTAATAGTTCAAATCATGTTTGTGATCCACCAATATCTTCTATCTTTTCTTCTTTTTGTGGGTAGTGAGTCCACTTTTAGTGAGCAATTTTGTAATATATTATAATCAGTTATAATATATTGTGAGCTAATCCTCACCATGGTTTTTCCCTTTTTGGCTTTTCCACATAAAATTTTGGTGTTCATGTGCTATGTGATGTTGATGTTTGGTTTCATTTCTTATTGAAAATTGAATATTCTATGTGGAATAAATGTTTAAATGTTCAAGCGATTTCAGAGAATATTGATTCACCCCCTCTCTTAGTATTATGAGTGTTCAACAAATGGCTTGAGAACAACTTAAAAGACTAGGAACCTAGCCAACAATTCAATGTGAAAATATAACAAAAGTGATAGAGCCAAAAAAAGGTTTTTAGACTATGGTATGGAAATTTAACCCTCGTAAGCATGAAAAGAACCCTAAAATTTCAATGGCGCTACCACTTTGGATCAAGGTAAGTTACAATTGCAAATTTTTCTCTTAGAACTAGTTATAAGGGCTCCTTATTATAAAATAATAGATTTTTTTTATATTATATTAACTTAATATTTGTATGTTCATTGTTTTAAACTACAAAAATTACAAGTTTAATTAATAGATTACATATTAAATGACATTTTCTTCTTTATTTACTCTAGCTTTATGTTGTTTTAGTTATATTCTTGTTAGTATTTATTCAATAAAATATATTAGATCAATGTAATTCCAACCCAACCTACTCCTAATAGTTATGGTAAACTATTTTTTATGAAATTTTATTACATTACAATTAATTTAAATGTATAATTAGATCCTGAAAAATACAAACGACAAGATAATTCCACAACTTGTATTTACAATATAAAAAAATATTATATGAACAAAAATAATAGTGCATACATCACTTATTTTTAGAAAATTTTAATACACATTTCAACATTTAAAATTATTTATAAAATATTAAAAGTTACATATTAAAATTTAAATCTAGATGAGACTATTGCTCAAACTTGAAAAACGTATTTGCATTTTCCCCACATCATCTAAACCTCGTGTACACAACTAACATATTTTTATTGATGAATAGATGTGAACATTTATATTAAGTTAGATAGTAAAAATACATGTATTCACAAAAAAGGTGGGTGGATATGAAATCACACCCCTAGAGTCTAAATGGGGAAAATCCTGAAGCATAAGGAAGAAAAATAAAAAATCCACTAAGTTGGAAGAGTAGTAGCAAAAGGTGGAGGCAATGGATCTTTGTCACCTGGCTTACCCCATACATTAGTGTAGCATCATAAATTGTCACCCTTGACAATTTCACACTAGATTTTTCTCCCTCCTATGTGCTTGGACCTAATTGTACATCTAATGTCCTAAATTATGCATTTTATGGCCCATTTGGACATTTATCAAGAAAACCAAAGTACAAAACCAAGGCAAACATTTAATATTTTACCCCTCGATACTTTACACCCCACAAAATAGGGTTGGGACATAGTCACCCTAGGTGTATCAGTCCTTGTATTTTGCCTCCAATTAGTCCTAGCTTATACTTTTGTGTGTGAGGACTAACCCTTGTAGGTCTTCCAAACAATCAAGCCTTGAACTAATGTGCATGACTTCAATCCTTCAAGGAAATTAGATTTGAGTGATGAGTTGCAATCCAATTTTGATTCATCAGTCATTTGTCATTTAGCCTCTATCCCTCAAAAGTATAAGCTCTCTTTCATCAACTTTCTCATTGTGGAGGTGTAAAGAAGAACATGGGGTTGACATAGGCAATCACTTATATGGTGCAACCCTTCCTCTCTCTTTGAATGTGTAGGTTTCAAATCTAAATAATATTGGAGGAAGATTGAAGGCCATTTTATCATTGATGCATTAAAACCCTACAACTTAAAAAGATACAAAAACTTAATTATCTCAACAATTGACAAAGATTTGGCAGTGGGATCCAAGAGGAAGAAGCCTCTAATCAAACTCTCGAGGACTGTGAAGACATATTTCAAATTGAGTTACTAGAACATTGGAGCCATAGGTGACTTAGTACTGCAAAATTAGGCTCAAATTTTTATGATAGGTGCACAATACTCTACTCTTTCCAAATCTTCTATCAAAATTTGGTTTTACAATTTCTCTGTTACGAAAAAGTTGTATTTTTAGATTAGGTCACATAGTTTCATTGTTAATAAATCCCAATCAATTCTAATAAATTTCAAAGAAAACAAAGGATAAGATTCGAGGATGATTGACTCACCCTTAAGGTTGGAACTCAATCTAATTTGTTTGCCAATCTACATCCTAATGTTCTTTGAAAAAGATTGATCTTAGTGATCTAGGTCGATCCCTTTTTCAACAATTTTTTTTGGTGAAACTGGCATTTCATACACTTGTATTTTTTCTAATTTTTCAATGCATAAAATTTGAAAATTAAATTAAAAACCTAGATTGTTTGAAAATCTTGGTCATAATTTTCATTTATTTTCAAAAAACTACCCATTTTCATTAGTTTTTCATCGTAAAAATTGAAAAATAATTTGAAAAAAATTTAAAAAAATTTAGATCATATTTTCCTTTCCTAGGCTTTATATTTAAGTTATATTCAATGAAAAAACTAATTTCAAAGTTATTTGATCATTTATGCATCATATTTTAGTGAAAAACTTTGAAAATGTGACAAAATTGCATAGTATTTTCATTCCAAAAGATCAAAAAGCATTACTTTTCTATATATTTTTTGGACAAATAAGTCAATTAGAATATTTAATTTCTAGAAATTATCATTTTAACATATTCAATTGTCCTAAAAATATCCAAAATTACATGCACGTATGTGATTCACATAGAAAAATTAGGTTTTAATGCATTTCCAGAAATTTGTTGACTTTGAGACCTGAACCTTTGATACATAAGACCCTAACAAATTGTAAATCATTCCTAATTTTTTAAATTTATAAAAACACCCGTCAAACATAAGCGCCCTAGGTTCCCTTTTCAAAGCATTTTGGGCCAAATTTTTTTGTGAAGATTCATGTGTGTGTCCTCTATCCAAATCTAGTTCTTATTTTGGAATTATATTTTTCAAACCTATTTGAATTTTCTAAAACATTGCTAGATTGATCCATAGGACACAACACAATTTTCTCATTGCAAATTTTTTTTGTTGTCATAATTCATGTTCTATTGTCATATCTTGTTAAGCATTTTGAAAATAATTTTTGTTACAAGCATGTGAAAATGAGTTTATTTATCCTATTTTTTAATTTTTCATTTATACCTCTCCCGCTATATCTCCTATGTGTGAGGTTATCTTGATGCAAGATAATATAATCATTGACAATCATCACAATCATGTGTTTTCTTCTCACAATATCTCACCTACTTGTGAAGAAGATATCTTGGTGTCAGAAGATCCAATCATTGAGTGTCATGAGAATATTGTTTTTTTCTCTCTGAATACCTCTCCTACTTGGAAAGATATTATGGCACAAGAGTATTAAACAATTGATACATTTCTTTCAATAGATATAAGATGTATTGCATAGATGAAGATGATAAATTACCATTAGATAGACCCCATCGATAGAAGAACATCAACAAGTAGTTAGCTCCTTTGAGGTTATGAATCCGTAATTAACATTTAGATCTCCTTTAATTATTGGACCTCCTAAGTCACCTCTCATTATAGGACCTCCTAAACCTCATGGCCACATCTTAAAATTTATAAAATAACTCACTAGTAATCATGTGTCGCAACAACCAAGTTATCACACAATTGCTCACATGTATAACACTAGAAATAATAAGCAAGAAAAACAAACACCAACATCCATCCCATTGCCTCAACCATACCTTCCACCCATACCTAATATTCCTTAGCATATTGGTAAAGAATACAATCTTGTTGAGCAACTTCATAATACTCTAGCAAAATAATCCCTTTGGGATTTGATTCAAACATTGCCTACATACAATGGGATGCTCCAAGAGGCTTTGTAGAATATTGATGTCCCAACTTCTATTAAAATAAATGATGTAGTCACCTTGTTTTATTGTATGCAAGTGACAAAGTTGGAAATTATATTCCCTAAACATGAATTATTCTCACTTGATATCCATAACAAAAATTAAGCTTTAATGATAATGGTGGTCATTAATAAAACTAGGGTTAAGTGTACTCTCATAGATAATGGATCGAGTCTTAATATTTGTAGTATCAATCTTCTAGATAAAATTGGTATGGATAAGAATCTTATAGAGCCTAATGATCTTTCAATGTGTGGCTTTGATAATGTTAGTATGCAACCATTAGAGGTGATCACACTACCTATTAAGGTAGGGCTCATAGTTTTTCCTACTCCTATCCATATCATGCTAGGACCTCTTTTAGATAATCTTCTAGGTAGGTCATGGATTCATGCCATGAAGGGAGTCCTGTCTACCCTCCACCGTGAGATGAAATTTGAATATAATAACAAGATATATACAGTAAAATCAGATGAAAAGAGTTATAATTCACAAATAAAATATGAACATGACACTTCCAACTCTCATAATACTTTGATTCCAACTTCAAAAGTAGAGCCTCTACATGTTGAGAATAATCATGATTTTATTCCACCTACAACAAAACTCTTAGATGATGATTTAGGGTTGTTAGGTTTTACACCTTGTTTCAAAGGAGAGTCTAAAATATTTCTACAAAATCCCATAGAGTTGAATACATGTTTTTTTGATTTTTGTGTTTCATTATATTTTACACCCTCCTTTATGGGAGAGTACAAAATCTCACAATCTGAACCTAAAGAGTCTTTTGTTTTATTTTTCTCTACATCAACATATTCAAAAATATCACCTCATGATGATGATGGGTTCTCTTTAACTCTCATCCCTCATGAGTATAAGATGCATAAATTTTGAAAACTTAAAAAGGATTTTCATGCACGAGAAAAAGATAATTCTTCTCAAGAGTGCATACATAGATACAGAATTTCTTCATCTGAGTTAGAAGAATGTTATGGGATTTTCCATACAAAATTCTTTCTAAAAATGTATATAATGCAATCATGGAACAAAATTATAAGGATCAAGTAAATTCTATACCATACCTTTCCAAATAGGGTCTATGTTTCCTATCTTTGTCCCCATCTTCATTTAATGCTTTAAATATCATCTTTTATATTTATGACATCTTGTGGTAAGAAGGAAAGATTTTCTTCAAAAAGGAAAGCAATATCTTCTAATATTGAGCAAGAGAATATTCTTTTAAGGCTTCTCAAATCCCACTTGATTACTCTTCCAAGCGAAAAACGTGAAATAAATTTAAAAACTCATTTTGTGCATATCATCAAGTGCATGGTCATTCTACTAATGAATGGCGGGCCTTGAGTAATAAAATACAACTTATTGATTGTGGTTCTCTCCAATGTGATGATGCACCTAATTAATCTAAACAATAATGATCTTTATTCTATGATAGCAACATGATAGTTTCTAGTATGGTTCTGGGGGCAAGGATAACAATTTTTGAACTTGTGCATTATTTTCTTCCTTAAAATACCAACATAACAAGTATGCTGAAATTTTAAAGGGGGGAATATATTACCCCTAGCCATTCCATACACGTCTTGTGAGATTTGACTTATTGACATACCCTCTTAGTTTTGGTGTTGTATTCAATGCTCCCTGAGACGTGGTTATCAATTCATCCCCTTGGACTTTAAAAAATTTATGCACCTTCTTAGGTGAGTCGTGTTCATCCCCTTAGGCGTTTATGCACCTTCTTAGGTGAGTATTTTTTGTCCCCTTGGATGTTAAAATTTGATGCACCTTCTTAGGTGATATTTTTTGTCCCCTTGGATGTTAAATTTTATGCACTCCCTAAAGCGATATTTGGAAAGATAGTCCATGGATTTGGAATAACCCAGCTTGTTGATTCATGAACTTGAGAACCCTTTTTAACATAGACACCTAGCATAACATGTATTTCTAGCCATTAGATCTATGTAGCTCATGAGTGATTTTACATCCTTATGAGAGCATCATTTTATTTAGACAACATATTCAATGGATAGCATTTGGTACTTGAGACAAATTTAAGATTGAGGTCTCTTTTCCTTAATAACTTGAATCATTTTAGTACTAACCTAGTGTTTTTATGTTTTGTGATTATTGTATGTTAGGTGTTTGTATTTTGTTTGATGTTATATTAGGTTGCATTATATTATGTGATTTTTCTTCCTTGTGTATATGCTTTATTTTTTATATTGCATTTCACTTCACATGTGTGTTCCTTTGTCCTTATGTTGGTTTTCCATGGGATGTTGAATCTTGGAGGCTTACACACTCCCCCTAGATTCATTGTCATCCTATCTCTTCAACATTCAGATATTTAGACCCCTCTTGACATATTTTCTACTTTAATATGAGTCTGAGTGTAAGTTCATACTCTCACTAAAGTGGGGGCTAAATTTAGCATCGTAAATTATCACCCTTAACAATTTCACACTAGATTTTTCTCCCTCATATGTGATTGGACCTAATTGTACATCTAATGTCTCAAATTACACATTCCGTGGCCCATTTGGACATTTATCAAGAAACATCATGTACAAAACCAAGGAAAACATTTAATATTTTTCCCCCAACACTTTACACCCCACAAAATAGGGTTGGGACATAGTTGCCCTGGGTGACTTAAATTCCCCCTATTTTTCCTCCAATTTTTAATATGTCGAAGTTGGAATTTTATTATTTGAATTTCAAATGTCAAAGGTTGACTATTGAGATTTAATTTTTAAGAAATTAGATTAATTGCATATAAATACCTAGTCATTTCACCATTTGAAATATGAGGAGCATGAAGAGAAATAATTGTACTTCAATATCAAACCAAGAGCATTATTAAGCAATTATTATCGATTCAAGAGAATATTTATTACAACATTTCAATATTGAAGCATCATGTCAAGTTTTATGTGAGTTTTTTCATGCTTATGTTATTATTTTTTGTGAGGACTAACCCTTGTATGTCTTCCAAGAAATCAAGCCAATTTTCAATCAAGCCTTGAGGTGGTGTGCATGACTTTAGTCCTTCAAAGAAATCAAATTTGAGTGTTGAGTTGCATTCCATTGTTGATTCATCATTCATTTGTCATTTAGCCTCTATCCCTCAAAATAATAAGCTCTCTTTCATCAACTTTTCAATTATAGAGGTGGAAACACAAACACAAGGTTTGATTGAGGTAAGCCCCTATATGGCACAATCCATCCTCTCTCTTTGAATGTGAAAGTTTTAGATCTGAAGAATATTGGAGGAAGATTGAATGCCATTTGATCATTCATGAATTGAAACCCTACAACTTGTGAAGATACAAAAATTCAATTATCTCAACAACTAACAAAGATCAGATAGTGGAATCTGAGAGGAAGAAGCCTCTAATCAGAATCCTAAGGATTGTGAAGAAAAATTTCAAATTGAGTTACTACATTGGTGCTTTGGGTGACTTAGTCTTTCAAAATTAGGCTCAAATTTATGTGACAGGTGTACAATACTCTTCTTTTTCCAAATTTGTTGTCAAAATTTGGTTTTAAAGTTTCTTTATTAAGAAAAAAAATGTATTTTCATATTAGGTCATATAGTTTCATTAAGTCAATAAAGCCTAATCAATTTACAAGACTTCAAAGGATCATATCCAAGGCTAATTGACTCACTCTTAAGGTTGGAAGCCAATATAATCCCCTTGTTGATTTGCATCCTAATGTTCTTTGAAAAAGGATTGGCCTTAAGAGTGATCTAGGCATTGGACCTAGGATCCCTTTTCCAAAAAATGATCAGTGGGGTTTGAAGTGACATCAGGAGAATTTTGACCCCTTGTCAGCTTTATACTTACCTTCTTTATAGGCAAGATAAATTTCCAAAGCTAGCCACGAAACCTTTCTAGAATTATACTATTTTAAATTGTCTAAAGATTTCCACCCAAAATAACCACTAGAAGGCCATTCAGAAGTGTCCCTTAAAAGCCACCCAAAAAGGGGACCTTGAGGGGGAAGAGAGATTGAGTGCTACTGAATAGATTGTGATGTGCTCTTGGGACTCCATCTCTTTAAATAATTGAGGGAGATACCCAAGGATGAGAATATTGGGTATCATGTGTTGAGAGACTCCTACCTCTTTGACACCCATAAGAAGGAAAGCAACCTCGAGAAGAGGAAAATAAAAAAGGAACTCCAACCATGGTACAAGTGACAATACCCCAATTCTCAAGTATCTCCTAAAGGTCAGCTACCTCTAAGGCCACCTTGTTGGCCTCCTCTTGAAACTGTAATAACACATGCTAAAGAAAATAGTAGCTTTAGAAAAATGTGAAAAATTTGATCAACTAAATAATTAGAAAAAATTGTAGCATTTCCATCTTTCCAAATATTGAAGAGAATATCCACCTTGAAATCATGTTGGATCTGGTTAAATTAATGGAGAATGTGAGGCCAATCCTCCATAAGAACCATATGCTAGGAGAAAGGTTTTGGCCAAAAAGGCTGAAAGAAATCATGAATCCAATTCCAAAGTTATTGAGCTTAAGGATAGGACCACAAGAGATTTTTAAAGGACTCCAACTATACCTAGAATGGGAAACAAGGGTCTCCAATTCCCATATGATCTAGTCATGACCCAATAGGAAAGCCTTGGAAAAGAGTGCAATAGGAAAAGTAAGCCAATTTAGGCTCTAAAACTGTAGAGAAAATATTGATAAATTTGTGATGTCAAACAAAGAAATATAATTGTAAATTCCATCTCTAGTTTAAATTGGGAATCATGGGTAAATGAGGAGAAAGCTAGTGGTATCTAATCCATAGTTTGTAGTTACTAAAAGTGGTATTTGGACACCTCTTCTAATATTTTCTCTATGCTTTGGAAGAATGAATACCAACTTTGTGAATAAAATTAACATGAATATCTCTTATATGCTAGCTATCAAAGTCTCATAGCGTTAAAGAGAAATACAATATTTGACCTTAACCTCATCCCAAAACATAAGACATAAATTTTTTGTAGAATAAGTCCCATGGGCATTGCATGATTTTTTTTTGAAATCTCATATAGATTTTACCCATGACAACTGAGCCATAAGAAAACCTTGATCTTAGAAGAGAGGAGACCACAAAATATTGTGTTGATTGAAGGAAATCATTTCTCTATAACTCGATCCATTCTAGAGAAGTCGAGGATTAACAGGCTCCTATACCCACAAAATAATTTTGAACATAAATTTAATTCAATATAGAATTCATCCCTCATGGTGAGAAGGTTATGCAGATTAATTTCCTTCCATGCAAGCCAATAAACTAGATAGTTGGAGGATATGTAGTGCTAAAGTAAAAACTTCCAAGATCCATTTGCACTAAGGGATCAAATAATTTACTTGACGCATAAACATAGTCGTTGTTGTTGAGTGGATAGTGAAAGGAAAGCAAAGTGTAGAATCACTTTCCTAATGCAAATCAATCAAGAGAGGGTTGCGAAACTTTGTTTCAAATCCTTTAAATTTTAGAGTTTCATTTAAGAATGCACATACATTTAGTTATTTTTAGATTTAAGCATAAAACCGTAAGACACATAATTTACATGGGAAACCCCTTTCAAGAAAAACCTACACACTAAAACACAAATCAATTGTATTATACTAAAAAGCTATTACAATACAACTATTAGATTCTATGCTCTTGCAGGTGTTGATTCAATGTGATACAAGATTCTAGAGTAAATCTAACAACATAACAGTATATAAATATTGCAATACTCTCTTGCAAAAAATTAAACTAAGGAATCAATATATATTTCTCTCATGCATGGGTGTCCAACACTGCCATGTGTCAATCCCATAGTATTTGCATGCATGCAAATTGAAATTGACAATATGCATGAGTCCTAAGTGACCTAATTAGCAACCACCACAATGTGCAACTACATGTAACCACATGCAACAACATGCAAGCACATGCAAGGATTGCAACTCCAAAAATAAAGTAACCTCACATGCTAGGTGTCCTATAGAGAAAATCAATTCAACTTCCAAATTAGAACTCAAAATTGACTCCTAGTCACTCCTAGTGTCAACTCAGTCTTTTTTTAGCAACATGTTCCCTTTCGAGATTCATTCAACAAGTCAAACCAATTGGCACCATCGCATTTCTTGACTTTTTCATAATACTCAATTCTAGAATGAGCGCCCAAGTGACAAGCATCACCTTCCTTTGCTTTCATTTTTCCAAAGATATAAATATGCTCACAAGTTGGCCCAGCCAAAGTCTTTCTTCCAAATTAGACTGCCACATGTCAACATGGCACACATTTTAGAGGTTTTAAAGTTTTCTTCTTCCCAAATGAGTGCCCATGTGACAAGTTTCACATTCTCATCCTTTTCACCTTGCATGTAGGATGCCAACTCTCCACTGGCTCCCACAAAGTGACTTAAAATTTTGAAAACATATATTTTTTCATTTAATTAATAAAATAGAAACTTAGGGGCAAATAGTTAATGAATTTATCATGTGACTCACTAAGGTTGAGACACCTTAATCCCAATATTCATCCACTTGTTGAAGAACTTATAGGGTTCTTTGTATCATTGCTCAAGTTGCAAGGCCCATTGAACCAACACACCATTTGAACTTCTTTGCGTTCACTGGCTTCATCAATGCATCTAAAAAATTCACCAAAGTGTTCACCTTTTCCAATTTCACATTTCCATCTTTCACCATATCACAAAAAATGAAACTACACATCTATGTGCTTTGTTCTGGCATGGAAAGTAGGATCATTGTAAACATGCAACATTATTCGTGTCAACTCGATAATGTTCCTTGGTGGAGGCATGTTAATAATAGCATCAATCTTATTCGTGTCAACTTCGATCCCACGGTAAGAGACAATATGTAGACACTTAAAATTGATGTAGGCCTGCGAACTCAATTTTCTCATCAATTCCTCTATACATAATTTAATTATGTCACTCTGACTAAATTCAACTATTAATTAAATAATGACTAATTATTTAATTAATTCATCCCTCTTATTCTTCTTGACTATTTAAATAAATCACATTTATTTAATTACGTCACTAACGTCTAAAGTCCTCTTTAAATTAAATAAATTATTAAATTTATTTAATCCACTATTCCCTCTTGATTATTTAAATAAATTATTTTTATTTAAATATGTCTCTAACGTTAAAGTCTTCTCATAATTAAATAAATCCCCCACAATTTATTTAATTATTAATCCTCTTCTTCCACAATTAAATAATTTAAATTAATTATTGAATTGTCTCTCACAATTCATTTTTAAATTTAAATAAAAATCGTTTATTTAAGTTTCTCACTCCTCAAGCAAATAAAATAATAATTATTTACTGTCACATGAATTCACCATTTTGAATTAAATTAAAATATTAAATTCAAAATAGCATTTCCCTCCACAAATTAAGTTTTTTCTAAAATAACTTGATTTTCTAATGCATCCTTTTTCCACTTACTAATTTTTATCTCACTGTCACAATTATTCTCTTTCCTTGATTTAATTTCTTAAATTAAATCTTGTCCACTCAATTTGAATTTCACCCTAAATTCTCCCTAACCCTAATTAAGAGGTTGTTATTTTGAATCTTGACCATAGATTCTAGGGCACTTCTCAATCTTTAATCTCATTTGTCCATCCAAAATTGCATTTTATATAAAATGTCAATTTTGTCCTCATTTTGTCATCTCTTAATCTCTTAATATCTTGAATAACTTCTTGCATTCTCATGAGTTTAGCATTTATCTTGTCATTTTAGTCATTTAATATTGGATGTAGGAGTTGATATTCTCTTGCATAGATCCTTAAATCCTTCAGCACATGCTTAGGACTAATCTATAGTTTAGATTTCTTATCAAAATCTAAGGGAAACCTTTCATATTTCAGTAAGCTAGAAGGTGTAATGGAGATCAATCATGAAGGATGAAGAGCTTGGGTGAGATCACTCCATTTGTTCTTTATTTTATTTTTCTTTGCACTTCATTATGTATTGTGGGTTTTATATGTTTGCATGTATTTTGCTAACCTATCTTGCAAGAAAAATACCCTAGTTACATTGGCAAACCCGACTCTTTTTCTTTTCAAAACACATTTTTTGCAAGTTTCGTACGGATTTTTTATTTTTTTTGCAGGTATAGGTGTACAGAATGACGCATTTATTGCTTCCTGCAACACAAGTTCTCTGTTGCACCGCATCTTCTTATGCAAGCGACGCAATTGCTCTGTCGTGATGCAATTGCATTTTCGAGCGATGCAATTGACAACCCGAGTAGCATCTGATAGAAACCGAGCCACATTTGACATATCGAGCCACATATGCAATCTTGAACAACACATTCGCTCTGTTGCGACGCAAGCGACTAGTAAAAAGGGTTTTCAAATTTGTTTTTTTTTTTATTTCTATTTTTTCTATTCCTAGATTAAGGATTTTTGGGCTACTAATCTGTGTGTGACAACGTGTGTCAAGCTGGAGTCTAACCCTCCTATTTGAGTTGTTTATTTTTCTAAAATTGAACCAATCAAGCAAACAATCATGCATTTCACTCATGGATTAAAATGAACACTCACACATTTTCATTGGTTTAAAAAGAACAATCACACAGTTTCATGGGTTTAAAATGAACTTTTGATTATCTCACACTACAAATGGTTAAAATGAACCCCTATTTGATAACACTAAAAACGGTTAAAATGAACATGTGTCTAATGTGTCTTGTGGTTTAGTAATGACCTCGACAGTGTGTATGCAATTCTCTTGTGCCTTGTGCAATCTAGAGAAACAAAAACACTAATGAGTTAGTTACTCTATCATGATTTCATATTTTCAATTTGGGCGTAAAAAGAACAACCATGTGAGTGTGAGTGGAACATATTGCGTGTGCTCTCTCTTTGTTTTTCAAAAAAGATTGATCGAACTATAGATATGTTTGCTTGCTATTTTTTACCTTAGAATTTGGGCCTGCTTTGGTAGGAAAAAGTACTCACCCCAAAGTGGCTCAAACTGGCAATGAAGCTTTTTAGCCGAGCTACCCCCGACTGGTATATAAATGCGAATCCTAAGGGAAAGCCTAGGATTACGAGTGCGGATGTGTCATACGGACAAAGTAGTACTCCCCAAAACCCTATTGAGTGTAACCTCTTCGGGCTGGAGTGCCTCTTAAATAGAGCTTAATCTTGTGCCCCATGTATGGCCACTCGAACAAGTGCTCGAATTAAAAACTTTGTATAGAGGCCAAAAACCTTTTCTATTCTTTGGTGCAACAACGATCGTTGCCAAGGCACCCACACCTTCACAATTTTTAGTAGAGATGATCAGCTTGCCATGGGAGATTCATGGAGGTTGGAAGCTTGGTTTCCCTAAGAAGTGAGTGCATTGTAAGGGGGAGCCCGTGGGGCCAAGCTTTTGAATTCATCCACTAAGAATATGTGGTTGGAGTAAAATCCACGTGGGATCCAAAAGAATACAATCCTTCCAGCCATAGGGATTTGTAAATGTTTTCTATGTGGTTGTTTTTCAATTTCTTCCAACATCATGTGTTTATCAAGTGTATTCAGACAACATGAACAAATGAACATCTACCTCAAAATCTGAAACAAATCTGAAAACTGAAACAAATTCCTTGCAATCTACCTAAAATTTTGCCACAAAATCACTTTTTACGACGCATTTGATATTATGAACTATAACTGCTTGTTTATGAGCCGCAACCACTCTGTCGAGATGCTTAAGACATCTTCAACACCGCAATTGACTGTCAATTGATGCATTTTCTTGATCAAACATCGCAATCACCATTTTGAACTGCATTTTCCTATTTAAAAGCCGCATTTTCTTGTTTTGTGATGCATCGGCTCTGTCGCAACACATTTTCCACAATGCATTTGCCTGTGCCCTGCTATTTAATTCATTTTCCAAAAGACTGAGACTCAATTTTATCCACACAAGATTCCAAACATCTTCCTTTCTTGTTTTTGTCAACAACCAAATCTTGAATTGCTCAACTTCCCTCATTCTTGCATCATAGGTTGCATTCTTAGGTTGACATAGGTTTCCATTGTATTTTCTTTTTTGCATTGTTAGGCTTTACCAACATTGTAGACACTCATTTTGCAGATTTTAGGAGTAGATTCATTACCATCCTTTGTCAAACCTTTGCATTCAAGAGTAGGTTATCATTGGACTTGATCAACCCTTTGTCTTTAATCATTACCTTTTGTGAACCATTTTCCACTCATTAGTCTAGTATGGAAGTTTCACTTTGTCCTCCTTAGTCCTTTTTACAAGTCCATTGACATTCCAAAACTAAAGCACTTCCAAAACTTTGTATGGTTAAGTTTACACCTCCTTAGATTTACCAATAGTGGGTACATCTTAGAATCCTTTGCATTTGCATAGCATTAGTCTTCTCATTTGAGTCTCATACCATTTGCATTAGTATCATTTGCATTTAGATACATTTAGTCTCCTTTTAATCCCATTTGCATTTACCATTCACCATCATTTCAATAGCTTTCCTTTATTCCAAAAAACCAAAAAACATAGTGTCATAAACATTTTCATATTTAGGGTCATCCTCCATCATTCCCAAAGTTGAGCAAAACTTTTTATGGTTGAAACTAGATTACAGAGAAAAAGAAGACTCATGGGTTCTTTTGGTCAAGATACCAACTTTTACAAATGTTCAAATGACATGAATGTCAATACCAACAATTTCCCCAATGATATGAATGACATGAATATAATTGCCAACATGGGGAATTCGTTCATTAATCATTTCAGTGAGATGACCATTCCATCCTCTTCACACAATCCTTTTGAACAATTTGTCTACAAAGACCAAAATGGGAAAGTCTTTGAGGAAGACATACAAGTTACTGCCCAAAACCCAAATGTGGCCCCCTTTGTTGAGGAGTTGCTCTTGCATAATTTAGATAGATACCTAGCCATACTTCTTGACCAAGGGGCTAGGCTACCAAAAGGATTTGACATCAACACTTTAAGTGCAACATCTCCTGATCTTACCAATCAATTACACAACACAACCAATGATTCCATAGGAGCCACCATACAAAATGTCATCAATGCTACCTCCCTTGGTATAGCTAGCACCCATACCGCAACCAATGCATCCAATATGATCAACACAACATCTATTGGAGGATCATCTACCGAAACAAACAACACATCACAATCCATCCCCCCACAAACATCCACAGTTTCTTCACAAACTATGGGATCAACAATGGGTGTCAACACATCAAACCTCTTTGGGATATCATCTACCTCTATGGGTACATCAGTGAACCTCTTATTAGGTTCCTCTAATTCAATGGAAACAAACTCATCAAACCCTTTTGGAAGGAATAAATGAAGAGATTTCATTCAAGGAACTCAACCTAATGTCCCAAATTCCTCATAGGTTAATACCAACATTCCTTTGAGGCAAAATACCAGCATTCCTCTAGGCCATAATTATCTATTCGGGCAGGGCAACCAAGGCACCCAATATTCCACTGCATTTGGGCATCAACATGCACAAATCCAGCAAATCCCTCAAATTCAATCCAACATGGCTGGATCCCACATCCCAACTTATGCTTCTCAAGTCCATACATAGCAACACATCCCTCATCAAAACATTCATTTCCAACAACAACCAAATCAAAACATCCAATTTTCTCACCAACAACAAATTCTAAATCAACACATCTCATCACAACAGGTGGGCACTCAATCCATACCTGTCACCAACATGTGTGATGCTACCAACAACCCAATTGTGGAGGCACTCAAACTCAAATTTTTTGCTCTTCAAACATAGGTGGAGACCTTGCAACAGTCAAACAAAAATCCTTACATGTCATCTGACCTATGTCCATATCCATTTGACACAATCTTGTATATGCCACCATTTCCTCTTGGATATGTGGTACCACATTTCCCTAAATACAAAGGCAAGACAAATCCCATAGAACATATTAGAGAATTCACTACCAATTGCATGGGCATTGCCTATGAACACACCTACTTGATGAGACTCTTCTCTAGAATTCTCGCAGGTCATGCAGTAGAGTGGTTCGCACAATTGCCTAAGGGGATCAAAACATGGGATGAATTGGAAAACAAGTTTGTTGAAAACTATCCCTATAACATTGATACCGACATTGATATTGCCTCCTTATGCAAGCTCACTCAAGAGGAAATAGGTGAGACCTTTATCCCATTCTTTTAAAGATGGAGAACTCTAGCCAGCCGATGTCCTATGGAGATACCTGAAAAGGAAAAAGTCACAATATTTGTACAAAATCTCAACGGCCCGCTAAGATATGGCTTACAAGTCCATTATTGCACCACCTTTACTAATCTTGTTGAAAAAGGTGTCCAACTTGAGAAAGCCTTACTTGCCAAAGCTAAACTTAAGTATGGCGTAAAAACCATCAACACTACCACAAACACCAACCCAAGTGCTTCCAATGGCAGAAACAAAATACTGGGTTAAAAATAAACACATCACTAATGATGGTGTGGTTGATGCGAGAATAGTTAACACAATAGGTCATGTTCTCACCATCAAAGGAGTTCAAAATAAAAAATGCACCTGTGACTACACCGACACCAACTGCCAATGCCATTCACAACAATCCTACTCAATCAAACCAAAGGCAACCTCGTCAAAACAAGAAATTCTGAAAATGCACATACACCCCTTTGGGTGAACCTATCAAAATTTTCCTAAAGAAACTCATCCAAAATGGTTCCGTAGCTTTGGAAGAACCTAAACCATATGATCCTGGTTAGTTTAAGCCATCATGGTGGGATGATAATGCATTTTGTGACTACCACCATGTTAAAGGGCATAAAACTTCCGCTTGTCGCCAAATCAGAATTCTTGTCCAAGATCTTATGGAAAACCACACCATTGAGTTAGGAGGTCAACTGTTTTCATCTAACACAGACCATATAATTCATAAAAATCCATTGCAGGACCATAATTTAGGTAAACCCTCATCGCCTGGCACAAACAATAATAATAATCAAGCCAGTTACATTTGTGTTGCCTACAACTATACCGGTGGAACTATCATTAATAATCTTTGTGCTTCTAATGAAGATAAATGTGTCAATACCATTACTATTAAAAAGACCCCAGAATGCAAAGTCACTACATGCAAAGGCAAATTCACCATCCCAGGCCCCTCTTCTCGTCAACCCAAGATTACCATACCTGGTCCATCTGTCAAGCAACCAAAACCCAATCCAGAGTTTAACCTTATTGAGAAATTAAACAAAACACCAGCTCAAATCTCCATCCTTGAATTGCTCCATATTTCACCCGCACATAAGGCCTCTTGGATAAATTCTTGTAAGAGTCTTTTGTCCCAAACAATATTGATTTCAACCATTTCGAAACTATGGTCGAATATTTGACTTTGCCTCATCACATTACCTTTTCAGACGTGGACTATTCCTCACCTAAACCATCTCATAATGATGCCCTCCATATTGAGTTTTTTGTCCATAAGCATAAGATTAAATGAGTCCTAGTAGATGGCGGAGCAAGATTGAACATGTGCTCTTTAAAATTGATTAAAGCTCTTGGCTTCTCTGATGCATGTGTGGATGCTACCAAGAGCATTGTGATAAAAGCATATGATGATGAAGAACGTGCTTCTAAAGCATCATCACAATTCCAATTCATGTGGGACTAGTTATCATAGACACAACATGCCAAGTCCTAGATCGGGATATACATTACAATATCTTCCCTGGTTTCCCATGGATTCATGCCTTAAAGGCTATTCCCTCCACCTACCACCAATGTTTGAAGTTCCCTTTTGATGGTACTAAAATTAATATCCTAGGAGACCCTGATCCATTTCAATACTGTACCAATCTGAGAGCCACTGTTGAGCACCAGGTACCCATCAATCGAGAAGCTTCAGCTTCCACCTCTTCAAAATACACTAACCCATCTGCACTCACCAAATCATCCATATCCATTCCATCGACCTCCACTGCACCATCCTCGTCTACCTCGATTCCAAGTAATGACCTTCAGATCCAAGACGTTGGCTATGGAGAATTCAAACTAAATATGGCTTACTGTATTACCACAATACCCAAGCCGCCTAAAATCTATGGGAAACCTTGCTTCACAGTAGAGCCTAAAACAACATTTAAGGTTCCTCCAAAAAGGGTCTTCACACTATGGGGAGACATAAGCAATGAAGTCCTTATTGATATAGACAATTGGACCTACAAGGATCCAGAAGGATTACCTCCACTACCAATGCATCTCTATGAAAAAGGCTATGGCATATGCAAAGCACTGGGTTTTGATGGCACAAGTGGCCTTGGAAAATCCAGCAATGGAAGGAGAGAGCCTATCATCATTTCTAGGTGACCAAATAGCATAGGGATAGGATTTGACCAACTCATAACTGACAATCGACGTACCTATGGACTTTCAAGTAAGGACGTAATGGTTTTTGAAAGTGTCAAGATATGTGAAGACTCCCCTACTGAAACTGACTTTCATATATGGGAATGGGGATCTTCCAGAGCCCTGATTGATTATGATATCGATGAATTATTCTAGTAACCTGACCAACTCCCTTTTGAAGAAATATTTTGACAAGAATATAACATTGATCCTATTGACCATTGTTCTAAAAATAAGGAATGGGTAAGCATTCCTTGCGATCCAGAAGAACATAAATTGTCACCAGAAACATCTAAATTATCCCACCCCATTCTTGAGCCCACCCATGAGCTTCAAATGCCTGAACCTACTATCCATGCCTTTTAACCACCATCTAGTAGTCATGATGTTGATACTTTTTTCCCCTATTATGACTATGAGTACAACTCATTAAAATCTAAATATGGTCATTCCATTGAATCGGACACGGAAGTTGAAATTGACAACTCCGCCTTCATAGTTGAGGCTTCAATTTGCATGCTTTCCACATCTTCCCCATATTTTACCAACACTGATGATGGGATTTCCCTTGTTTACCCATAACTGATTGACTGGGACCAACAAGATCCACCCACCATGGACATTTTTTCAAAATGATGAGGCCATTGCAGAATTCATGGGACTCTATGAGAGCATAGCATGGGCTGACCACAAGGTAGGATTTTCTATTGACCTAGATTGTGCAGCTTACTTCGAGGAGACTATACAGTCCTCTAGTCGCAAAAATACAAAGAATAAAATAAAAAAAGAAATGTCTCTAGGTGAAAACCACAAGGCACCTTTTCACAATACAATTGTAAAAATAAAGGATGTATCTAAAGGTGAAAACCTCTGTGGGGCACCTAAGGATGGAGGATTGGAATTTCTTCCTGTAACATAGGAAAAATTGGCAATGCTTATTGAGGACACCATGGAAGCTAACATAGCTACACCAGAGGCCCCCAAAATGGTTCTCCTTGCCGCATCATTGATAGAAGAAGAAAAAATGGAATTCCAACAATTCTTCTCAGAGAGAAAGGTTAACTTCGCATGGTCATATGATGATATTCCAGGCCTAGATCCAGAATTAGTATTGCATCATCTTTCGTTAATTCCAGGCATCAAACCAGTCAAACAAAAGTTAAGAAAAATGCATCCACATATCATATTACTAGTGAAAGTTGAACTCAAGAAGTTGTTGGATGCAGGATTTATAAGATCAATAGACTATGTGGAATGGATATCCAACATTGTACCAGTCACTAAACCCAATGGAAAAATCCGCATTTGTACAGATTTTCATGATTTGAACAAGGCTTGTCCAAAAGATGACTTCCCGTTGTTGAATATAGACATGATTATTGATCTCACAGTGGGATATGAGATGCTTTCCCTTATGGATGGTTTCTTGGGCTATAATCAAATCCACATTGCCACTGAAGATCAATACAAAATAGCTTTTACCTGTCCTCGAGGGACATACTGTTGGAATGTCATGCCTTTTGGTCTAAAGAATGCAGGTTCCACATACCAAAGAGCTATGACAACAATATTCCACGATCTCATGCATACATTGATGGAATATTATTTGGATGAACTCTTTTCCAAATCATTGACATGAAAGGATGATCTTAGGGTCTTGGACAAAAAAATTAGGCAGCTAGAAGAGTACAAGGTTCGATTGAACCCAAAAAAATGTGTCTTTGGAGTTACTTCATGCAAGCTATTGGGCTATATAGTATCACAGAGAGGCATAGAATTTGATCTTACTAAAGTGAAAGAAATCCTAGACATCCCTCCCCTAAGGGGAATCAATGGGTTAAGAACACTTCAGGGTAGACTGCAATCCATTCAATGCTTCATCGCACAACTGGCAGACAAGTATCAACCATTTTAGTACCTGTTATGCAAAAGTATCCCCTTTGTGTGGATAGATGAATGCCAAGAAGCCTTCCAACAAATCAAAGAATATTTATTAACACCACCTGTCTTAATTTCTCCCATTGAGGGAAAACCTTCGATTTTGTATGTCTCTGCAACCACTAGTGCATTGGGGGCATTATTAGCACAAAACAACTATGAAGAAAAGGAAGGGGCCATATACTATATAAGTCGCACATTGGTTGGATACGAGCTGAACTATACATTCATTGAGCATGCATGCCTCAAAGTCATCTTTGCAAAACAAAATCTAACATATTACATGCTTAACCACCAAATACACCTAATAGAAAAGATTGACCCTTTGAAGTATCTATTGAGTCGGGCAGCATTGATAGGCTGGTTAGCAAAGTGGGTGATGATTTTGAGTGAATATGGCATACAGTATGTTGAATGCAAAGTGATAAAAAGCTAGGTAATAGCTGATCAACTTGCAGATGCACCATTACAAGGCACTCATCCTTTTCTAGCTGACTTTCTTGATGAGTCTATCTTCCATGCAGAACCTTCATCTCATGGAAGTTGTGTTTTGATGGGTCTCATACTGGACATGGCTCAGGAGAAGGCATCCTATTCATCATGCCACAAGGGGACTCTATTCCTAAGGCATTCTAGATCACCTTCCCTTGTACAAATAACATTGCAAAATATGAAGCCCTCATCATGGGACTCAGGATGGCCATTAAATAGAAAATTCAGACACTGTTAGTCTATGGAGACTCTCAACTAGTTATCAACCAAGTAAACGATGACTACGAGACAAAGGATGAAAAAATACTACCTTACAAGAGAATGGTTGATAACTTCATAACATCTTTTAGTTTGATTGCGTTCGAATATATCCCCAAGACACAAAATAAGGCGCACGATGTAATGGAAACTATTGGATCTCTTTTAGACATCTCAAATAATCTGTCACAATTTGAATTCTTAGTGGAACAACTGTTGATGCCTACATATGACATCCAAAAGTCAGAATGGTTTGTGAGATTGTTGGTCCTAGTTCGCCTTGGTACCAGGACATCTATGATTATCTTAAGTCCCAAACCCTACCACCCAACCTCTCCAATAACTAGAGAAAGTTCGTTATATGAAAAGTCACCCGATACACCATCGTCAGTGACACCCTCTACCGTCATAGCTTTGACAATACCCTTCTTCGTTGTCTCGACATTAATGAAAAATGAAAAACCTTATCAGAGGTACATGAGGGTATATGTGGATCTCATTCGAGTGGCCCAACTCTAGCCAAAAAAGTCACCAGACTAGGGTATTACTGGCTGACAATAGAAAAATATGCACTTCAGCTTGTTAGAAACTGTCAGAAATTCCAAGTACACAATGACCTAATCCATGCACCTGCATAGGAGCTGAGACCGATCACTTCTCCATTGCCCTTCGCACAATGGGGACTCAACCTCTTGGGAAAAATCCATCCATCCTCCTCCAATGGCCATAAGTTCATCATCATAGCCACTAAGTACTTTACTAAGTGGATTGAGGTTGTCCCTCTCACTTACATCATCTATAAGAAAATCTCAAAGTTTATCCTTAATTACATCATTTTCTGATATGGTGTTCCACAGTCCATCATCACTGATAATGGTCATCCATTCAAAAATCAAGACGTTCATGAACTCTGTGAGCGATTCCACATTCAACACCATTTCTCCACACCATATTATTTGCAAGGCAATGGTCAAGCTGAGGCGTCAAATAAAACAATTCTTCGCATTTTTAAGAAGACCGTCAATGATGTTGGTCGGGATTGGCATTTGCAACTCAATCCCACCTTGTGGGCCTACCGAACTAGCATTCGTACACCTATTGGAGCCACTCCATTTTCCTTCATCTACAGATCTGAGGCCATATTGCCCATTGAGGTCAAAATTCCTTCTCTCTGAGTCTCCTTGAAGGGAATGATTGATGACGAAGAATAAATGTAGTCTCGCCTACATGAGCTAGAAATTCTACAAGAAAGAAGACAAAATTCCTTGAACCATTTATAAGCATATCAAAACCTTCTTTGCAGAAACTATAACAAACGAGTGATGGTCAGAAATTTTGAAATTGGTGACTTGGTTCTCATGCAAAACCCAAGAAATCAGGTTGACCGTGAGAAGCCTGGAAAGTTTGAGCCTAATTGGATATGTCCTTATATCATTCCTGCAACATTCAATTATGGAGCTTATCAGCTAGCCACACCTAATGGATAACAATTGATAGAACCCATCAATAGCCTATATCTACGCAAGTTCTACACATAGCATCAGAGAGCTTGGCTAAAACCCTGAAAATACAAAAAAAATCAAAAATCAAAAAAATCGTCACCTTGATGAAAACCTGGCAAACAGGCATTGGTGACACCAAAAAAAAATCAAAAAATGGCAAAAATAGTAAAAATAAATAAATTCGTCCAATAGTGAAAACCTGGCAAACAGGCGCTTTGGATAGGTACCATAGTGAAAATCTGGCAAACAAGCGTCATGTGTAGTCGATCGTTGCTCTACCATCTACTATTACTCTAATTAGCCTTTATCCAATTTGCATAACCATGACATCCTGACACATTCATGACACTTGCCATAAGTCCTGTCAATTTCGTCCATAGCTAGTACTGGTCGACATCACTCATTGTGTATCCTTGCCTTTTGTCCCGCATATGCTCTTTCCTATGTCCTTTTGCTTAGGTAATCCCTGACCTTCTTGGGGTCAAGACCTTTACTATTTCACTGCAATGGATATCGCACATGGTCCGAACATTCACGAAAAGTCCTGAAAAATCCAAAAAATTAGAAAAAGTCCTGAAAAAATACTAAAAATTAGAAAAAGTCCTGAAAAAATCTTTAAAATCATATAAAGTCCTAAAAAAAGACCTAAAAAAATTAGAAAATGTCCTAAAGAAAATGCAAAAATATTCAGAAAACATCAAAAATCTCAAAACAAAGTCAAAACCATCATGTCATTTCAATCAAGTCATGTCTTTGTCAGGGTCTTAACTACGTTGTCTCTGTGCATTTGCTATGTAGGAAAGATTCATCTTTGAATACCCAAGACATTAGGTTTGTCCTTCTAAGTTTGTCAAAATAAAATCTTGAATCAATCTTTTGTCCTTCAGACAAAGTCATTGGTCGTGTCGAACTACGAGGTCTCTAAGTGCACGATGTAGGCAAGGCCATCAACCGATGAGCCCCCGAGGCCACACTAGGTCATTCCATTAGGGTTATGGTAATACACTTTCACACACATCAAGAAGTTTTGTTAAAATAAATCAAAGCATTCATCAATCCTCAAATAGGCAATCTTTCAGAAAATTTGTCACAATCTTTTCAATCAGCATTTCAATCAAATTCACATGTCAATGTTGGCATGTAATCCAATCCCTCATCAAACCAAACTCTATCAAAACATGTCAACCTTTCAAAAGCTTGGTTCTTCTTTAGATGTGTCCTTCTAAGGTACAATTCTTGTCATTTCTTTATTCTTTTGGATGTGCCCTTCCTAAGCATCGTCATCATCATCTGGCATTTTGAGGGATTCTCCTGACTCTGAGAATCGATCCTCTTAACATCGCTTCACACCCGACAACCTAGACCTTGTCAACCTTGACATTTCGACATTAAAACACTTGACATTCTGTTCATTTGGTGAACACTTGGAAAACACTATATATCTTTTTTATGGTTATCATGATATTAGTTCTTCACATCAAAGGAACAATGACATATCATGACAACCATCCTTGTCCTTTTGATCATCCTGTTATTAGTTTCTCGAGGATGTCCTGATTTCAGGACTTAGAGGAGCCACGACATAACACGATGGTCGTCTTGTCTTTTATTGGCTATCATGTGGCTAGTTTCTTAGGGATGTCTTGACATCAACATTTAGAGAAGCAACGATGTTTTCTTATTAGTTTTGTCTGTTTACGGTTGGTTATGATAAAATAACTCAAAATAATATAGTTCATGGTCAACCTTGTCTGCAACTGTTTGATCTACGTGATGGTTTGACCTTGCACACTATTGATCTACGTCATATCATAAGTGTTTGTCGGCCATTACGAAATTTCACCCAATGATGATTAAGAGCAACAACTATTATAGTACTATGGCAATTTTTGAAGGATTCTTGTTTCCGCACTAACATGCATATCTTTCTCTACACTAACATCCATCTTCGTCTTCTCTTCTCTCGTCCTCTAATGATATCCGGTGAAATACAAAAACATACTTCCATACATGATCATACAAGCATTTCATGATCATACTGGCAGTTTTGCTGGCTTAACGTCCTTCATTTTCAAAACCGATCGCACCATTGGTTTTCTAGGCATTCACTTAGCTTATCGAGACGCTTTCCAAATTTTCATGACCCCGGGCCAAAATTTGAAAATTTTCCCGAGGGGGCATAGGCACTCTGTACCTTCGTTGGGGCATATCTTTCACTTGTTTTCTTTTCCATAACGTGATAAACTACATTATGACAAAGAGGGGCAAAATGTAGACACTTAAAATATACCTAGGCCTGCGAACTCAATTTTCTCATCAATTCCTCTATACATAATTTAATTATGTCACTCTGACTAAATTCAACTATTAATTAAATTATGACTAATTATTTAATTAATTCATCTCCCTTATTCTTCTTGACTATTTAAATAAATCACATTTATTTATTTATGTCACTAATGTCTAAATTCCTCTTTAAATTAAATAAATTATTAAATTTATTTAATCCACTATTCCCTCTTGATTATTTAAATAAATTAATTTTATTTAAATATGTCTCTAACATTAAAGTCTTCTCATAATTAAATAAATTGTATCTCCCACAATTTATTTAATTATTAATCCTCTTCTTCCACAATTAAATAATTTAAATTAATTATTGAATTGTCTCTCACAATTCATTTTAAAATTTAAATAAAAATCATTTATTTAAATTTATCTCCTCAAGTAAATAAAATAATTATTATTTACTATCGCATGAATTCACCATTTTGAATTAAATTAAAATACTAAATTCAAAATTCAAAATAGAATTTCCCTCCACAAATTAAGTTTTTTTCTGAAATAACTTGATTTTCTAACGCATCCTTTTTCCACTTTCTAATTTTCATCTCATTGTCACAACTATTCTCTTTCCTTGATTTAATTTCTTAAATTAAATCTTGTCTACTCAATTTGAATTTCACTCTAAAGTTTCCCTAACCCTAATTAAGAGGTTGTTATTCTGAATCTTGACCATAGATTCTAGGGAACTTCTCAATCTTTAATCTCATCTGTCCATCCAAAATTGCATTTTCTATAAAATGCCAATTTTGTCCTCATTTTGTCATCTCTTAATCTCTTAATCTCTTAATATCTTGAATAAATTCTTGCATTCTCATGAGTTTAGCATTTATCTTGTCATTTTAGTCATTTAATATTGCATGTAGGAGTTGATATTCTCTTGCATAGATCCTTAAATCCTTCAACACTTGCTTAGGACTAGTCTATAGTTTAGATTGCTTATCAAGATTTGAGGGCAACCTTTCATATTTTAGAAAGCTAGAAGGTGTAATGGAGATCAGACATGGAGGATGAAGAGCTTGGGTGAGATCACTCCATTTGTTCTTTATTTTATTTTCCTTTGCACTTCATTACATATTGTGGGTTTTATATATTTGCATGTAATTCTCTAACCTATCCTGCAAGAAAAATACCCCAGTTACACTATAAACCCTAGAAGCTTGCCAACGTCTATGTCAAAGACACACTTATCAGGATTGAGCCTCATCATGTAAATTCAAAGCCTTTCGAAGATAAGATGAAGGTTTTTCACATGATCTTGATGATTTACAGACTTTGCCAATATGTCATCAACATAGTCCTAAGATTTTATGAATGAAATCATGAAATATCAGGGTCATCACTCGCTAGTAAGTCACTCTTCCATTATTTAAACCAAAGGGCATGACCACATAATAGAAATTACCCCAAGGGGTAGTGAATATTGTCTTGTACTGATAATCCAGATTAATACAGATCTAATTATATCCCAAGAAGCCATCCATAAAAGATAACAATGCATGGCCTGCAGTCGAGTCCACAATCATATCTATATTAGGTAATGGAAAATAATCTTTAAGAGAAGCCTTATTAAGGTCTCGAAAGTCAATACATATACGAATACGGTCATCAGGCTTGCTAACAACAACTATATTTGAAATCCAAGGAGAGTTGTCAATTGGATAGATAAAGCCCACTTTTAGTAGCTTTGCTATCTCATTCTTGACCATCAAAGCTACCCTAGGATTGATCTTTCAAATTTTTTGCTTACCTGGCTTAGCGTTAGGACATAGGATGATATTATGGACCACTATGGATTCATCAGTACCAGGCATATCCTCATACATCCAAGCGAAGATATCAAGGTGAGTACATAAGAGATCAGAGTGTTCATCTACTTCTTCGGAAGAGAGACACTTCCCAATCTTGATTACCTTTTTCAAAGATTTAGAATCCATAGGGACTTCGACAGTCTCTCCTTTGAGGAGAGGGTTGCGCAGTCCTTGGGATGAGATATCGGAACATCATTGTTGATGTTAGATAGAGGATCTTCCTGATCAATACTCAAAATAGATTCTCCAAAGTATGCTTGTTTATGCAAGCGATGCGGGAATCATTTCTTGTGATGATAAGGAGGCAACAGAGAGTAAGCACCTACAAATTATCCTAATGCTTCATCCAAAGAGAAGAAATCCAAAGGAACCTTCTCAGCCTATCCCCTTTCTTCTATCAACTCGGGATGGACCAAACTCAATGGCTCAGCTAAAATCATATTAACACTCCACCAAGGTTTTTGTTTAGACTATTTGACAGAGCATCCTAAACCTAGATAGTGTTGTCGTTGCTTAAATTGGATAGGGACTTGGATTCCTTTCTCGATACGTCCTAGGCCTTTCTACCCATAGCCATATCGGGAAGCAATTTCGTACCCAAATCCATAGTGAGTTTGTAGAACTTCACGAGGGGGAAACTCCACGTAGAGTGTCTCCTTCCACCAATGGATATCAAAAGTTTATATGGGAGCAGTCTCACTTCCTTTATTCGGCTCACAAAAATTGACCTCCATTGTAGGAGTGGGGTCACTCTCTTGGGAAAGGGGAGGAGCGGTCTCCTAGATAGGATCACACTTGTCTTCCCCCACGGGAGGGTCACCTACCTTTAGTTTAGCAGAACCTAGAAATGCAGTACTAGAGGGGTCCGAGTTGTATTCCACTATAAAGACCTCAGAGAAATTTAAAGAACCCCAATCATCACCCAGGAGAGCATTCAATTGAGAAGGTGAAGGAGAAGATGGGGGAGACATAGGATCTTCCATTTTAGGTGGTTCATCTTTGTCAATACTTACTTAGGGAACAACTTCCATAGAGAGTATAGATGAAGAGCATGCCATAGCATCAGTGGTTAAGGAGGGAATACAATTCTTGAGAGTGGATGTAGTTGAAGTGTGACCAGCAGCGGCTAGCAAATAAAGGTACACAGCCTCGGGATCGGCTTTAACCGTAACAAACCAATTGTTAGTGACAAACTTCAAAGAACAATGTAGAGTAGAATTCACTGCACCCATAGCATGAATCCAAGGTCTCCCTAAAAGAAGATTGTATGGTAACAGGCCATGCATAACATAAACCAATGTAGGCAAGGTAACGGGGCCTAGTTGCAAAGGTAGCATTATCGTACCTAGAACTTGGTGGCCAGTGTTATCGAACCCATAAATATACAAGGAAGAAGATTCTAAAGAAGATGATTCAACTTTGATCTTAGGCAATAGGTCTATACCACAAACGTTGAGAGAAGAACTAGTGTCAAATGAGGGTATGCCTAATACTGATGTTGTTAACATTAACTATAATCATCAAAGGCTTTGCTTTCTTTTGCACATCCAGAGGTGAGAATTCTTGCGGGTGGAATGTAATATTCAGTGAATCCAATCGAATATGCACCATCAACGCATCAACATTCGTAGGCCTAGCAGAGGTAGGAAAGAGAATCTTTTGAAAGGCTTCCTACAACATCTATTGATAAACTGGGGTAGTCTAAAGCAAGTCCCAAAGTGAGGTCTTAGCCGGAGTAACACGAAGTTTCTCAACAAGATCATAATCACCTAGTGCTTTGATCACGGGTTTAGGAGTTGAAGGAAGGATAGGTTGAGATGGTGGTAAAGAAGTGGGATTTTTAATTGGTTGTGATGTAGGGAAAGAATCTTATTGTTCCAAGTTTTGTTTATTTCTCCTTGTATTATACGTATGCCCGACAACATTATAAGAAGTAGAATCAGTAGCTTTCACAAACCTCGAATCTAAGTCTGATGGATCGCTACAACATGAAATCCCATTGATGGAATAGTCTTCCATAGGGGATGGCTCAGCTAGGGTCACATAAATGACGGGTTTCTTAGGGCTTGGACGAGCCATAGAAACCACGACCGTATTTACCGACTCCTCAGCTAGATAAGAAAGAGTTTGTTTAGAAGATTTTCAGATAGGGGAGAGTGCTTCTAAGAAATCATCTAGAGCATCTACCAACATATCAAAATATTTTTAAGAGAAGGGACCATTGTAAACGTGCGACATTATGAAAAAAAATCCGATAATTCATGTCGGGTTCACCAAAATGTGATATAAGAGGGATTCACTACACACGGGCCTCTTTATTCTAAAGAGATCACTAGGGAACGAACTTCCCTTATACACCTCAACTTGAACAAATCGATAAACTATAAAGGAAGACAAAAAAATTATCTTAGATCTCGAGAGAGCAAGACTTCAAGATTTCTACCTTTGGCTGGAAAGCTCTTTTCCAAAGGACATCAACGCGGTTTCACGACACCAACATGGTGCACTATCGTCTAAAAGGCATGTTGGCATCCTAAGCTACAAGAGGCTCAAGAGCTCAAGCAGGAAAAACCGAATCTAGCCTCTAAACTCGAGTCAAGGTGTGTTAGACTAAATAATCGAATAGAAACTTAGGATCTAAGGAAAAACACAAAGAGGAGCTTGAAGGAAAATTACCTTTTACCGTGCATCTGTATCTTTTCTCCAAGCTTCACTTCATAACCTGCACATAAAATATCAAGAGGAAAAGGTTGGGGGTTTTATAGGGGTCTGCCTCATTCAGACCCCCGTTTTGGTGTCCCCACCTCCATGGATAGCTAGGTTTGGAAAAGAGTGTAAATGAAGTAAAAAAGGTGCATGGTGAAAGAAAACCCCGCTTTGGAGTAGAGCCTACACTACTAAGTAGTAAATGTACAAGTAAGGAAGAGTGATAGGGAGAGAGAGTGTTACCCACGAGTCAAGACCCTCTTCTAGAGTTCATGGCTGAATCGCTATGTGCTTGCTTGAGAGTTGTAGTTGCTTGAGAGTTGTAGCTACTGGAGGGACCTCAGTTTGGCATTGCTTCTCCTATAGAAGTGCTTCTATTCAAGGATAGAGCTTACCCAAGACTAGAGCAAGTAGTAGTTGTGCTTCAACTAATAGCTCCCAACCCCAAAATGAGAGCCAAAGGGGGTTTTCATGCACGCAAGGATGGAAAAAATCCATTATATCTCAGACCTAACCACCAAGACATGTGTCGCAAGGGTCAGGATTCTAGATTCATCATTTCAAACTTGGAAAACCGCCAGGACACTAGCACGCCGCACAAATGTTTGTGCACCATGCAGGTGTCCAAAGCCTAGATTTTTGGGAAACGCTCGATCAGGCTTCTCTCATTTTTCCAAGTTCCCACATGGAGTCAGAAACATGAAATTTTGACTCATGGGATTTTTTCATTAATTTTTTTAAGGTGTCATAAATTCTAGGCAAGATGCGAATATGTGGAATTGCCCCTAGGTGCAATTTTGTGACATTACAAGCATGAGTCGGGGGAGACTTTGAGGAGAAGGGTTCCACCCTATATTTTTCAAGCTTGTGGGTCACCTTGTGGTTATGACCCCATGGATAGTCAGGATGTAGGTGTGTAGGCTACATTTTTAGCTCAACAGTTGATGATGATAGATGCCCTCCTCAATGAGGCTTTCGGCCTTGATACTCAGGTAAATGTTAACAAGTTCATTTAACTTAATTGATTAGATTTCATTTTTGAAATGCAAGATTAACTAATTTAATTTAATGATTGTAATGAAATTTTAGGGTCATAGCATTCATTTAGTTTTTAACGGTTCTCCACCTCCGTATTAAACTACATGTACTACCAAGGTATGTAACTAGTAAACAATTATAAATATTACATGTGAATAGAATTTTTATATGCATGGTATTCTAATATCTGATTTTGGATGTTGAATAGGTTAATCTCGAATATTTCATGACAATGCCTCCTAGTGGAGGTGGAATTCAATGCTTCACTCAGGTAATAAAATAAAGAGTTTAACTAATGAAGTGTACTTAGTAGATTTTTGTATTATATTCATATCATTGATTACATTGCATTGTACATCTTTCAAACTCAAAGCAATACTTCACATTGCATAAATAATAACTAGATGTTGATAGATGACAAAAACATTTTAATATAGTTTTTTAGAAACTCAACCTAAGAAATTATGCAATTACTTCACATTGCATAACTGATAACTAGGAGCAGCTGACAATTGCATTTGCTTGTCATGGCATTCCATGAGACCACATTTTATAGAGGCATTTTTTCAAACAATTCACTGCCTTGTCTATGCTATTGGTGCTTGGAAAAAATTTATCAAAGCATAATAGTAAGCTATAGCATAGACAAGTCAATGAGCTGTTTGAAAAAATGCCTAAAGAAATGTGGTCTCATGGTGATGGACATCACCATGAGACCACATTTCTTTGAGGCATTTTTTCAAACAACTCATTTCCTTTTCTATGCTACCACATTTTCCTTATATGTCTACCAAATAATTTTATCAAACAATTCACTTCCTTGCTGCTATGGCTAAAATCCTAAAACATGTGCTTTCAAACAAACTATGGATGCTTGGAAAAAATATATCAAACCATAATAGTAAGCAATAGCATAGAAAAGGAAATGAGTTGTTTGAAAAAATTCCTTATAGAAATGTGGTCTCATGGTGATCGACATCACCATGAGACCACATTTATTTGAGGCATTTTTTCAAACAACTCGCTACCTTGTCTATGCTGCCACATTTTCCATGCATGTCTACCAAAGAATTTTATCAAACAATCCACTTCCTTGTTGCTATGGCTAAAAGCCTATAATAGGTGCTTTTGAACAAACTATGGATTCTTGGAAAAAATCTATCAAATCATAGCATTAAGCCATGGCATAGACAAGGAAATGATTTTTTTGAAAAATGCATCAAATAAATATGGTCTCATGGTGATGGAAATCACCATGAGACCACATTTCTTTGAAACATTTTTCAAACAACTCACTGCCTTGTCTATGCTACCATGTTTTCCATACATGTCTACCAAATAATTTTATCAAACAATTATCTTCCCTATTGCTATGGCTAAAATCCTAAAAAAAGTGCTTTCGAACAAACTATGGATGCTTGGAAAAAATCTATCAAAGCATAATAGTAATCAATAGCATAGACAAGGTAGTGAGTTATTTGAAAAAATGCCTCAAAGAAATGTGGTCTCATGATGATGTCCATCACCATAAGACCACATTTCTTTGAGGCATTTTTTCCAAACTCGTTGCCTTGTTTATGCTACCAAAATTTTCATACATGTCTACCAAAGCATTTTATCAAAGAGTTCACTTCCTTGCTACTATGGCTAAAAGCATAAAACAGGTGCTTTCAAACAAACTATGGATGCTTGGAAAAAATCTAGCAAACCATAATAGTAAGCAATATCATAGACAAGGCAGTGAGTTGTTTGAAAAAATGCCTCAAAGAAATGTGGTCTCATGGTAATGTCCATCACCATGAGACCACATTTCTTTGAGGCATTTTTTCAAACAACTCATTGCCTTGTCTATGCTACCAGATTTTCCAAACATGTCTACAAAAGCATTTTATCAAGGAGTTCACTTCCTTGCTGCTATGGCTAAAAGCATAAAATAGGTGCTTTCAAACAAACTATGGATGCTTGGAAAAAATCTATCAAATCATAATAGTAAGCAATATCATAGACAAGGTAGTGAGTTGTTTGGAAAAATACCTCAAAGAAATGTGGTCTCATGGTGATGGACATCACCATGAGACCACAATTATTTGAGGCATTTTTAAAATAGATCACTTCCTTGTCTATGCTACCACATTTTTTATACATGTCTACCAAAGCATTTTATCAAACAATTCACTTACTTGCTGCTATGGCTAAAATCCTAAAATAGGTGCTTTTGAACAAACTATGGATGCTTGGAAAAAATCTATCAAAGCGTGATAGTAAGCTATAGCATAGACAAGGAAATGAGTTGTTTGAAAAAATGCCTCAAAGAAATGTGGCCTCATGGTGATGTCCATCACCATGAGACCACATTTATTTGAGGCATTTTTTCAAACAACTCACTACCTTGTCTATGCTACCATATTTTCCATACATGTATACCAAAGCATTTTATCAAACAGTTCACTTCCTTGTTGCTATGGCTAAAAGCATAAAATAGGTGCTTTCAAACAAACTATGGATGATTGGAAAAAATCTATCCAAGCATAATAGTAATAAATAGCATAGACAAGGCAATGAGTTGTTTGAAAAAATGCCTCAAAGAAATGTGGTCGGACATCACCATGAGACCACATTTATTTGAGGAATTTTTCAAATAGCTCACTGCATTGTCTATGCTACCACATTTTCCATACATGTCTACCAAAGAATTTTATCAAACAATTCTCTCAAAAATAATTCAAACAATTCACTACCTTATCTATGCTACCACATTTTTCATACACGTATACCTAAGTACTCAAAATTTTGTTGACTATCTCATACATTATTAGCCATGACCTTCATCTCTATTCTAGTTTTCATAATTGAATAATGTTTTATGTTTAGATGATGCAGGTGGAGATATCTCCTGATGTTCATATCGCAATGGAGCATGGTGTGTCTTCCACAATTGATAACTCCATGCCTTTGATGGGGGTATGAGGCAGATTAGTAAATTTTAAATTACATTCATTGTTATAGTTGTTTATTATTGAAAAATCTAATGATTATTGATTTAAAGTTTAATTTCTATTTGGATGGTTTCTATAGGACATTAGAATGCCACAATCCAATCCTGCTACTGTGGAAAATGAGGAGAGAGATCATTTGGAGGTAGTAAGTGATTATTTTATTAAATATTTCATTTTTTATAACATAATTTTTATATATTAATGTCTATAATTTGTATTGTAATAGCTAAGGCTCCACGATGAACTAAAGAGGAGGAGAAACCATCAAATTCAAAGTAGACCACTATCATATGCAATCTCCATCCCCTCAAAGATCAAAGGCCGCTCATGAAATATTTTCTTCACCTAGAGGGAAATGACTTTTTATTTGGTTTCCTTTTTTTATTCCTATATGGAATTTGTGCACATATATTTTGTATTGAATATAGTTGGCATTGCATGCCTATATGGAATTCTTGTAAGCCTATATGGATATTTGGTTAATACGCATCTTTTTTGTTGATGGTGTACATATATGCATTATAAATCCATGCTTTGAAATGGATCTTTATAGATGGTTTACTTCTGAAATGAAGAAAATAAAGGGGGGTAGGTTCCACCTTTTAGGAGATGGAACTAGGGTTTAGGACCTTTCCCTATTTCCTTTGAGTTTCATTCAAGTAAACCTTAGAGTCTCAATCTTAGGATGGAAAGGAAGGAAAGAGATTTGTAATAAGGTGTCCTAGGGGTGTGATTAAATACTATAAGAGGGTTCACCACCAAGCAAGGCTTGGAAAGACAAGAAATCAAAGTAATATGCAAAATCTAATGATAATGACCTAGAAAATGAACTTAAATTAGAATAACAAATTGGAGATAAACAGAGGTGCACCTAGAAAGTGAAGAGTCTTGAATGAAGGTATAAAATCCTAGAAATACTATCTTTTAATGCACACTAGGACTCATATGCCAATAGGGGAAATTTAGTCCTAGTTTAGGGTTTCGAGCCGAAACCAAAATCTAGAAATGCTAAACCAAGATCTATAGAAAATGCTTGAAATCTGGTATACTAGGACTCATGCGCCACAAGTGGTGATTTAGTCTCATTATCAGGGTTCATCTAAAACTTTGATATCGTCTAATGTTCTCAAGTAGCTTCTCTCCTGTCAAATCTTTGAGTTTGAAACACTGAATTATGCTTTGTAGGTGACTTTTCGTGATCTTGCAATGTAGGTGACAACTTTGATAACTTGATAACTTGAAAAAATTTCTCCAATCTTTCTCTTTCAATGGATATTCAACCTAAATCTGCAAATCACACATCAAAGAGAGGGAAAAATGTTGTTTTGTTAGTGTATAGGCAACTCCTGTTCTTCACCACTCATGTTTTGCAAATAATATGAAACCTCTCCTCGTTTACCAACAACAACAAAAGGTCCCAACCACAAAGCTTCAAATTTCCCATGTTTTCCTTTCTCTTGGCACCCGACATTCCACATCAATATGAGATTAGTCTCTTCAAATTTTCTATTTTTTGCCCTTTAATCAAACAAATAATTCATTTGTGCTTGCAAATTCATAATTTGGTTTTGAGCTAGTCTTCTCATCTCATCAAGCTCTGCCAATTGTTCCATTCTCTCTTCCATCAGTTGAGGAATCTCTATGTCTTCTTGAAGGATAAATTTGTAAACTGGCAACAAATTTTGCAAAGGCATTTTGGCTTGTGTTCCATATACTAGCTCAAATGGGGATTTTCCAATTTCCTTTTTGACAGTGATTCTATTAGCCCATACAGCCATTTTTAATTTTGAATCCCATATCTTTTTGCTTCCACCTAGCATTCTCCTTGTGATTTTTAGAAGGCTTTTGTTACTGGACTCTGCCTCACCATTAGCTTGCAGGTGATAAGGGGCAGAATAAGAGATAGTAATACCATGCATACTACAAAAGGTCTTAAACTCATCCGATCTTAAACACATCCCATTGTTTGTGATTAATCTCAATGGTGTACCAAACCTGGTAATGATATTATCCATCAAAAAATTGATCACAACTTTACTTGTTGCCTATTTGGTTGGGATTTCTTCTACCCATTTGGTGAAGTAATCAGTGGCTACCAATATCCATCTGTGTCCTCCACTTGATCTCTCTTGTTTCTCCCCAATAAAATCAATCCCCAATTGATGAAAAGGGGCTTCAATTTGCATAGGTCTAAGTGGTAAAACTCCCTGATATTTCATTTTTCCTGAAAATTTTTGACATGCTTCACACTTTCTTACATATGAAAAAGAATCATTAAAGAATTTTGGCCAGTAATAACCTGCCCTGAGAATTTTATGTGTAGTTGTCTTTGCAGAATAATGGCCTCCACAGACCCCTTCATGCATTTCTTTCAAAACATGATTATCTTGTGACTCATCTAAACATAACAACAACATTCCATCCCTATTCTTCCAAAATAAATCACCTTCTATGAATACATATTTAGATGCTTGTAGTTTCAAGGTTCTTCTCTTGTTATCATTAAATCCTTCAGGGCACTGCATGTTTCTAAGGTAATATATGATGTTTGTATATCAAGGTGTATGCTCAATACTTGCAATCGTGTTTCCTTCATCTTCCACATTGCAAATTTGATTTGCCTCAATATTTTCTTTTGCCATTAACTTGGCCAAACCTTGGCCTCTTATCAATTTAGTAATTTATATTTCCATATCAAATTCCTGGATTTTATTAATCCACTTGCATCTCTTCCCTGCTACTTTTGACTATGTTAAAATGTCTTTGACAGCTACGTGAGGGACATAAGCAATCACTTTGGCTCCAACAAGATACGGTCTAATAGCTTTTGTGGATTTTACTAGTGCAAAGACTTGTTTTTCCATTATGTCATATTTCAATTCTGATCCCTGCAATGATTTACTAAAAAAGGACATAGGTTGCTCATGACCATCCTCATTTTTTTGTAACATAACAGCAGCTATATTGTGCAAGGAAGAGAATGAAAATATTTGAAAAGGTTTTGTGAAATCAAGAGATTTGAGGACAGGGACTTCCTTGATGGCTCTTTTAATGGATACAAAGGCTTCCAATGTTTCTAGAGTCCATTCAATTTTTTGTCCTTTCCATAGCATTTTTGATATGGGCTTAATAATCTCATCAAAGTTAGACACAAACCTCCTAACAAAGTTAATCTGTCCAAAGAACGATTGGATGGCTTTGACATTTTTAGGAATAGGAACCTTATCTATGGCTTCAACTCTCGCAAGATCTATTCTAACTCCCTCCTTCGACACAATATGCCCTAAGAGTTTTCCCTCTATGACAACAAAATGACATTTTTTAGGGTTCAAACTAATGCCATATTCTAAGGCTTTAATGACTATTTTTTCTAGATGTTCTACATAATATTCAGCCCTTTTTTGAGTAAGCGGTAAGGTCATCTTGATATACTACCATCATAGAATTAATCAAGTTTGCAAATGTTGAGTCCATAGCTGTTTGAAAAGTTGCTCCTGCATTTGTGAGACCAAAGGGTATTCTCACATAAACATATGTTCCCCATGGAGTTATAAAAGTTGTCTTGTACTGCTCAGATTCCTTGACTTTAACCTAATTATAACCAGAGAAACCATCCATCATAGATAATAGCTTACACCCTGTCACTTTGTGTAGTATAGCCTCCATATTAGGTAGAGGGTAATTATCCTTGAGGGATGCTACATTTAAATTTTTGAAGTCCACACACAGTCTGATATCTTTGTTCTTCTCTCTCACAGGAACTAGGTTTGACACCCATGTTGAATGTCTGACAGGTTTAATGATACCCCATCTCTAAGCTTTGCCAATTCCTCCTACATCTTTGGTTCTAATGTAGGGTTAATAGTTCTTTGTTTCTGCCTAAACGGCTTTGCATCTGGTTTCAATGGAATTTCCTGTTGAAATAGGTCTTCCCTATATGCCTTGAGATCTTCATAAGACCATACAAACACATGTTTATATTTTCTTAGTAATGAGATCAACATTCTCCAAGCTATCGGGCTTATTTTCTTTCCAATATATACTTTTCTTGGTACCAGTTCAGTCCCTAAATTTATCTCTTCAATATCTTCTTTCTTAACTGGTGTTTGTTTCATGAGTGATCGATCATTTCCATCATATACTCTCTCTAATGCTACTAGTCATTTGGGGAGTTTATTAGTTCTAAGCTGCAAAACCTTCTTCCCAAGTATTGTCTGCTCTCCATCTATTTCTTCTACAAAGGCATTAAAGTCAATTTCTTGGGCCTCATATTGGCCTATACAGTGAAGAAACTTCAGGAGGTCAATGTCCTCATTAAAAACATGCCAACTGTATATATTTTCAGGCACAGCGGGTCTTTTTTTTAACTCAATTTGAGACACTCCTACCCATGTGATGTCATCTTTTTTCAGTGCTACATTGGCTAGGAAGTCTGCCATTATATTTTTTGATCGATCCACCTAATCAATGGAGAAAGCATAAAATAGATCGATTGTATCCCATATAGAATTCATTTATTGCTTCAGCCTCTTGTTCTTTGCAACATATTTAGATCTGACCTGTGACACAACTAGCTCTGAGTCTCCAAAAATAGTTAACAGTTTAATCTTGTGCTTGACTGCCATGTTCAAACCAGTTAACAAGGCTTCATATTCCGCCACATTGTTTGTACATTCAAATGCCAACAAAAATGAATATTTAAATGTAGTACCTTCAGGAGATATGAAAACTACCCAAGCTCCATTACCCTCTTGGCTACATGCCCCATCAAAGTACATTTTCCATACCCCTTGCTGATTTTCAGAAATATGCTTATCAATTGGGTCTTTGTTCACTAATTCAAGTTGTGATAATTCTACTCTAAAACTCCCCAAATCTACAACACAGAAGTAATTAAGTTGTTCTTGAGGAACACACTCAACAATTTGATTCATTCTTGGCTCCCTATATAACTTGACCTCTTCACCATTTACTGGTATAGTGGCATATGATAAATCGAACTGCACATTACCCCCTACTACTATAGTCCATTGTCTTGAAAAAAGCATTCCAAACTAAGGAGGTGTGTCAATTACGGCTATATCAATATTGTAGGAAGCTTGGGGGTAAGTTGCTAATCTTACTTCTATTAGAAACCAAGATCACCTACATGCAATCACCTGTCACATGCAAAAGACATGCAGGACCAAAGAAGATGTTTTATAAACCTCAAAGTAAAAATGCATTATTGAGAAACGATTATTACAAAGAGATCAATCCTTATGAAGGAGATCAAGAAACCCTAAAAGGGAAACCCTAGTGTGCACACTTAATAATTAATCAATTATTAATGTGCCTAATTTTAGCTTAAGTAACTAAAGGAATAAGTGACTTAATTAATTAACCAGTATGATAGTTGAGAAAACTCAACCTCACAGTCCCAAAGATCACCCGCATCCAATCACTTGTCACATGGAAAAGACATGCAGAACCAAAGAAGATGTTCTGTAAACCTCAAAGTAAAAATGCATTATTGAGAATCAATTATTACAAAGAGATCAATCCTTATGAAGGAGATCAAGAAACTCTAAAAGGGAAACCCTAGTGTGCACACTTAATAATTAATCAATTATTAATGTACCTAAGTTTAGCTTAAGTAACTAAAGGAATAAGTGACTTAATTAATTAACCAGTATGATATAAACAACATCAAGTTTCCACAATCCATGATCATGAATTGTTTAGTTTTCTCGATTGAAAATAAATTATTACTCTAACAACTTCCACATTCTTTATTATTCCTACAATCATATAGGCCTGCTATCCATGGTGTAACATTTACCTCCTTCTACATCTACCCACATACCAAGTTGTTTCATTACCCCTACTAGCATAATATTCATGGAAGCACCTGAATCTATCATGCAATTCTTACTAACTTGCCACTTGTGAGCATGGTGGTAAAAAATGGGTCAATTTGTGGTGTATTCATTAAGCAGGCTTCTGGAATTTTTATTTCCTTCTTCTTATTAGTGGTTTCGAGGATCTCCTTATTTTCAAGGTTTATATTTTGATTCCCCTTAGACATCAATTGAATGGCACCTTCCCTATATTCCTTAATTTTCATCATTTCAAGTAATGGGACAGATATTTTTAATTGAGATAAGGTTTGTATGAAATCAAAAGATGTACCTTCGGTTCTAATCACTTTCTTTGATTCTATCAATTCTCCTTTGCTTTCTTCCTTTTCCTCTTTGCATGTTTGACTTGGATTTTTCTTCTTGATGGGGATTTCTTTACTTTCCTCTTTAGGAGCCCACTTTTGTTCTTTTTTGTTGGGTTGCTTATCATCTATCTTTTTTAATGTCTCATTTGGTACCTTTTTTTATTTTTTACAAATATTCCTCTCGGGACACCCTCATCTCTATTCACTATTTTGTTCCTCAACCGATATTTACTTCTAGCTTCTTCCACTGCTGCAATAGTCAACCTCTCAATCTCTTCTTCAATTGGTCTCCTTATACTGTACCTATTAGTTTGACATGATGGAATAGGGGGATTTTTCTCATTTTCACTTTCTTCATGGTCAGAAAAAACCTGCTGCTCTGCCATATGAATATTGTATTTTTGATCGTCAACATCATACTCATATCCCTCCTCCTCTGAAGATGAATATTCCTGATTCAAAGCAATAAGGGTGTGGGAAGTTAAATAGACATTTTGGTCTTCACCACCATCATTTTCCAGTGTATCTTCTTCTGGTATTGACTGAGCTATAACACAATGCTCTGGGGAGTGTGGTGCATAACATACTGGGCACCAAGGACTCTTATCTACCATATATGCTCCTTTCCTTTTCAATGGATTCGGTGTTTCTTTATTTCTTGGTCTATCATTTACTGGCTTCCCATCCTTCCAGTTTGTATTATAAGGCATGTCATGTAACCTTGGTCTTTCATTTTTATATGTATTTTCTTGTTTATTTGGGGGAGCATATGGGGGAGCCCTAGAGTTTTCCCTTTTATAAATCATCCCTGCAGCCTTCCTGTTATTCTCAATTGTGAGTGCTATCTTTTGGGCTTCAGCCAAATTCCTAGGATCTCTGTTCCTAAGCTCATATCCTGTCTTGGGATCAAAAGCGTTCAAGTAGATTCTCAATGCAGCAGGGTCATCCAACTTGGATCTATGAGGTATCTTATTATATAGTTTGGAAAACCTCTAATTAAAGTCATAAGCTGACTCATTTTGATGCTTTTGGATAGTTACCAACTCATGCAAAGAAAACTCTGATGCACATTGACTCCCATATTGCTATAGAAATTGCTCATAAAATATATGAATAAAATCAATGAATGCTATCGGTAAACTGTTAACTACTTTAAATTTTCTCAGATGCTCCTCGGCTGTGACTACACTACTTCCTGTGAATTTAGGGACTAGGTTTGTCCAATTGTTATCTAGAGGGTAAGGGTATATCTGAAATCCGGTCAAATCAAACTGCCTAATCATGGTTGTATATTGTGGAGGAGGGTTTTGGTAATGTTGATGTTGGTACAATGGATTACTGTTTTCCACATACTGTTGACCTTGTGGGGGTACGTGTTGCTGATAAGGAGGTGGTTGAACACCCTTGTGTTGTGGTGGATCATTTTGATGTCCACATTGGTTTCTTGGCTGATTCTGGTGGGCCTATGGAGAATTTGATGGTCTCGTATTATTATTTTTATGAGGGGCCATATATTTAGGTGAGTCAGCCATTGGTGTTTTAATTTGAGCCTTTTGCAACTTTAATTTCTCAAATTATTTCATTGCCTAAAGCCTTTGCTCATATTATATCCTTAATCTTTATGTTTCTTGCCTCATGTGTTCTAACTGTGCATTTGCCTCATTTTGGGTCATGAGTTCATGATTTTCTTCAGACACTTCTTCATATTCAAGTCCCTCCTCAAAAAGTGTTTTTCTATGTTCATATTCAAACTCTCTTCTTTTTTTAGCCTCAAAATCAGCCATGAACTCGTCATCCCTCTCATGATTCATTTGCCAGAGGGTGTTTCTCTTCTCTTTTGGAGTGTGGAGGTCTTTGGATGGGTTGTTTTCATTTGTTAATGTATCATATGAATTATGTGTTTCCACCAGTGGTTTCAATGTTTTGTTTCTTTTTGCTAGGCCCCGATCATCAGACACTTTCTTGCCTTGATCATTTTTAGACTTCCACTTACTTTTATCATTAGGACCATCATTATCTATGTATAAAGATCTTCATCCCTAAATATTGTGAGTAATCATGATGGTCTGAACTCTAGGATGATTTCTTTCTGATCTGTATTTTATTTTATCAGTCTCAATGCTTTTGTTCATTCAGAGTTGCCACCCACTTTTTCTAAAAGTGAGAAAGATGTTATTTCACCCAACGGAGTCAATTTTTTCAAATTTCTTTAACTATGATTCTATTTTAATGACTCTATATGGAAAGGTTGCCTACCACTGGACTTCTCTCAAGCTTCCCCAACGGAGTCAATTTTTTCAAATTTCTTTAACTATGATTCTCTTTTAATGACTCTATATGGAAAGGTTGCACCACCGGACTTCTCTCAAGCTTCCCCAGCGGAGTCACCAATTTGTTAGGTCTCAAAAATGCAGGTTTTGAGCCACGAGAGGTTGCCAAGTTCTCACAATGTTATTGGCCAACTAACAAGGCCAACCAGTATGGTTGAACCTCCTACTCTTAAGGCTCTGCTAAACCTAGGTGGGTATACCTATATGAATGCTACAGATTTTGAACTATGCTTCCTACTTGACTAAACTATCCACAATGGAAATTTGATAGTGGAGAAATATTATCTAAATTTGGTATAAATTGTATATGTAATATCAAGGTGAAGTCTAATATGTTTAGTTAATGGATGTTAAATGAAATGAGTAAAATAAAATAATAAAATATGGAAGACTAGTGCCTTGTTGGGTAAAACGGATTCAAATGAAAGTCTTAGATGAGTGGTTCCTATTTGGTAAATTCTCTAATTGTTTGGCATATACATATGATTTTATAACTGGTATAAACATGCAAGAATATGATTGACAGACCCTACTTGAGGCAGAATATCAATCCTAACTATTTGATTCTTCTTAATGATCCAAATGGCATTCCCAAATTATTGTAATTGACTTAAAGGAATTTAATTCTTCTTTAAAGAAACCAATTAATCAAATCACACAGATACATCATATGTGCACTGATAAATTGAATATATACTTGATATTTCAATTTAATTAATCAAGAAACATCAAATTGGAGACAATCAAATAATTCTAGAAATCCAATAAACAACTGATACCAGGATGAAGCCACGAAATCAACAGTCTTTCATTATCTTCCTTAAAATTTATACATGCAACATAGTATTCTTGAATGCAAACATTCTGAAAATATTATGCTTGTTGGAGTGTATCCCTATTCTAAAAATCTTCTTCTAATTCTCCCTTTTTACAAAAAAATGGATATGTATATATATATATCAACCGCCTGAAAAGATGTGTCCTTTCAAAAATGTTTTTAAGCATGAAACACTAAGAAGATTAACATTAACTAAGCTCTGTTAAGCCATAAATGAACTCTCGACATATGATCTGTGTAGTCTCAGTGCTCATGTCTGTCTGCATCTCCTAATGCATTGTGGATCACAATCTCCATCATCACCATCCGTTCGTTCTGCTCACATGCTTCTTCCAACGTTGCATCTTTCACAGTGGTTGTCTTTAAAATCTCTTGGAGTATTAATTCAGTTTCACTCTTCCATGCAGCCATTTCTTTTAATTTACCTCCATCATCAAAGAACATAGTCAATCCATTCTCAATGGCCTCCATCAATTCTTGTGCATCCTCTTGTAACTCCTCAAAGAACCCTTTGTGCTTATCCATAACACGATTAGCATCCTCAATCCTTGCATTATCAGGAGTATCCCGCTATTTTATTTCCTCAAGTTTCTCCTGGATTCTATCATCCACTCTTTTATGTTCTTTTATTGCATCAAAATACTGTGAGTGTTTTACCCAAAATTTATTTAACCAAGTGGTTTAAATGGCCTACCTTCTTTTGATTACTAATGTAAGTGTGTCAATTTTCCCTTGAGAATATGCACTTGACCCCTCCCAATGATCCTTCACCTATGAAAATTCACCTTGGGTGATCATATTTGTTGGCCCTATTAAAGCATCCACTAAGTCCTTTAGACACTCATATTCTCTCAACATTATTTAGTTATTTGTTCTGTACATTTCCTTTTCTCTAATCAATGCCTGTATTTGGGCTTTATTCAATTTTGCTACATTAATCCCAATTTCTGTTGTTGCAACTAGATCAGCCTCTCCAGCCTTTAAAGTAATGACATGTCCAAATGCTTTCTCAGTGTCAATAAAAATTGACTTCTATGAGGTGGATATAAAGCCCAAATCATCAATGTCTCTTCATCGGAATTATATCTTGATCCTGTATATACTTATTTCACCTTTTCTATGTTGAGCTTATGTGTAGGATTGTTTTCTTTCAGGAAACTATCGAAAACCAATGCGAAATTGAGGTCTAATCCTGGGAAAATCATGACACCAACCTTTTCCAACATTTCTCTCCCTTTCTCATGGGTCACACTTGTCATCTCTTTCTCTACATCATCTCTCAAACTCTTCAACAAGTGTTCTTCATTTCCTAGTGTCACATTATCAACCAATTCTCTTATTTCCATTCCTTTTTGTTTATACAGAAATGTTTTGAATTCTGAATTTTTTACAAACTCATCATATGCTATAAAAGACCTGTATTCTTCATGTCTTACATATGTATCTACACTTTCCTCAATATTCATTTCTCTAGCTGAGTAGGTATAACCCTGAGTTCTCGTCCTTGATACTTTACTGGATGGACCCTATAACATGTTAGTCCTTGATGATTTTTCACTAGAGGACAACATTTCCATATCCAACAACTCCTAATTATGTCACTCAATCACCATCTCTGCCTCTTCTGCTTCCAAATTTCTTATCATATCATCAAACTGGTAGGGCACATGATGATACCCTCCAAAGTTTATCTTCTGCTTAGCCAAGTGGATATACCCTTCTGGATCGAATTTTTTTCTCATTGGCCCTCTCTTCATATTGTATTGTAATAACCTATCAAGAATCAGGTTATATCCTTCCTTTTCTAACATAGTAAAGTCACCAAAGCATAATGTACTAGGCATAAAAGCCTGATTTCCAAAAGAGCTTAAATTCATGACACTAGAAAAATCCATCTGCCTAACAATTTCTAAGTAGGAAATCCTGTCTGGAACTGTTCTAGGCAAGATAAATGGAGCATCTTCAAATCCATAGACCCTAATCATGGTCACATTCTCTAGACAATACCAATCCCCCCAATTGTGGTTGATTGGTCCATTAAAATCTCTAGGTCTAAGGAACCTTTTTATCTCATCAGATAAGGAATAATCACATGGATGATTGTAGAATTTATACAAGGGTTTTACAAAGTATTCCTCAAAGTGTACAAAACTGGAATTAGCAAACCTGCTATCCCAAATAGCAATCCATGACTGAATAGGCAATGGTATGCCTTCTTTATCGACTTGTGAAACCCTCAGCTCCTGGGGCCACAACCCTAATTCATGTCTGAAGTATAGCACCAAGTGCATCAATAATGAATAATTCTTGAGGTGCAGGATAGAGGCTCCATTTTTTATTGACATCAACCCAGCGTCACGTTCTTTAAACACATATGAAGCATAATGCAAAGGCCTGGAGTTATGATATTGAATATCTACTACAATCACCATAGGCACAATTGCCATATACTCTAGAACCTCCATTCCCAATACTCGTCCAACCAAAAAATAGGTGTACTTCATATAAGGTTCGAAAAGATCCACATGAAATGGTGGTCCCTCATTGTCCTCCATTGGAATCGGTTTGCCACCATGCCTAATTCTATGCAAGGGTAATCTCCAACCCTTCTAAATGGTTTCCATCCTTTTGAATTCACTCTCGAGCTCTTCACTTACAATTTTTTCATTGCACATCCCTTCTAATTTGAAAACCTCGCTTATTGCATTTTCTAACAAATGTATTAATGGATTCCCAGATAGATCACATATGGCCCTATGTTTCGGATTATAATGACTGGCCAACAATTTCACCAGTCTGACATCAACAAAGACATTAGGGCAAACCAGTTTACCTAAATTGAGCCTCCATGGGTTACATACTGGCTCAAAATGATTCCTTTGATAGTAATGGAAACTGAACATTTCATAGCCTCTGATTGGGGTCCAAACATCTCCAATGAATTTACATTTTTCATCTAATTTATCTACTTCAGCCCTAAGTTGTGCAGAGCATCTGGCCTTAGCTCCAAAACCGGGTAGCTAGTCTATGAGATCCTAGTTCAATTTTCGCTCGATGCCCTCCGATTGAATTTTTGTTTTCTTCTTTTTTCCCTTTGATTGACTACTCTCCCCATTTTTTCTACCTTTTGATTTCTCTGGACCAGTGCTTTCCATTCTTTGAATTTTACAAATTTCAAGGGATGAGAAACTTATTGTATTTTGCCTGAAATTCTAAGCTAAACGAAAGCCCCAATCCTCTGCTCGTTCTTCTCCTCTCCTTGCTACTAATTTCGTAAAAAAATGCTTTTAATTGAGCTCACTTGGATTCGCAAAATATTTTATGTTTTCATGGCGCCATTTATGTCTTGGCTATGACACGAATGAAGTAGGCTCTTTGAAATTCTCGATGTCACATCACGTAGCATATCGGCAAGATATTTTAAATATTTGACTGATCCTTCTGTTCAACGTTCACATATCCGCTAAGACATCTTGTAGCTCCCCCGACATCACAAGTCTCCCTGACAGTTTCTCTTTAATTTTTTGAATGTCGCCATGACTCCCACCAAAGCAAACCTATTGCCATGACTTAATGAATTGGGTCAATAGTTCTCTGCCTTATTCTGAAGGTTCTTTGTCTCACTGAGATATTCCCTTTTGTCAACTCAAATCGTCGAGATAAAGTAATTATCCTACCAATGGAATAACACTCATTGTGACCTTCCTTAGATCTCCCCACTGTGGTTTATCTTACTGATACATCCTTTCTCCGGTGAGACCACGCACATTGTTCCCCCGATAACTTTTAGCTCCATGCATGTTGTCATGCCCCACCCTATTGATATAACATGGGAGAATGGTAAGACTCCCTGAACTCTTCTCAGCATTATTTGTCTCATCGAATAAGTCCTCCTTTGCTTTATGGGCAAGACTGGTAAAGATCTCGGGATGTCTTTCAGAACCTTACTCTGATGACTCCAATCTGGCTGATACATATTCTTTTGCTACGAGCGGTGGGATAAATATAAGCTCGATATGACCTCACACCGTCATGCCGATAGTCATTGTCCTACCGATAGAAGTTGTGAACCCATGTACTCCCGACATATGTCCTCATCAACATGACACGACCAGTTTCTTTCTGATATACTGGAGGAAATGTGCATTAGTATCAGTGAGACCTGCATCATCTTATGCCGATATGTTCCATATATCAAAATTTTCAGGGTTAGATAAAATTTTACCCAGATCTTGGTGAGTATGCTATATAAAGAAAACTTTAGGACTCCTTGGTACACTAATGAGCATGAATGGCCAATGAAATTTTTTCAAAATTTTACAATTCCAACAGGACACAAATTTGAAGAAAGGTTAAGTTTTATGCAAAATTAAAGTTTAGGCCCCAAAACTTAGGTGGTACCCATATTCCCAAGGTGGCGATTGAGTCCTAGATCACTAAATTTTGGGCCATGCAAACCAAGATCATTTAATTATGATTGGTCTTAAGATATTTGTCAGGATTATCCTCGAAAAGTTGCATTAATTAAGGCTTTTAGATACAAAATAGAGAAAAATAAGGCATAAAGAAGCCCAATTTTAGTATGGAGGGCCCAAACAAGTTTGAAAATATAGAGGTATACATTTTTCTACACTACATTTATCCCCCACTTTAGTGAGAGGAGGAACTTGCTTCAAACTCACAATAAAGTAGACGAAATCACATAAAGAGGGGTCCAAGTGTACCAAATCTAGTAAGATAGGATGACAACAATCAAGAGGGTTGAACGATCCCCTAGGATCAAGATCCTATGGAATAATAAAATAGGCACAAAAGAACACACATGTGAATAATGTAAGGAGAAGCAACAAGGCACAAGCATACACTGCCATAGAAAAAGAGAAAGAAACACAAAAACAAAAACATAAGGGGTGGATCAAGCCTCGACCGATTTTCCCACACACTATGGATTAGATCTAACCTATTTGTCCAAGAAATTTTAAAATTGGAACACGATGTCCACTATGCAAACCAAAAGCATGCTCATAAGGGCTAGTGGAACCTCAGGTCATCCACTAGGTGAGCCCCCAGTGAGACACATATGCACGTGACTAGTATGCGCTCACACAGACAATCAAGTGGCTATGGGAAATTCATGCCTAAGTTTCACTCCCATACGTACAACCATACCAAATATATACCTCCTGATAACTTTGATAAGGTTCCACACAACATGACAACAAGGTCCATGAGGAAAGCAAAGATTTGTATGTTTGACACCCATGAACAAACAAGATGGATCCACAAGCAAGCCAAGTGTGTTATGCAAGGTGGTCATATAATGGATATTATAAATTAAAAATAGTGTAAGGTATGCTCAAATGATTTTTTCTTAGTTCATGTAAGGTCTTAAGTTAGGGAACATTGTGCCTAATGTCTCCAAGAGAGGAACAATCGAAGAATAGAAGATTCACAACTTAGGGGATGTAGTGTGTCACATCAAGCCACTAAGGGGAATATAATATGCTAAGAGAGATCACGCTCTTAAGGGACATCACACTCAATGTCACCACAAAGAAAAAGGTGCATCACATGAAGTAAGAAGACTACACAATAAAACAAGAATTGTAGAAGAATAATGCCAATGTATGCCCCCACTTTAAAGAAATCACTAAACACCATGCTGTGATAAATTATACTTTAAAGTAGAAAATGCCAAATTCTAAAAATAAAGAGGACATGAGAGCTTATTTGGAAATCCCTATGCCAAGACATATTTTTCCAAATTAAGCTACATCATGTTTCCCCAAAATGAAATCCCAAAATCACATAAGGGATTGATGGATTTGGGGTTAGTATGTCTTTGCTACAATGTTTTTAGAGAGCTTTGAACTGTCATCATTCTCCAAATTCTCATGGAATAGGAATAATGACACAAAGAGAGTAAAAACAAATAAAATCTTGTGGGTCAACATGGAAAAGACCTAAATGTCTTGATGCCTTGCATCATCCCCAAAAGGAAAACACAAGAAAAAGAAAATATAAAGGAAAAGATTTTCGGTCAACATGAAAGAGACCTAAATGTCTTGATGCCTTACATCATCCCAAAAAGGAAAACACAAGAAAAATGAAAAGATAAAATTTGACAACATAGAGAAGAATGTAGATATGAATAGAGGAATGTCACAAAGATAAATATACATCAAACATAATAGTACGGGAGGTCACATTACTCACATGCAATTACACTCATAACATGAAAAAGAAAAAAAATGCCAAGACTAGTAAGGAACATTTGATTCAACCTATTAGAAATTCATCTACATCCCAGTCATGTTCATCATATACAAAAGGTGGAAAACTAGCCAAAGGGACAATAGCAAGTGGATAACTAGGGTTATCACCAAGTTCAACACTATTCGTAGAAGAACTAACATTTAAGCCCATTGAAGAGGAAAATAATTTATTCAATTCATTATGCACTTCTTAATCATCATCGTCATTTAAGTTAATCACAATGGGAGGTCGAATGATAATTTCCAAAGAAGGATCTATCTCCTCTTGTGGTTGCAATATAATATCTTTTTGTTGTGGCAAAGAGGGAGACTCGTCGTGTATTGTTGCAGTCAAGTTTGGATGTTTATTTTCTTTGTTGTTTTATTCATTTAACCTTTGAGTAAGACAACGACGTCTATGCCTATGCTCTCTAGCATTTCTATTTATTTTAGTATAATTTTCAAGTTGCATTTGTGTAGGAGTAGGTTTATCAACCATAGGTTTCTTTTCTTCCTTGAGTGGAGGAATGGAAGAAACCATAGGAGGTTGCTCAACCACTTTCTCTTTAGATTTTTAAACTTGTTTTATCTTAGGAGGCGTTACAAGATTATTTTCGTTAGCTCTTAATCTTTTTAGGAGATAGAAAAATTGTTTGTCTTAGGTTGGTCTTGGTTATTTGAAACATCTTTATGTTCAATCATAGTTTTTTCAATGATAGGAGGCTCATTCATGGGTTGAGGTATGCTTCTAAGGGATAGTTTTTCTATGCATTTCACCTTAAACTTTTGATATGATTTGAAAAATAATTCCTCATGAGGTTCAATGGGTTCCATAGGCTTAGGCCAAAATAAATCCAATGAAAAATTTCCACAGGAAGACAAAGGATTAAAGCCACTATGGTGCACAGTAAAGACCTCGTTGTCAAATGGAAACTTTAAGCATTTATGAAAAACCAACGAGACAACTTCTATGGAGCATAGCCATGGATAACCAAGCTTCACATGGTTGATCTGACGTCAAGATGATGGAGAATGAGACATCTAATTGTTTCAGTATGACTTTTAATGGAAGGGTGACTAATCCCATCGTAGGACAAGCAAAACCATTATTTGTTTTTATCCATTCTTTCGGTTTATCATATATTTCTTGATAGAGTTCATGCATAAGTAAGAATTATTCAGTGATCACATTCTCTCCATAGATGGGATCAATTAATATCCCATTAGTGGGCTTGTCGTTGATTCGATTGGCTATGTAAATAGGACCATCAAGTGAATTTATAATTATATCTTTAGATGAGAAATAAATGTCAAGAGGCTTTTTAGTTTGACCCTTACGAGGTAGGATTTTGATCAATCCCACCATGTTATCCATAGAACTTTATTCATCAGTATCCATACGACCTTGTTTAATGGTATTTGTGTTATCATCATCTTTGTCAACATTCATCACATCATTCTTCTTAGTTTCACTAGCTTTGACAAATGAAATATCATGGTTAGTCATAAGACTGTTAAAGATTTGCAAGTTTTGGTTAGGAGGAGCAACTGACTTATTTCCTTGATCATTAACACCTCCAATTTGAAGTCAACCAGAATCAATAAGGCTTATCCCAAGATGTTTAGGACACTTAAAATGTTTTGTTTCATGTCCATTTTTCGGTGATAATGATAATAAGAATTCAATATAAGGTTTGGAGGTAAAGGCTTATTAGGATTGAGAGTTTTAACGAGAGGTAAGATAATCATTTTCTACTCTAAAATTTGTGACATTGTGCTATGTAGGGTATCAGGTAAGGGAGTAAATTATCTAGCCAAATCCCCAAATGTGAAAGGAGTTGTCTTCCTTATAGCAGCCACTTGGGTATTAATATGTGGAGTTAGTTGAGGGGGATTTAGTTGAAGGAAGCATTTATTCTATTTTTTAAAAGGTTGGTAATTGTTTTGGTTTGTGGATTCAAAGGTTTCATGTCAATTAGAGGTGGATTTTATTTCATGAATACTAACCAAGTTTTGATAATCATGAAGGGAAGTACACAAGTGTATGAAGGAAGGAAACACCATCATGCCAAGCTTATCTTGTATCTTAGTTTGCAAGTTCTCAATGAACATTCATTGAAGATGAGGATCGGGAATCTTTACGTCAATTTGGGAGTAAAACGATTGGTAGTGTGAAATGAAGTCAATAACTTTTTCATCATTTTTTTTCTTACATCTCATCAAATCGGCTAAGGTCATCTTAGGATTCATGTGCACTTGGAAATGGTTTATAAAGGCCTCAACAAGTTCATTGAATGAATGAATTGAGCTTTTGGGTAGTAAGGAAAACCATTCTAAGGTGGTATCTTTCAATGATCTAGGGAAAATCCTATCTAAGAGCTCATCTTCAAGGACAAAATTACTACATAAGGTAGTATAAGTGGAAAAATGGTTAGAAGGATCTCCTTTCCGCCCATATTTCTCAAATCTAGGAATATCTAGATCTTGTGGTATCAATGTTCTCAATATCTCCAAAGATAAGGGATTTCTTTTGACATAGTATATAGGTTAGCCATTTTGATGTTGGTTTATGGTGGAAATTTTCTTTTGAAGGGATGACACATTTTGCAAAAGTTGATAAAGGATGGTGTCATTGGTTGTGTTCTAAGATGGAGGTAAATATGGTGGACGTGTATATGTGTTCGAGGGGGAAGCGAATGGAATTCTTATGGGAGGTAAAGTGGTAGGAGATATGATGTGTGATGCCACAAAGTTAATAAGAATGCTAGCGGAAATACCCAAGGTAGGAAAGATACTACTAGTAGGTTGTATTGTTGTTGTAACTTGAGGTTTGGTATAGTTGGGAATAGAGAGAATGGTTTAGGGGAGGAATTTGAGGTCCTCCTTGACTTTGGACATTGTTTGAAGGTAAAGAACAAATAGTTGTTGAAGTACGATTTTTTCTAAAAATCTGACCTAGGTTACGCACAAGTTCAACTCCTTTACTTTAAATCATGCGATGTATCTTATCTATGGTAGGAGTAGCAGTGATTGAAATGTTTTCAATACTCAGTTGATTTTGTAGGTTTGCAAAGTCTTCATGGATTTGGATTATATTTTCTTGCAGAATACTAGCAACTAGTGTTTCAACACTTGACACACTACTTGAAGGCAAAGAGTTGTTAAAGGTATGGCCCATACCTAGTGAACTAGTGTCAACACTAGTGGTTAAAGAGCTAGATAAGCCAAGATCCATGACGATTGTGCCATCACGGGATAACATGAGTCTCAAACTTTGTCTCACTATAGTATTAGAAATAGGACACCAAGCTGGAAAGCTCATGTAAGGTACAATCAATGAATGTAAGATAAATGCAATGAACACAAGATAAATGATATTCTCTAATTCTTATTCAAATAACAGTAAGCTAGATGCAATAAAATGAAGAAAACAAAAACTTTGCAAGTTGAAATAGAAATGTAATAACAACCAATTAAAACACAGAAACAGAGTTTCTAATTTTGAAAAATGAAATTTTAAGATTTGGCACAAGACTAAATCACCCAGAGGGGCGTATGAGTCCTAGATTAGGGTTTTTGCACTAATTTCAGCAAATTCTAAGTAAATTTTAGGTTTTTTGGTTTGAATGATGTCTAGATAATGTGTAATTATAGATTTCAAATGAATTTCAATGATGCAAGATGTAAAAATGCAACCTATATGTACTTTCACTAATGCAAGATTTAGAAACCCTAAATACAAATTAACAAATGCAAGACCTAATGTAAAGTTAATGCAAAATCTAGGAATATGATGCACTCCAAATCAAAAATAAGGTGTTTGAAAAGCTAGGTTCACTAAACGAAATAAAGAAAATAAAGGGGGCTAAGTTCCACCTTTTAGGAGATGGAACTAGGGTTTAGGACCTTTCCCTATTTCCTTTGAGTTTCATTCAAGGAAACCTTAGAGATCTCAATCTTAAGATGGAAATGAAGGAAAGAAATCTTTAATAAGGTGTCATAGGGGTGCGATCAAATACCATAAGAGGGTTCACCACCAAGCAAGGCATGGAAATACAAGAAATGAAAATAATATGCAAAACCTAATGATAATGACCTAGAAAATGAACTTAAATGAAAATAACAAATTGGAGATAAATAGAGGTGCACCTGGAAAATGAAGAGGCTTGAATGAAGGTCTAAAATCTTGAAAATACTAACTTTTAATGCACACTACGACTCATGCCAATAGGTGCCATTTAGTCCTAGTTTAGGGTTTCAAGTCGAAACCGATATCTGGAACTCCTAAACCAGGATCTATAGAAAATGCTTGAAATCTGGTATACTAGGACTCATATGCCACAAGTGGTGGTTTAGTCCTAGTATCAAGGTTGATCTAAAACTTTGATATCCTCTAATGTTCTCCTATATCTTCTCTCCTATCAAATCTCCGTGTCTGAAACATTAAATTTTGCTCTGTAGGTGACTTTCTATGATCTTGCAATGTAGGTGACAACTTTGATAACTTGATAACTTGACAAATTTTCTCCAATATTTCTCTTTCAATGGATCTTCAACCTAAATATTTAAATCACACATCAAAGAGAGGTAAAAAAATTGTTTTGTTAATGGATAGGAATTTGTCTTGGTCAAACCCCATTTTTGTAATCAAACCTTGAAATCAAATCAAATAGAATGAAGGAATGATGAATGAACAATATGTAATGTTGCAACTTACCAAGACCTTGAACAATAGGTTGTAATCTTGTATATAATGGCTAGCATGAATGTAGATATTTATTCTTGATTGTATGTTGTAGATCTTGACTTCAATACTTGCTTGAATCATAAGAACCTACATCACAAATATTAGCTCCAAAACAAATATGATTCATGATGACTTTGACATGATGCTTGAACCTTGAATAATGCTCCAAAATGCTTGATAATCACTCTTGAATGCTTTTGTAAACTCTTATGATCTCTAATTTTTTATAATTCTTGATCTCAAAAAGTGTTAGGAGAAAATATGTAAATAAACTTGTATTTATACTTATTTATGCCAATTTTCTTGAAATTACAACACTACAAGCCAACATTAGATCTAGGATAGTAAAATCCCAACATGAATTGAATTCAAAATTAGGTCCAAGCAAGAAAAACTTATATGCCATTTGAGGCATATGAGTCTTAGTAGCCTAGGCTTGGGACACAAATTTCAAGAAAGGTTAAGTTTTATGCAAAATTCAAGTTTAGGCCCCAAAACTTAAGTGGGATCCATACGCCCGAGGTGGTGTATGAGTCCCAGATCACTAAATTTGGGACATACAAACCAATATCATTAAATTTTGATTGGTATTAAGATATGTGTCATGATTATCCTCATAAAGATGCATTAATTAAGGCTTGTAGATGCAAAATAGAGCCAAATAAGGCATAAAGAAGCCCAATTTTAGTAGGGAGGGCCCAAATAATTGTGAAAATGTACAAGGATACATTTTTCTACACTAAAACTTCAAATATTTAAATTCCAATTGTATTACATGCACTCTTCCTTTATATAATTATAAATATAGAAATTTTGAACATTATTCTCCTATAATATTATTGAACATTAAATCAATCATATGAATATAATAATAGATGATGCAATCTAACACCTAGGTCTCTCTAAAACTACACATCTAAGCCCATAATATTTAGGATCATTGTAGCATGGTAAGGAAATAAATTTAATTATACTATGCACTTTCAAGTATGCAACTAAAAATGAGCAAAAGATTATAACACGCGACCCCATACCTCTAGAATTTTGTCATATAATTCTTGGAAGACATCTACCATTCCATGTGTATGCTTCATGGTACCATTCCATGTGTATTCTTCATGCTACCATTCACATTTATGCTTCATGCTTCTTGTGTATACTTCATGTGTCCACATGTATGATTGTTGCTTCTTGTGTATACTTCATGTTTTCACGTGTATGCTTCATGCTTCTTATGTAAACTTCATGTATTACATGTATTCACATGTATGCTTCATGCTTCCTATGTTTACTTCATATATTACATGTTTTCATGTGTACACCTCATACTTTGTGTATTACATATATCTATTTGTTTGCTTCATGATCGGATGTAACTTCAACAAGATTACTCCATGTGTATTAAAAATGTTGTTTGTCAAAATGCTTTCTAGGTTGATAAGCACTAACATAAAAGGGAGAGAAATTTATCATTGAGAAAGAAATCTGTAACATCCTTGAAGAATATTGCCTTAGGAAATATTGTAAATAAATTAATTTAGGTTCTCACGAATAGTGATGATATGGTTTAGGTTGTGACATTTCGAAGGTGAAAAGTTGTGACCCTTCAAATAGGAAAGACTATGACCCTTTTATAATGAAGGATGATGACCATGCCTAGCATAGATGTGCCCAACCAGATGTTTTTTCTCTAATGGTTTGGCCCCACAAAGAACAAAACAAAAAGTAGCCTTCCTTGCAACTTTACATTGCATGCATCTGACAGTTTTTGGAGCATCAAAAAACTCACCCCGGGAAAATGCCTTAGAGATATCAAAAATAGATAGAGGTTATTGTAGAGTGGACCTTCATGATCCCATAGCCTCAAAAAAAATATTTCTAAGTGACACGGTTTCTGAGTAATAGCTCCTCAAAGATTGCTACTTTTTTGCACTTTGGTCTCTTAAGAGACTTCGTCAATGAAATGTAGCTTGAACTATCTCGGCATGTTTGGGTCTGAAACAAAACCTTTCCTAGCATAAACCCACCAATCCAGACATGTTGGAATTGTTAGTTTGGTTGCACGAGGAGCAAAAAAAAGTTACACCCCTTTGCAACTTTACACTACATGCATCTGACCCATTTTCCATCAACTAAAAACTGGACACCACAAGCAAATGCGTCAGAGATATCAAAAATTGAGAGTGTTTATTGTAGTGGGGCCCTACATGATCCCATAGCCTCAGAAACTTTTTTTCTAAGTGACAACTTTTGAGTAATAGCTCATCAAAGATTGCTGCCTTTTTATACTTTGGACTCTTAAGGGATATCATCGATACAATGTAGTTCAAACTGTTTTGACATGTTTGGGTGAAAAATAGGACCATGCCTAGCCTAAACATACCCATCTAGATGTGTTGGAATTGACGGTCACACAAGGATGCTCCCGAAAGATTTATGAAAACACTAACAAAATACCCATTCGCCCATGGGCGAATGAGTCCCTGATAGCCTTCAAAAACTGAATTTTGGAGAATCATAAACACCTTTCTACCCTTCTCAGATCTGCAATAAGTTTTTTGTTTTTATTAATATTGAGTTTCATATTGTTGTTTCAAGTTTCAATTGGCATGATTAGGTTGATTTTCTATTTTTTTTATTTTTTCTCCCAAAAGTGTTCTTTGAACTTGACCCTTGTCCTCAAAGCATGAGGACATCTGAAGATTCTCACATTGTGTTGATTCACATAAGGGTTGTTAGTCAATTCTTTGTGGGGATCTCATTTCCTAATGAAATAGTGAGAAATAGGTGCATCATAACCCTCATTACATTCATCATCACATATTTTAGTTCAAACCAACCTATTTTTCTTTGTATTAGTCATTAGCCATTATGCTCACTGATGAGCCAAGTTTTTGGCACATCTAGATCACACTTTTACAAACACTTTTATGCTTTTTCATTATGCTAAAACAAATATTCGGTGCTGATTATGGGATATAACACAAAAAAATTATGCTTAATATAATAAGTATATTACACTAAGTCTTCCATGATTATTACTTTAAATGTTTTGTTAGTTTGATGAATACCTTATAAACCTTGTGTGGTGACAAACCTTTCCTGCAACCTCTACTGTTGAACTTCCTATAGCCACGCCTGGGATAATGTTTGCTTTAGATTAAGGGTTGATGCAAGAAGTTGGGTCCACAAAAAGCTCAAAAAGTGGAAGTGTTTTTGCTGTTTTTCAGAATTTGTCACACTTGAACTGAAAATTTGAGGCACTTACACAATGAATTTTTAAAAAAGTCAGTAATATGAAATTTAGAGATTTGAATCTAGTTTATAAATATGTAAATTATTCAAATACCCAGATTGTAGAAACTAAATTTTGATAAAGATCTATAAAAACCACTTTTTAAAAGTCCCTTTTTTTTACCATACCATGCACGTGTACGGACAACACTTTTTGAATCAAATAAAAGTATTTTACTAATTCCTTTTGGGGAAAGAGAGCTAACAACATGAAGATTGATGAGGAATTTTTTTTGTAATTTTTTGTTGAATATTTTTTTTATTATTTAATTTTTATTGGCCTTAATTGTTGTTTTTAAAAATCAACGTGTACGGACAGCATAATTTGACCTAAACTAAACTTTTTTTGAATTTTTTTTTTTCATTGTGTAAAGAATTGTCTAAAGATTGATGTCATATAATTTTTTTTCTAAAAACTTTAACCAAAAAAAAGTTATTAAAAAACAAAAAAAGTCTGATATTTCAAGTTTAATGACTAGTTTGCTTTGAAATTAATTAAAAAATAGAAAATATAATCCAATCTTAATAAAAATTATATATATAAAAACTAGACATTATGTTCTGTAATGGGTTTTAATTTTATAGATTGATTCAGAAAAAAAATTCATCAACCGTATTGTCAAAGTTGAACATTCTTCTTCAATCTGCCTTAGTTTTTTAGTTCTAGGTCAAAGGCTAAGGCTCGGATTGCCAAAGCTTTCCCAAACCTAAAACCAAGTCTTTAGGCGAGTTGGGAAACAAATTTTTTAATAACGCATACGCGTTATTGAAACAAAACGCGTACGCGTTTCATAATGCGTACGCGTTATTTTTTTACCCGTTGGGTAAAGGTAACGCGTATGCATTCTTTTTTAGAAACGCGTACGCGTTATGAAATGCGTACGCGTTCCTTTTTAAGAACGCGTATGCGTTTCATAACGCGTACGCGTTTCTAATATATCCGTTTATCCTGATTTGACATTTTCTGATAGAGTACGGTTTTTCTGCAATATTCTTTTTCTGTAGTACGGCCTGCAAGTTCGATTTTCTGCATTTTTTATTACAAATTTGTCTTGTGTAGGGCATATTCTATTGCAAATTGGTTGAAAAGTCAAGTGCAGGTTGAATTTTCTGAAGTGGAATCAAGTACAAGAATAATTTACAAGAAGATTCAAAAAAAAGTTTTTGGATGTATTCATGATATTTTTGTGTACTTCAAAGTTCAAAGAAGAAAGGATCTTCATAGTACAGAGTGTTATTTGAATATTTGAAGGAGATAAAAATTTGAAAATTGGTTACAAGTAAATCATTTGAACATTTTTCATCAAAAAGGGTTTTGTAACCATGGGATCAAAACAAAGACAAAGAAAAAAGTGTAGAATGTCAATGACACCCGAAGAAATTCAAGCAAATAAAGATATGGAGGCAAAAAGACAAAAAGATAGAAGAGAAAGAATTCGTCAAATGAAAAATTTGGAAGCATCTACTTCAATGAATGTTGAAGAGAAAGTCATGAATGATGAAATGAATGTAGATGATGCAAATGTGGAGATGGTGAATATAGAAGAAAATACAATTATGGAGAGAAACTCAACTATGTCTTCAACTACAACTTTGAATGATATGGAAACAGTACATATGCAAACAGCTTCGGGTATGTCTTCAAATCCACCTCCCAATGATATGGAAAATGCACCTATTCAAACAATCTCTCCAGGTATTCTTTCAAACCCAAGTCTTGATAATATTGATTTTGCTTGTTTAGATGAAGCTGGATACACCATTGATGATATCAATAATTATAGGGTTGAAACAATGCAAAAACAAAAAAATTATGAAAATATATCTTATGAGAATACAAATGCTAATCAAATCCCTCATATTGATGAAAATGAGAATGAAATCTTTTTTACTTTTGAAAATGAAAATGAACCCCTTGTGTGAATGAAAATGAAACCCCTTGTGTGAATGAAAATGAAACCCCTTGTATGGATGAAGATGAAAATGTTTTTTTTACAATTGAAAAAGATGTGTTAGATAACCTTCGTGGTAAAGTTTCTTGGAGACAAATTAGAACTTATGGAAATAAAATATATAAAATGTTTTTTTATAGAAAGAAATTAGGATTCCAATGTCAACTCATAGTGCAATTGATGAGAATGTGGAAAATGAGAAAAGTGATGAAAAAATTAGGTATTTTTGTAAAACCAAAAAAGAAAGATGATTCAGTAGAACAAGTCATTTCTAGTGTTGCTAATGCTATTGATTTTATAGGTAAGAAAAGTCGATCCAAAGATAAAAATGCGGCTCGTCGTGCAATAACAACTGCTTTAGTTGATAAAGCAACTTCAAATAAAAGAATGTTAAGTAGGATTAGTAAATGTATAAAAGTAAATCCCAAAACTTTGATTAGAGCTGCTAAAAGAAGAGAAAATATTGAAAATGATCCAATTAATCAATGTTGGAGTTTTAGTGGTAGACTCCCAAGATCAGACATGAAATTAACTAATGAAATTAAATCTTTAATCAATAAATTTTGGCATGATAATACAAGAGTATCACCTAACATTAGAGATGTCTTAAAATTAAGGGTGGGTTCCAAAATTCGTGTACCTCATCCAAAGCATCTCTTAGATATGACTCAAACTGAATTATATAAAAAAAATTTAGATGCTTCAATCTTACCATTGAATATTAAAATAAGTCAAAGATCATTCGAAAAGTGTAAACCTTGGTATGTTAGAATTAATAAGCAACGAATTTCTTGTTGTTGTAAGACTCATGTACAATTTCATTATTATTATGATAGTTTTCGATATATACGATGCACTTTGCATGTTAACCAAATTATGCAGGACATTTGTGGTATTAATATGCCACCTGAAAGAATCAAAGATTTTATATCAGGTTTGTTTTGCGAACCCTCTAACGGAAACTTATTTTATTTAAAATCATGTATTTCTAGAGAATGTGATAGATGTGCTAACTTTTCATTATTAGGTGAATGTATGCATGAAAGTAGTTTAAATGAATTTGGACAACAATTAGTAGATGTAAAAAGATTCAAAAATGTTGAGTATTCTTTAAAAGATGGAAAAACTGGAAAACGTTGTGAGCTAATTATGGAAAAAAATACTGTGCATGCATTTATTAAAGAATTTAAAGATAAGATTGTACCTAAATATGTTCAACACTCTCAGTATGCTCATTGGCTTGATAATCAATTTCGTTTATGTAAAAACACATTCCCAATTGGAACTATATTGTCGGTTGTTGATTTTGCTGAAAATTATACTCTTGCTCCACAAGAAGAAATTCAATCACAGTATTATAATTCAGTGCAAGTATCTATTTTTGTTCATATTGTTTATAGACATGCAGATGATAGTAGAGAAGATAATAGAAAATTTTTGAGAGAGTACCATTTTTATGTAAGTGATAATCGATTACATTCATCTGAGTTTTTTCAATATTGTTTTGATATATTTTACAAAAATTTAAAAGAAAGAGGAATTCAATTGCTAGAACATCTCATATGGTCAGATAATTGCATGGGTCAATTCAAAAATGCTAGGATGTTTTATTGGTTATGTAGAGTTCATAAGGAAAATAATATCCAACACATATGGAGTTTTTTTGAAGCCGGTCATGGTAAGGGAGAACACGATGGAGCAGGTGCATGTGTGAAAAGAGCTCTTGCTAGAGAGCAACTAAAATTTGAGGATGCTGCAAAATTTAGAGATGCACATGCAATTGTAGATTGGTGCAATACCAAATTATCTACAAGAGTAAGTGAGAGCTCAATAATTCACCGCTTCTTTTGGTTAGTTGAAGAAAATGATATTTGTTCTCGACAAGATTGTGAAACAATTAATGGATCTGCAAAATGGCATTCATTTAAGAGTTTGAATGCAAACACATGGACAATATGGACAAGGGAGTTGGCATGCTTTTGTCAATTTTGTATTGCAGGTGATTGGGAGGCTTGTGAAAATATGGAATGGGTTGAACAATGGCAACAAAGAGCCTTAACACCTACATCGACACATGTTCAACATGGAACAATAATTGAAGATAATCAAGCGTTCGCATCAGATGATTATGACCGTGTTTCTGATCTTGTACAAGAAGGTACATTATTTATTGAGATGAATTTTATATGTATGCATGTTTATATACATGAATTAAATATAAGTCGTGCTCTTTATTGAATTTTTTATCTATTTTTGTAGGACATGTGTATGTTGTTGTTGCACCCGAGGGGAATGAAGAGGAGACAGAGTACTGGTTGGCTAGATGTGTTGAGAGAAAATATAAGTTGGTACATCCTAGAGTGGATGATGATAACTTTGAGTATCCAACTGGTTCAGTCGTTGTTGTTGGCACCTGGCTTCGAAAATATTTGATAAGAAAGAATGGCTTGCCTGCATTTGAAGATTATGAAAGACACAAGAAGATTATACATTATTCACATTTGATTTTGGCAACCAATATAAAACTAGTTAGATATCACGGGAGGCCTGCTAATAAAGTTTTATGGACACTTTCAATGGATGATCATGAGACAATCATAGATGCATTACAAAAAAGAGAGGATGTGGATGGTACAACAGAGTAAATAAATATTGGTAAGTATATCTAGTTGTATGTATATATTTAATTGATATATATATTTTTCTTTAAATTCATTTCCTTATTAAAGTTTTATATCATTTTTTGTTTCAAGTCTCCCTTGATACAAAAAAGAGAGGAGATGCACTCTTATTACAATGGAATTCGAATCTACAGACAGGTAACTATATATAGTTGTAGATACATTTAGTTGAGAGTATAAATATAAAACTAAATTTAACTCATTGTCATTTTATAAAAAGTTTATAATTTATTTCATATCCCCTTAAGCCATCCTTGTATGTGACATTAATCCATCCGCTTGCATCCCCTTTAAGTCTCTCTATTAATTCCCCTTAATTCATTCTATTAGGACCCCTTAATCCATATCCTTGTATATCTATCCTTAATCCATCCTCTTGCATCCCCTTAAGTCACTCTCTCAACACCCCTTAAGACATCCCCTTAAGCCATCCCCTTAGGTCACATGGTTTAGAGTTTAGGGTTTCTAGGGTTCATGAGATGCTTAGAATAACAAATTTATATGGATTAATGGTTTAGGGTTGATCTCCTAGGATTTAGGTCATGTGGTTTAGGGTTTAGGGTTTCTAGGGTTCATGTGATGCTTAGAATAACAAATTTATACATGGATTAATGGTTTAGGGTTGATCTCCTAGGATTTAGGTCATGTGGTTTAGGGTTTAGGGTTTCTAGGGTTCATGTGATGCTTAGAATAACAAATTTATATGGATTAATGGTTTAGCATTTAGGGTTTAGGGTTTAGGACCCTTAAGTCATATCCTCTTACATGGTTAAGGGTTTAGGGTTTAGGGTTTAGGGTTAAGGGTTAAGGGTTTAGGACAATCCATCTGCATAGAATTGTCTCCTCTCGTCTCTCCATTGATGGAACCTATCTAGGTCCACATCAATAGATCGAACAGAATCGACAACAATTTGCATCGTAGATGCAAACCGTGAGAGATGGGGGGGAATTCTAGGCTCATTTTTAATCAGATCTATATTTTCTTGAATGACTGTAAGATTTGCCCTAATGCTCTCTCTCAACTGATCCTGGTCTACTATAGGGGGTGGGGGGTTAGGAGGTGGAGGGTTTGGAGGAATGGGGTTTTCTGGTGGTGGTGGGTTAGGAGGAATGGGGTTTTCTGGTGGTGGTGGGTTAGGATCTATGGGATCTATAGGAATATGTGGTTCAGGCATAAAATCCTCAATGCTAAATAGTGGATCCATGTGAATGTACAACCAAATGGCAACTGCACATGTTAAACAATTAAAAAATATATATCAACAAACTAATTAAATAATGCAGACAATTTGAAAGAACTATTTAAAAATCACATTGAACGTGCACAAATCCAAAATGCAATTCATTTGAAGACCATTCGATTTATCATTAAAAAATCAATAATGTTCATTAAAAATCCATAGCATGTACACATTAAAGTTTATAATTTAAGTTTGTACAAGTTTTGAAAATTTCAAATTTGTGGTTTACAATTTGAGTTTTGGGTAAGGGTTTGTGTTCATATTTTAGAATGTAGGGTTTAGTGTCTATGTATATTAGAATAATGTAATAAGGTCCATTAAGATAGATAGAAATTAAAAAAATTGGTTATAAGGATACATTTAAACATATTGAGGATACATTTAAACATATAATAATAGAAACATAGGAATCATGGTACATTTGAAAAGGGGAAATGATAATAGGAGTTACCATAGAACACAAAATATTGTTCATATGAGAGACATAAAAGGTATGAGAATTGAATATTATTTTAATAATAAATTATTAAACAATAGTATACTACATGAAACTTAAAGGATGCAAATAAATTAAAATTATAGTGATTAAAAGTAATAATTATGCAAAAAAATAAGGAATCCAAACTACCAATTCAGTAGGGTCAAATCCAAGAAAGTTTGCAAACCAATCCTTCATTGATCAATTATAAAATCCATAGCATGTACACATTAAAGTTTATAATTTAAGTTTGTACAAGTTTTGAAATTTTCAAATTTGTGGTTTACAATTTGAGTTTTGGGTAAGGGTTTTTGTTCATATTTTAGAATGTAGGGTTTAGTGTCTATGTATATTAGAATAATGTAATAAGGTCCATTAAGATAGATAGAAATTAAAAAAATTGGTTATAAGGATACATTTAAACATATAATAATAGAAACATAGGAATCATGGTACATTTGAAAAGGGGAAATGATAATAGGAGTTACCATAGAACACAAAATATTGTTCATATGAGAGACATAAAAGGTATGAGAATTGAATATTATTTTAATAATAAATTATTAAACAATAGTATACTACATGAAACTTAAAGGATGCAAATAAATTAAAATTATAGTGATTAAAAGTAATAATTATGCAAGAAAATAAGGAATCCAAACTACCAATTCAGTAGGGTCAAATCCAAGAAAGTTTGCAAACCAATCCTTCATCAATTATAGAATATAGAGTTATACATTTTAATTTCTTGATTTTTTTAAATTTTGAGTAATAATAATGAAGGAAAATCTATAAGTTGATGTTCTAGGACGGTCCCCTTTGACAAAATGGTAACAATCAACCTAGATTATGTTGAATCAAGAGTGAAGGAAATGAAAATTCAATATGTTATGACTAAAAGTCTATGGTTGTTATAACAAATTGAGGGAAATGAATTGTCTTGTGATACCTCACAATTATCTCTACTAAAAATAAACTTTGTTGATCACACCTAAAGACCCCATCTACATTATATAAGTTTGTAAATAAACTCTTTCAAAACTAAGATTGTAAGAAACAAAAATTGAAGAAATAAGACTAAAACCCTATGTGTTTTAAAAAGTTCCACTAGTATTCATGATTTTTAAATCCTTATGAACCCATCAAAAACCTTAGGTACCTAAGTACGGGGATTCGGTTCAAAAAGACATTGCTAATAGATTTATTTTTCAAGTTTAAGATAAAAAATTTAATCGATATATAGATGAAGAATTTTTTAAAATACGATTTCATCTAAGGATATGTTGCCTTATATTAGAATTTTTATCACACTAATTCTAACTTGAACCATAGACGGGCTAATTATAACTTGAACCATAGACCCTAATTATAACTTGAACCCTAATGTATTCTAACTTGAACTCTAACCCTAATTGTAATTAAATCGGGTATCATAACCTTAGTTGAACACTAACCCTAAATGCATATAAACTTTTTAATCATAAACCTAATTAAATATTGATTGAATGTTTAACTCTCACCAAAATTACAACCATTTAACCCTAGACTCTTAATTTAATTTTTACCCCAACCCTAGAACTCTACACCAATTGACGGGGCTAATTCTAACTCCAACCCTAACCTGCATCTTAAATTTTAATTCATAATTTCATAATCCTAAACCTAACCCTAATAAAAATATAACCCTAACTCTAAACCTAGTTGAATACAAACCCTAACCTCAACCCTTACCCGAATATTTATCTTAGAACCCTAACCCTAGAATGAATTTTAACCCTAGAAGCAGGTAATTGAATTCTTTAATATTAAACAAGTAAACCTAATCATAACCCTAATTGTAATTTTGAAATCTAACTATACAATATATATTAAAGTTTAAGCCAAACCCTAATTGTACCCTAGATTTAACCTAATTTTAACCTACAAATAGGGTTTTAGTTTATGTTACGTTTTCTAGGGTTTTAGTTTACGTAAATTCTAGGGTTTTAGTTTACGTTACGTTTTCTAGGGTTTTAGTTTACGTTTTCTAAAGTTTTAGTTTATGTTTTCTAGGGTTTTAGTTTACGTTTTCTAAGGTTTTAGTTTATGTTTTCTAGGGTTTTAGTTTACGTTTTCTAAAGTTCTAAGGAATTAGTTTATGTTTTCTAGGGTTTTAATTTATGTTACGTTTTCTAGGGTTTTAGTTTATGTTTTCTAGGGTTTAGGTTCAAAGATTAACGGTCTGAGTAAATTAGTTTTTTAGAACCTACAGTTTAGGGTTTTAAATTTCAAAACTAAATGTGTCAAATTTAGGTTTTCGATTTAAAATTTTATGTTGTTTGTTTCATTGATGTTTTCGGTTAATTAAATGCAGTTTAAAAACTATTAAATATTAAATTAAAACAAACTAAACAAAAATAACTAAATAGCAATTATAATGCAAAAATATTGTAAAATTCAACCAACCTGGAGGTCGCTAAGGTCAGGTGTGTCGACTAGAGTAGGTGAGAGTGAAAATTTTGCAGATTCTGGCCATCCAAAACGCGTACGCGATTTGCTATCTCTTGTCTAGCGCTCCTAATTCGGCTGTGAAAATGACTTTCGCAGTCGCTTATTTAAAAAAATAAATAGTCTTTAGAAACGCGTACGCGTTTAGGAATGCGTACGCGTTTCGGAATGCGTACGCATTTTAGGTTCATAACCCAAACCGTAACGTGTACGCGTTATTGATCTAGGATCGCGTATGCGTTTTTTAAAAACGCGTACGCGTTTTGTGCGAGAATTTTTTTTTCGTCTGAAACTTCCCCTCTTCGTGGACCCAACTTCTTGCACTTACCCTTAATGCTTAAACAGATGTATAAATGAAGTGATGAATCTTCATAAATGTTGAACATGTTGAGCTAACTCTCTACCTCAGGAATAGCTGGTAGGATATATTGCAAGTACCACGATTGGAGGAAGGAATTCAATTCCCACTCGTGGGTAGAAGACCAAATCAATGAAAATTGGTTCAGCTGTAGAATAATAGGGAGGTAGTTTCAACTCATCCGCCATGCAAGACGGGTGTTTCAAAAATCTAGGTCAGGCGTCTTGATGGCACATAAATCTAGTATGATGGCACTTTAAGACTGATAAACTGATTTGATTTAGTTCTTTCATTTCTATCCACCACTTTGCTAAGTTAGTTGAATTTAATAAAGACATCTTGATTTATAAGGGAAGGTTAGTTAGTAGTTAGATTTAGTTTCAATAAATAGCCCATTCTCCTTCACAGAATGGGCTGGAAGATTCTTGTTGTAAACACATTTTCAGTTTCAGAAATACAATCAAGATATTGCGTGCTATGAATTGGTTTGCCTTGAATCAATAAATTTTATGAAGTTTTTCGCCTAATCTATTGTCTACTTTTGGCATTACCTAAGGGGGCCCACTTAGGAAACTGCACATACTTTCATTATGCAAGTTAGGATAGCTGCACTTTCTTTTATAGAAGTTAATGTGATTGTTCCTGCAGCTAGCAGAAACATAGAGTTGTCAAGTGTTCCTACAACCACTAGATGCAGAATAGTTTTATCTTTCAGTTTTCATTTCCAAAGCAAGTTATCTAGTATAGTTATTCCAGTAATTAGAATTCCAGTATAGAGTATCTTAGGAAATCATGCATGTCTGGAAAGGTGATTAGTGCATATATTGTGCTGACCCATTTCAAGTTCACGTCCTCGGGTTGATAATTAAATGAGGTTCTTTAGCAGATTATGGTTGCTGGTTGTGATGTTCAATCCCTAAGTAGAGGAATTCATGTTCCTAGTTATTAAGCTGATTAAAGAACACTACATTTTTGACGCCGCTGTCGGAGATGGTGTCAAACTAAAGACCTATTGTGGGCATGCTAGTAGATAGCTTGAAATTATATTCCTAGTGTTTAGATCAAAATTCACTATTCCAGCATTTTTCCATAGTTTAGACTTACTTTTTACTATATGCTTAGAAGAAGAGACCAATTTGGAAGATTCCTTCCTAGAAGTTTAGATATCCAAGAAAACGACCCAAAAATTTTCCCAGAAGAACCATATTTGGATGTTGGTCAGGACCTAGTCACTTCATCTTCTTCTTCCTTAGAGATAAGTTTGAACTTGTTTGATGAGCCTGGTAACCTTGACTTACTCACAGCATAATTGAATAACTTACACACTTTCAATACCCAGGACCCCAATAATAACCCACTTGCCCTTGTCGTCTACCAGCCAAGAACTAACCCAAGACCACCACCAAGGATGGAAAGGCCTACTTTTCCATTCCCACTCTCTGAATTGCATGACAATAATAATCTCAAAAATATCCCTGCCTCATTGCTTCCAAAATTCTATGGCCTTATTACAAAGGACCCTCATGCCTTCTTGTTTGAGTTTGACATCCTATGTAGGAGTTATGATTATACTACTGAAGCCCATAAGATGAAATTATTTCCTTCTACTTTAAAGGATTCGACCTTAAGATGGTCCATGGGATTAGGGGGCAATGTAGAGGCCACTTGGAATGAATTGAAGGAGTTGTTCTTAGGAAAGTATAAAGAATATTGTAGGGGAAATGATATGAGAGGAGATGACATCTTCAAGATGTCATAAAAGGAGGATGAAACCTTGGAGGACTATGTATCCAGGTTTTTGTTCAGTGTGCAGAAAAACACTTAGCACCAGCTAAATGAGGAGTCTAAAAAACTTCTCTTTTTAAGAGGAGTCAATGATACCTAAGCACTAGACCTCATGGCTGGAGGAGATATCACCCAAAGTAATTGGGATGACATTAAGAACATTTGTCTCAATTACTCTAGGGAAAATGTGAAGAAATGTAGGGGGTTTCGACCCTCTATTGCAAAAGGAAGTGGTTCAGGCGTATCAAAAGGAGAACTCTCTAATATTTTGTCCAACTTCAAGCAAGATATTATAAATGATGTAGTTACTCATCTGGACACCATGCAAGCTAGAAGGAAGAAAGATGAAGTTGATGCGATGCTAGCTAAATATTTCCCTCACTGTAGACAGAGGAAGAAGGACTGCAGATGCAAACCAGTGGCTAATTTGGAGGTGTAGCATCTTCCTACTGAGTTCAAAACCATTGAAGGAGAGGAAGAAGTGTTCTTTGTTGCTCAGCGCAGGCCATGGGCCCCAAGACAAGGTATGCCTCAAGACCCCTTGCAAAATTTTGGTTCATATAATAATCAGTGGTAGAACCAGTACCCTCCAAGTTATGGACCATATTCTCAACCTCAATGGAATAACCCTTGGCCAAATGCTCAATAAAACTGTTGGAAACCCCCACAAGGGAACTGGCAATCATCACAATAATATCAGTGGCAACCTCCACAGGGGAATTGGTAGCAGTCTAACCAGTGGAGAGGAGGCCAACAATGGTCAAATCCACCCACTGGTTTCCTGCAGCAACCCCAGCAGCAGTCAATTATGCCACCTCTTGTAGCCAATCAAAGCCAAAATCCAAAGCCAACCCAACTGCCTTCTCAAGTAGCACCCAATCCAAATAATCAGCCTCAGCAGTAGCAGCAACAACAAGTTTATTTTGTTGATCCTAATCATCAACCTGCTTATGCTCTCAACCTAAATAATATAAACTTATGTTCAGGAACTATGTTACCCACACCATCTCCTCCCATAATCTCAGAATTTCCATCTGAGGAGATTGAGCAAGAAGAATATGCCAATGGCCTAGTCCAACCCAATGAGCCAATACATACTCCATCATTACCTAAGGTATCCAATACACCGTCACCTCCTTTCCCACAAAGGTTGGAAGGTGAAATTGTGAAAAAGCAAGAAGAGCCTACCTTTGACATTCTTGACCAACTAACGCACATATGTGTAAAAATTCATTTGTTTCAAGAAATTAAGGAAGTACCTATTTACAGCAAGGCCATCAAAGAAGCATGTCTAAAAAAGTCGGATAGGAAGAAGATAGACCCTCAAACTGTCCATGTTTTAGGCCAACTCTTTGATTTGATGCTAGGGAAGCTTACCATCCCAAAATATTCAGACCCTGATAGCCCTGTTGTTGAAATTAATATTAATGGGCTTTAAATTAAAAATGTTTTAGTAGATCTTGGAGCTGCTATCAATGTCATGACCAAAGACCTTGTACTAAAGCTGAGTATTCTGACCTAAGACCTACACCTATAGTCTTGCAACTTGTTGATAGTTCAACTGTCAAACCTAATGGAGTCATGGAAGACTTAGTTGTCACCCTAGATTCATGGGAATATCCTGCTGATTTTATGATTTTGTCTCCAAAAGCATCATTAGGAGGTTATCCTGTAATTCTAGGAAGGTCATGGTTAGCCACTGTAGATGCTTATATAGGATGTAGGACTAGTAACATGACAATATATGATGGGTATAACACAAAGAATCTTACCCTCTATTCTCCAGCCCAGCCTCAACTTGAGTCTAGATAGGTCGTTTGGCCTGATTTGGGAGAAGAAGAGGAAGTGAACTCAGTGGCCAGTCTCATGATGATTACCAAAGAGCCTTTCAATGCACAACAAGAGGAGGAAGAGATATGATACAATGTCCTACTGAATAATTATGGTATTGAGCACCTTCATTGTGAAGAAAGTCCATGCACCTTACAGACCATTCTCCCTCCGCCCACATCAACTCATTATCCTGCAGCAACTGACTATTTGCACACATTATTGCCCCATGAAGTAGACATGCATTTTCTATCTAAAGTATCCATGCTTGAATTGACTTCCCAAGTGGAAGTAGCTGCAGGAAAAACCTTGAATATCAACAATAAACTTACCAGCAAGCAACACGAATCAATGGTCAAAATGCTTACTACCCATAAACCAGCTTTTGCCTAGGATTATAGTGACATGAAAGGACTTGATTCAAAGCTATGTACACACCGAATTTTTATCAACAATGAGTTCAAACCTGTTAGGCAGCCCTAGAGGAGAATCAACCTAGCCTTGAGAGAAATTGTTAAAGAGGAATTGTAGAAGATGTTGAATGTTGGCTTTATCTACCCAATCTCAGATAGCCAATGGGTCTCCCCACGGGTTATCGTTCCTAAGAAAGGATGAAAATGGAGAGTGTGTGTAGATTATAGGGATCTCAACTCTACAACAGAGAAAGATTACTTTCCTCTTCCCTTCATTGATCAAGTACTGGATAATTTATCAAGGAAAAAGTATTTATCTTTCCTTGATGGCTTTAGTGGATACAATCAAATCAAGATTGTTCTAGAGGATCAGGAAAAGACTACTTTTACATGCCCTTGGGGGACATTTGCCTACTCTATTTTGCCTTTCGGTCTCTACAATGCACCTGCAACTTTCCAGAGAGCTGTAATAAGTATTTTCTCGGATATCTCATATGACTGCATGGAGATATACATGAATGACTTTACTGTTTATGGTGCAACATTTGAGGAAGCACAGGACAACTTGAAGAAGGTACTACAGAGGTGTGAAGATCATAACCTATCACTAAATAGTCAGAAGTGCTTCATGATGATGCAAGAGGGAATAGTGCTTGGTCACTATGTTTCTACTGCAAGGATACAGGTTGATCCTTCTAAGATTGAAGTCATCTCCAATCTCCCCTTTCCTACCAAGCAAAAGGAATTGAGAAGCTTTTTGGGACATGTTGGATACTATAGAAGATTCATCAAATATTTCAGTCAAACAGCAGCCCCTCTATACAGTTTGCTGAAGAAAGATGCAAATTTTGCCTAGACAGAGGAATGTGAAAAATCATTCCTTGATCTAAAAATTGCCCTTACACAAGCACCTGTGTTGAAAGGACTTGATTGGTCACTTCCATTCCATATTCATACAGATGCATCAAATTATTCTATTGGTGTTGTCTTAGGACAAAAGGGTGGTTCAACTGAACATGCACTGTATTACATCAGCAAGAACTTGCAAGGAGTTGAGGTCAAGTACACTGTTACAGAAAAAGAAATGTTAACAATCATTTATGCCCTCAACAAGTTCAGGCATTATATAACAAGTTATCAAATATTTTTCCACATCGATCATGCAGCAATCAGGTATCTTATGAACAAAATCTCAATAACAGGAAGACTAGCAAGGTGGTTGTTGCTCATGCAGGAATTTGACATTAAAATTGTGGACAAACCAGGTAAAGCCAATGTGGTTGTCGATTTCCTGTCTAGGATTCAAAGACAGGATGACTCTACACTTATTGAGGATTCCTTTCTTGATGAGCATTTGTTTGCAATCAAGGTTATTCACCCATGGTATGCAGATATAGCAAATTATCTTATTGTAAGAAGAACTCCTCCTCAATTCTTCCCTAAGGAAAAGCGATTATTGGTAGAGAAAAGTTTTAACTTTTCCTAGATTGTAGATTACATGTTTTATACAGGGCCAGATCAAGTTATGAGGAGATGTGTACGAGAGGAAGATACTCATGATATACTGCATGCAAGTCATGATGAGCCATGTGGTGGACATTTTGCTGCAAAAAATGATAGCAATGAAAATCTTAAATACTGGTTACTATTGGCCAACTCTGCATAGACATGCAGCCAAATACACTAGGAGATGTGATAGATTCCAAAAGATGGGAAGGCCAACCAAATCAGACGAGATGCCTCTATTTCCACAAGTGATTGTTACACCCTTTGACAAATGGGGACTGGATTTTGTAGGGCCAATTGATTCGCCTTCAAATGGTAAGTCTTATATCCTTGTATGCACAGATTATGTAACAAAGTGGGTAGAAGCTAGACCTATGAAGCATGCTAGGGATAATAAGGTAGCAGAATTCTTCTATGAGGAAATATTCACCAGATTTGGTGTCCCTAGGGAAATAGTGACAGATCAGGGGGCACAGTTTACCTCTACTCTGATTACAGCCTTAGTCAATGAATATAACATAGGGCACAAGAAATCAACTCCTTATCATCCAGAGGCTAATGGCCAAGTGGAGATCACCAACAAAGATATAGAGGCAATTCTGACTAAGACTGTGGATTTGCATAGAAAGGACTGGGCTGCAAGGTTACCAAAACCTATATGGGCCTACCGAACTACATGGAAGACTGCTACAGGATATACACCCTTTGAAAATGTATGGTAAAACAGTTGTGATGCCAATAGAGTTTGAACATAAGACTCTCAGAACAACATTGGAAATGGACATGGACTTAACAACTGCACAAAAGGAAAGAGCCATGCAACTCAATTCCTTAGATGAGCTCTGAAAGAATGCCTTGCACCACACTGAGATAATATAGAACCAACAAATAAAATGGCATGATAAGTACATTAAAGAGAATAAATTCAAAGCAAGAGATTGGGCTATGCTATATGACTCACGGTATAAGGACAATCAAGGAAAACTGCAAAATAGATGGTTGGGTCCATATGAGATAGGAGAAGTATTCACAAATGGTGTTCTACAATTGAGGACCATTGATGAGGTATGATTTAAGCTATTAGTCAATGGGCATCATCTAAAGCTCTACTAAAAGCCCATTGACAGGGAAGAATTTCTGAGCCAGTTCGAATTTGTGCAGGAAATAGTTGATCCTACAACCAAAGGGGTGGAGTTACAACTCAATCCCCTAGGCCATGCATAAAAGTGCATAAGGCTATCATAATAAAGGGGGGTCATCCACTCGGATCCCTATTCCATTCACTCACTCCATCCGTAATCCGTCCACTCATACTCTTTCTGCAACATCATCCACCTGTCATTCTCCATACCATCCACGTTTCTACGGATCACATTTTTTAATGAAGAAGTGAAGTCACATCGGGTAATTACGGCAGTTCCATCCAGGTGAGTTCCACTTCACTTTAAGATTGCTTAGTTGTTTTATTTATTACATTTATTTTGGTATTAATTAAAGCAAACTACATTCCTATATGGTTGTCATCCCTTTCAGTCTTTCCACATGATTGGGCACATTTTTCCATTTTATATCTTTGTGCCACATAATTGTTTCTGCCGCCTCAAGGCCTTGTCACATCCATTGTCACTGTCATTTTGGCATGAGCTTCAGATATTTGAAAATCTCCAATTAATGAACTGAACACCATACCTCCTGCAATAATGAACCTAAATATATTTTACTCATCTATGATTAATTTCTCCTTCAAAGAAGATTGAATGTTTGAATTCCTTTTCCTATATTTTCTATATCTTTTGAAGAGGGGTTCAAAAGTTTTGGTTGAGGGGAGAAAAGTGTTGTAGAGTTGGGTTGTAGGAAGTTCTGGTTGTGTAAGATTGAAAAAAAAAATCAAGTGATCATCGCCTATAGTTTTAAATGACAGAAAACTAAGGAAATGGGAGGTCAACTGATTCGACATGAGCCTATAGATCATAACATCCTACTGCAGGATGTGTTGCATGTGTCACCGTTCAGGCAATATGGGTGGCTTAATTACTTCCTGAAGCTTGAAAATTTTGATGTAGACATTGCAGAGGAATTTACAAGGACATTTCAAGAAGGAGAAGCAAAAGTTAGAGGTATAACAATGAATGCATCAATTGATAGAATTGCAAAGATAGTGCGATTACCTCAAGTCGGAGAACCATTTCCTCGAGGAAGAGATGCAAAGAGCACCAGGGCAGATTTTACTTAGCCGAATGACCCTCCTCTACGGGTAGATAAGCAAGGTGCACAAAGGATGAGTTTGCCGCAAGATTGCGTGTCACGAGCGGGATATATAATCAAATGCATAACCTGTGAAGGTAGGTTTTCAATCTTGCATTCTCATCACTTCAAAAAAATTTCTCATTTACGCCATGGATTGTTGATGAATGTTCCCGACTTCCTTTACAACTTGTTATCCAATAGTGCTGCTGAATTTAGAAAGGGTAGGGCTAACTCTGTATCCCACCACTGCCTTATTAAATTACTTGTTGAAAAATCTGTTCAAAATACATCAGGGATGACCTGGGAGGAATTTATTGTCAATTTTAATCCCAAAATTTAAAATGTTGGACCTAGAGGGGAACCTCTTACCTTCAAGCGATGAACCTCCTAGTCCATAGGCCAGACCTCTACTGCTATTTCCTCTACTCAGAAATCATCTGATTCACAGGATGACATTCCTCTTTCTGAAAAAACCCCTATCAAAAATCCTGAGTCTTCTTCCAATGATAAGAAAGGGAAGTCACCCATTGTGGCAACCCCTAAGCCTGTAAAAAGAAAACAAAAGGAAAACCTCTTTGTTCCTGCGGCAAAGCCCTCAAAGAAGCGTAAGACAATTCCTACTCCCATAAGAAGGAGTTCTAGACTCTAGAACCAGGAAGCTCGACAATCACTTGATGCTACTCCAGTCACACCACCAACCTCAGACCCTTCCAGTCCTATACTAGAAATGAAGGAACCTATTGTTGTGGAGACCGTAGGTACACCTGAAGGAGCGGGCCTGGATGAATTGGCTACCATTGCAGAGCAGATACAAAAAAGTGAAGAGGTAGCAACTATGATTCCATTAGAAGAAGAGGGTGATAGCATTAGCATGACTGATGAGATTCTTGTTGCTCAAGAATATTAGGAAGGTTGGCAACATGAAGGTAATTCAGGACAGGAAAACTCTGAACCATCAAATAATATAGAGGTAATTGGAGAAGAGGAACAAGGAAAGGTGGATGTAACTGAAGAAATACAAGGATCACCTGCAATAAGCTATATTCATAGACCTCTACTCCATGTCACAAACTTTGCTGTGAGAATAGCATGTTTTGGAGAACTCCAGCATCAGCAAACTACTTCTGCACTTGAAATTGAGAGATTACAAAGAATAATCTAGAACAAGAATCTGGAAATTGCTAGCTTAAATGACACTCTCAACCAGGTGGTAGAGCTTGTTCCGTGTCTGATGTAGTGTCAAGCACCTTCACCTATCTATGTAATGTATCTCAAGGAGTTGTATTTGAACTTCCAACTGATTAGAATCTGGAAAGGTAAAAATCCTTCATTAGATACCTCGGAAGAATTTTATGAGGCATATAGAGATTCTCCTTTGTACATCAGGAATCTCCTATGTGAATTTTATCTGCATAATTTGGTTGTACCCTAGGATAAAGATTGGAACCCCTTACGTTATGTTGGCGATATTCATATTAGCACCTTAATCTCCTAGATCACCAATGAGATAAGCAGGCGGGAACAATTTGATAGTCATTAGCATGATGAAGTCAATATGCCATTATTCGTGAGGAATGAATCAAAGAATGGAATGGGTATCTAACTTGATAGGAAGAAATTGTGGAGAGATGAAAGAGCCAGGCCATTGACTGAGCCTTTGAGACAAGAAGTATTTTCTCAGTATTCCCAGGTAATAAACAATGATCTTAGGGCTGCAAACCTGCACATTCAAACAAGATGGGAACATCTTCCATTTCAATTAAAAAGAGCAGAACCACACACTCCCAATACCTTGTATGCAGCAACCAGAAGGGCAGAGAGATACATGAGAAATGCCAGGACAAAAAGGGAGAATTGGTTGCCCTTGGTTATGCAACCACCTATTCTCCTATAGCCATTATTGTCTATGCAGGGGGACAACAACATATATAACAAGAGTTTTGAGGATAACAGATGGCAAAGGTTGGAGGCGATGCGAGCTCACTTTTGGAGTTTCCAGCATGGAGAGTGTGGACAGCAGCAAAATGTTGATTTAAGAGAATTCGCCAAGAGAAGAAATGCTAGATTTGTTGAAGGGTCCAGCAAATAGTCAGTTGAGGGGATGATGAGCCAAGTTTTTGGCACATCTAGATCACACTTTTACAAACACTTTTATGCTTTTTCATTATGCTAAAAAAAACATTTGGTGATGATTATGGGATAAAACACAAAGTTTTTATGCTTAATATAATAAGTATATTACACTAATTCTTCCATGATTATTATTATAAATGTTTTGTTAGTTTGATGAATACCTTATAAACCTTGTGTGGTGAAAAACCTTTTTTATAGCCTCTACTGTTGAACTTACTGCAGCCACACTTGGAATAATGTTTGCTTTAGATTAATGCTTAAATAGATGTATAAATGAAGTGATGAATTGTCATAAATATTGAACGTGTTGAGCTAACTCTCTACCTCAGGAATAGCTAGTAGGATATTTTGTAGGTACCATGATTGTAGGAAGGAATTCAATTCCCACTCGTGGGTAGAAGACCAAATCAATGAAGACCGGTTCAGCTATAGAAGAATAGGGAGGCAGTTTCAACTCATCCGCTATGCAAGAGGAGTGTTTGAGAAATCTAGCTCAAGCATCTTGATGGCGCATAAATCTAGGATGATGGCACTTTAAGACTGATAAACTGATTTGACTTAGTTCTTTCATTTCTATCCACCTCTTTGCTAAGTTAGTTGAATGTAATAAAGACCTCCTGATTTATAAGGGAAGGTTAGTTAGTAGTTAGATTTAGTTTCAATAAATAGCCCATTCTCCTTCAGAGAATTGGCTGGAAGATTGTTGTTGTAAACACATTTTCAGTTTCAGAAATACAATCAAGAGATTGTGTGCTATGAATTGGTTTGCCTTGAATCAATAAAGTTTATGAATTTTTTCGCCTAATCTATTATCTACTTTTGGCATTACCTAAGGGGGTCCACTTAGGGAACTGCTTATACTTTCATTCTGCAAGTTAGGATAGCTACACTTTCTTTTATAGAAGTTAATGTGACTGTTCTTGCAGCTGGCAGAAACACAGAGTTGTCAACTATTCCTGCAGCCACTAGATGCAGAATAGTTTTATCTTTCAGTTTTCATTTCCAAAGCAAGTTATCAAGTATAGTTATTCCAGTAATTAGAATTCCAGTATAGAGCATCTTAGGAAAACATGCATGTCTAGAAAGGTGATTAGTGCATATATTGTGCTGACCCATTTCAAGTTCACGTCCTCGGGTTGATAATTAAATGAGGTTCTTTAGCAGATTATGGTTGTTGGTTGTGATGTTCAATCCCTAAGTAGAGGAATTCATGTTCCTAGTTATTAAGCTGATTAAAGAACACTACACTCACAACCTCATTAAGGATGTCAAGAGATAGCAACTAGTTATAGAAGGCTCTTTAAGTTGAAGAATATTGATAAGGAACAACCCAAAAGCATACCTGAAGGAAATCTTCTTATTTAGGAATACATTCTTGAGCTGTAGAAACCTTCTCATAATTTCTAACAAAGTTCTAGAGAATATCTGACAACCCTATAAGCTCACATGTTGGCCTTCCTTAATTTTCTTGATGTCATGGGGTTCATGTCAATCATGAAGGAATTGAAAAAATTCCTTTGAATCATTATCTCCAACTTTAAGCTAATGAAGTATGGCTTTAATTTGAGAACTTCTAGTAGAATAGATATCTACTATCTTCTTTTGATGCCTTAGCTTTGCCACTTTGACGTACAAAATAGAGAAGAAAGGGTTATAAATGAGCTCTTCCATGGTATGGATATGATTTGAGGGTGTATCCTCATATCTATTCCTCTGAAAGATGGCCAACTAGCTACCGTAGAAGTGAATGAAATGATACGTGTATTGAATAGTTGTATTCCACCACACAATCCACCTATCTCACTAAGTAGGATGACATCCAAGGTTCTCAATCTTAATAATATGAGCCAATGTGGGCTAATGACTCATCAATGAAATATTTAAGAAGAATTGAGATTTTTAGGCATGAGGCAAGCCCACTTACCACTCAATATGAAAATTGATGGGAAAGTGGTCAAAAAGAGTCATATTTACCAACGACATCACTAGGAGAGAAAAATAGCTAGTAAAATAAATTATTGAGCAGAGATCATCGTATGATCAAGATGTTTGATAATTTTTGGAACTGGCCCAAAAATTATTCCATGTATACCAAATAATTTGAGCATGGAAATGGTCAAAGTTGGGATCATAAAGACCTAATTTATTACGTATGTAAAAAATGCCTCTTACTCACCAAATATCCAACGAAATGGAAAAATCTCGTCTTTGTCATAGGTGATCTCCACCATATTAAAATCACTACACAAGACCCAAGTGGTCATCAGCATTGAGTCTGCAATCCACCACCATAAAAAAGATCTCTCAACAACATCATTGGAAGCATAAACATAAGGAATGATTACTAACCCTCATGAGGATACAAATTAGATGATGCTTTGAATTAGGCCCATGATCAACAACACAAGAATACTACTATGAAGAGAGAAGGGTTACAACCCCTCCATGACAAACATTATGATTGGTACAAAATATCGTACCAATTGGCCAAATAATGTGACATGTTATAGAAATCATGAGTCTTAAAATATTTAACTTCTTGCAAACATAGGAAATCTAAACCAAATTGCTTCTGATAAGTATCCCATGTGGAATACTTCTTGGTGAGGTTAGTGACACCTCAAACATTCCATGAGAGAAAATGCATGAGTGAGGATCAAACATATCATTGTTGTCTATCTCATCAAGCATGGAGAAGAAATTTTACAAGAACTCTAGGAAAAATGAGCCCAACTGAATATTGGGTGAGGAAATTCTCCTTTTTTAGAAACATATTCTCCTTCTTCTAAGTGCCTAGGGGGTTTGCATGACCATCACAAGTGTTTGGGTGATGAGGGAAATCGAAGCAACATGTCTGGCTATGATTAATACATCATCACTCGCTACATAGAAGGCATCAATGATGGTTGTCAAGAGAGCACTGATGCTAGTTGTTGTGTCTAAGAGAATCTTGGTCTGGAGGGGATATCATTTGTAGGCTCAAGAACTGATTTCCCCTTCTTTGAAGGGTTTGAAACATTGACCGGTTGCTCTTTAGCAGTCGAGAGATCTTATTTTTTACCTTGCAGCCCACTAGAGTTGAAATTTTTAGCTTTTCGGTGTGAAACCATAGTCCATTTTTCATCTGGTTTCTTGCTAGCATCAAAAGGTCGAGAGGCCTCCACTACATGATGAGGAGATTTTACCTTGGGGGAAGCCAACGAGAAATCCCTAATTTTATGCTCTAAAGATTGACACTAGAAGCAAGTGTTGGGCATGCTAAGGTTAAGCACTCTTTGGGTATGTCGAATGTTGCCTATTTGAATATCTATCAACTCTTTCAAGTCTTTAGATAAATCAATTTCCACACAAACCTGTTTTTAGGGCCAAGACTGATAAAAACACTCAAGGTCAATGTAAAATAATTCCCTAAGGAAGAAGTGATGGGATGCAAGAAATGCCAACAAGGCAAAGGGAGACTTGGAAATTCAATCCAAACAAGCACACAAATTTTTTTGTCATTTGAGAGTGCAAAGTCTCATGTCCAAGGCTGAAACACCAACAAAGAACATACATACCAAGGACCGTGTTTAAGCATAGCCTCCACATGATTGATTTTAGAAAAGAAAAAAGGAGAAATCCCTTTGTGAGGTTTTCAATGGCATCAAGTTGAACCCCATGTAAGACCCAGGTTTTATTCATCCATTATCTTAGCATGCTTTCAGGTGGGGTCCTCCCCACAAAATAACCTATAAGATTATACTTCTCTAATTATTGACAAGCACTATCAAATGTAGGGATTGGAAGAACCACACTTGTAGAGGTTTTAGAGAAAATTCCTCATGAAATACCTTCAATATAATCTTCTTGGAGCACTTGTTCAGGGGATCCATTATGCAAAGTTGTCACATGCTAACACCAACAAGAAATATTGGGTTGGAGTCGGTTGAGGCCATATAAAAGAAAGATCCTAAAAAAATCCACAATAAATACAGAAGGATGGTAAAAAAAATTAACACAGAGCCTCCCATTTCTTACCAAAATAATTAAAAAAACAAACATGTCAACTCAAACCAAAAAAAAAAAACCCTGCAACCTCTCATTTAAAGCTCAAATATCTTCATCGACCTCACTCTTCCTCACTCTACATACACTTACATATATAAAATCTCCTAACCAGTATTGTGTCAACTAATATCCAAATTACAATCTCCTCACTAATCAAGATTTAAACATCACCTTAATCACAAGGCACTAGCCGTGCAATAATTGCAAAAAAAATCTGTGACGCATACACTCGTAAGATCCAAGAGCGACGTACCATCGAGCATACTGTGAAGGAATCCCAGCCACTCTTCACATGAACCGGGTTCGATAAAAAGACAGCAGCCCATCTGTTCGTTTGGCCTTACCTTACCTCGTGGTGGTGAAATGTCTCGATTCTCTATGGCAGAGGTGGATAAGTACTGTGAACCAACCACTCCTACTTCACCCCACGTCACATATTGTGACCCGGCATGTTAGGTTAAACATGGATCAGCTAACCAGCGACACAGTGGTTAGGTAGATGGTATGTCTTTAAAGCCACCAGTATTATCACCCATGGTGTAAAGGCAAACAACTAGATTTCTCTTAGATGGGTAGTCGTTTTCTCTTTCTTTCTGTTAATCTTTCGCTGCCCATTTGCTTACAATCTGGATAATCTGGACTTCCATGGCTTCATTAAGTGAAGATCACTTATTGGTAATTATGAAGATGGAGAAGTCTGATGAGGATTCGGGTGTTGAAAAGATAACGAACATTGGGCACAGTCCACCAGACGAAAGGCATCATGTCAATCTGCGTCTGTTAAGGAGAAGTATGTCGTTAGACACGGCGCATTCGGAGAGAATGGATATATTGTGGGAAGAATTAGATGATGTGTCCATTATCTTACGTTCCGAGCCCTGCACAAGAGATGGTACGAAGCCCTGCAACAAAGAGATGATTAGATCTCCTGGTCTCCTTCACTGCAGACATCTGCTTAAACATTCCTGGCTTAATACGCTCACAAGAAGGGGCACCCAAAAGCCCAAACCATTTGCTAAAATCTTCCGTGCTTTCAAAATGATTGTTCTCACTAACCAGTTTCGGAGCAGGGAAATGAGAACAAAAGAGTCTTGATGCTGTTCAATGGAATAGGCTGGAACTCCTTGTTTTACTATGGGCACAATCACTGTATTTGAAAAGATATAGTTACTTGAATGGACTTATATTGTCTGTAAAATAGGAGCACAGCTTTTGGAGTAAATAACAGTATAGTTCTGTGTAACTAGGTACTTATTATTTGGTTTTGAGGGTTCAAGCTGGTTATATATCAAATTGCAATTAATATTTTTGTATAGTTTGTAATAGTTTTACTGGGACCACATTTATGAGGCCTTAATTATTCAGTTCTTATAAATTTCCATTAGGAGTTGGCTTTATTTATGCAGTAATTATTCAGTTCTTATAACTTTCCATTAAGAGTTGGCTTTATTTATGTAGTAATTATTCAGTTCTTATGGCTTTTCATTAGGAGTTGGCTTTATTTATGTAGTAATTATTCAGTTCTTATGACTTTTCATTAGGAGTTGGCTTTATTTAAGCAGTAGTTGGGATTAGGAGTTCAGGAGTAGATACAATTTGAGATTTCAATATGAGGAGAGGGGTTGAAATTATGCACCACTATTCATTCATTTTTAAGTTTATTTTATACTTTTTAATTCTATTTATAAGTTTTGATAATTATAAAAATGTTATATTTTAATAATTATTTAAAATAAAGAATTATTGATAAAAATATCAATAAATAAATTAATTAAATAATTATTTGTAATTATGTCATAATTTTTTGAGTTAGTGTGTTAGACAAGGAAATGAAGATTTGTCAATTATAAACTTTTATGGTAGCTTGCATGACCTTCTTGAAGATTGTAAATTTTGATTAAAAGAAAGACCGTATACATACATACATATTTATGTGTTTGTAGTCTATCATGTCTAAGGGGTATCTATTACGTCTAAGATGAAATTCTATCTTCATTTTTTGAGAGAGTTATTATTTGCAATCAAAAAGATTTGATCCCTTATGAATTCCATTGACATGTGTACACCAACATGAATGAAACAAATGATTCATACTTAAAAGAGAATTGCTTCTTCAATAATTATTTTACCTAATATAAATTTATGTTTGAATAATCCATAATCTATATTAATTATTCTATTAAATAACCTAGAATATTACTTTAAAAAATAACATTAAAATGTTCAATACGAGGAGAGGGGTTGAAATTATGCATCACTATTTAGTTATACATTTAGTTTCCTCTTAAGTTTATTTTATATTTTTCAATTCTATTTATAAGTTTTGATAATTATAAAAATATTATATTTTAATAATTGTTTAAAATAAAGAGAAAAATTAAGGAATTATTGGTAAAAAAAATTCAAAAATAAATAAATCAAACAATTATTTAGAACTATGTCGTAAATTTGTGAGTTAGTGTGTTAGGTAGGGAAATGAAGGTTTGTGGGTTATAGACTTTTATGACAATTTGCATGAACTCCTAGGTAAAATTTAAATTTTGATTAAAAGAAAGATTGTTCATACATACATACATATATTGTAGCATACATGTCCAAGGGGTATCTATTATCGCAAATGTGTCTAAAACAAAATTCTATCTTCATTTTTTGAAAGAGACAATGTTTGCATTCAAAAAAAAATCTCCTATGAATTCTATTGACCCGTGTACATCAGCATGAATGAAACAAATGATTCCTACTTGAAAGAAAATTGCTTCTTTAATAATTATTTTACCTATTATAAATATGTTTTAATAATACAAAAAAAAAAAAAATTAATTATTCTATTAAATAACTTATAATATTACCTAAAAACATTATATTAAAATATTCAATATTGATTCTAACCCTCACAATTTTATTTTAATCTATAAAAAAATTACAATTATACAAATCTATTAATAAATAAAAAATATTTACTCAAATAAATTATGTTCTCATTTTCCTTTAAATATTCTAAACTACAATTTTAAAACAAATCTAATTCTTGATTCACATAACTCTAATTCCAATATTCAATTTTGAACATCTAAAAATTGGAAGTGATTATATCTTCAACTAGTTGTATTGTCAGGTAATACATGTATATCAATAAAACCCCAATTCTTTGATATGTTAGATTCTCATTAAACTACAAATGCTTCTACAAATTTTCTAGTTGTAATGTTAGGTGATACATGTATATCAATAAAACCCCAATTCTTTGATATGTTAGATTCTCATTAAACTATAAATTTTCTAGAATTTTAGAACTGAAAAATCTGAAAAGATATATATTTTATTAAAATAGGTATACATTTCAATTATATTCTTTTAAGAATAATATTTTTCCAACCCTGAAGATAATGGGTAACTAAGTCTTAATTAAAATAATAAACTTTTTTAAAGAAATGAATAATCTTAAAATTATAAAATAAGAAAAGGAAGAGTTTTAATAATTTGTATCTATCATCTTGTAATTTAGATTAATGAGTTCTGGTACATTATTATATTAATATGGTTCATTCATTCATATCTCTATAAGATATTTGATCTTTTTTATTTGAGATTAGGCTTTTTCTACATAAAGTACTAGATTTTCACCATCCAATTTTACTACTAATTCCATTTTTTTAACACACATCTTGAAATTGAATATTTTTCATTAATGTTGATATATATACAAGTATTTCATAGTTTAACACCATATTCCATAATCTAATGATGAGTTGAAATAGCTAAAAAAAAATCCATTTTTTTGCAAAAAAAAATTTAGGTACTTGAGTCTGTACTCCTATCTCATTCCATCATTTGTAACAAATAAAATATAAATAGAGAAAATAAAATAATTTCCTACTTAATTCTACAAGGAAATTAATACAACTAATCTAAATCTAAGAGCAATTTCAAAGAGTAATGATACTTAGAAAGGAATAAAGGACAAAAGAATAATAGAAAATAAAATATACCCTAAGTAATTCCACATAAGGTAAAAATATAGCAAGAAGAGGGCATCAATTTATTAACAATAATATAAATATTACCATACACTTTCAAAGATGAACTCATCTTAGAAGACCTTAAATTTTCAATTCAAGATACAATTCAACAATATAGTCTCATGGTATTGGCTAAAGATTTTGGGTTCTCCAAACTTTGGATTGAAGGGGATTCACTTAACATTATTAAGTGTCTTCTGAAGAGTAACCCACTGTCATGGTCTATAGTCCATCTAATTAATGATTAATTATCTATCATTAACACTTTTGATGAGGTGAGAATTGCTCACGTGTTCAGGAAAGCTAACTCGTTGGCTAATTTGGGTTAGCTAATTTACAAGTGATTGCTTGTTTTAATTGGAATACTTATGATTCCCTGCCAATCAATCTTCAAAACATGTCCAATTATGACCAGTTGTCATGTCAAGGATGCAGTTAAGAAGGGAGAAAGCCTAATTTATTTCTTCTTGAGTTGGTTTTTGCACATCGAGTTCAGTGCATGCTCTTTTAATAATTACTTTTTAGAAGTTCATAAGATTATGGGTTGGAAGCTAAGGTATGGCAATACTTGGTTTGGAAGGCTCACATATTTTATGGGTATATTTTTATTTTTCTTATGGTTTGTTCACCTAACTTTTCCTCTGCAAAAAATTAAGGAGCAAGTGGAGTGTTGTTTGGTGCATTCTTCCATGGGAGGTGCTTGTTCCAGAGTGGATTCGAGCTCTTGCGAGGATTTTAGAAGCAATAAAACCATTTGGGAGCATCTGGAGAAGGGTAGAGTCTTCCCCTATTTCTTGAAGCTCCATGGTCCAAACTCAGAAGTGATAGAGGCTTTTGTTAGTGGGTGGAACAACAGGGTTTTGCACTACAAGGGTGTGGAATTCAACATCAATGAGGATTTCATCATTGAGGTTACTGGTCTTCCTTTCAAGGGAAGGAAATTTTACAGAGATAGGGTTGTGGCCAAGATGGCCAAGTAGCCAAATTCTTCAAAGGCGCTAGAAGAAGAAGCTTAAGTTTATTGGTAGCGATGGGTATGCTCATAAGTCTATTAAGCTGCTTTGGAGGGACATTGCTCTGACTAGTATATAATTTTTCACTTTGGAGGGTAGGTATTATGTTATCTATGGCTATCACTTCATGTTATTGAATCACTTTCCATAACTCTCTAGTTTTGTTTCCTTTTTACCTCCTTTCTATGAAAACAAGTATCGAGGATCATAGGAAGATCCCTAGGAAGGCTATTCACCATGAAGGCCTTATGAATCTAATTTTTGAACACATTAAGTTAAAGATGGTTCATGTTACTCCTAAGACCCTGGCTCATAAAAATGGCAAAAAAAATGTAGGGTATAATACTTGTGAGTCGACGGAGGAGTGGGAAGGGGATTCTGAGGAACCGTCGGAGGAGGAGAGTGATTATGTTGATGTTTCTAAGGATTTTGAATCCTGGTCTAAGGGTTATGAAACTGATAATGAAATGAAGGAATTTGTGGTGACTTCAGTGAAGAAGAATGTGAAGGGCAAGAAAATATTCCCTAGGAAAGAGAAGTGTGATGTTAAGTAGAAGGTGGATGATTCTAGAGTTGTGGAGAATTCCCCTAATCATGATGTTAAACATGTCCTGAGTGATGGAATTTCTAGAGAAGTGGAGAAATCCCCTATTCTCGATGTTAAACATGTCTCGGGTGATGGCCTTGAGGGTTTTGAGCATCCTATGGAGGATATTGAGCAAGAAAATGAGGGTATGGTGTATTCCAAGGGGGCGGGCCCTAATCAGGCTAATTTTGATTCTCTTATTGGTACTGACCAGGTTAAGGGGAGTGATGTGAAGGCGATGTAGCTTGAAATTCTAGTGGATTTGGTGCATATGCATGATAAGCACTGTGTGAAAGTGGAGGTTATTGAAGTGGAGGATTCCCTTGTTGAGGAGGATTTGGAGGTCAGAGAAGGGGCTTAGGAGGATCCTTTCAAGAATGTTGGTTCTCATGCAATGCGACCAATCAATTGGCATGAAATTAATATGTACATGTTCTATAGAATGGTGGAGGATGGAACTTGCAATTTTCTCTTGCTTGTGAAGTGGCTTTTCTCGGAAGTGAAGGAGCTCAACATCTAGCTTAAAAATTGGCAAGATGTATGTGTTATGTTAGTGCATTGTAACCAAAAGTAATGATTGATTAAAGGTAAGGTTAAGACTATGAATTTAATTCTTGATAGACTTTCTATTGATGTTGATAGACTTGGTAAGAGTCATGAGGATAGGATAACCTCCCTGGAAATGATTGTCCAAAAGATTATTGAGGAGAGGTTTGTAAATATGGAGGAAAGAATTAGCAAGATTAGTGATGATTTTTAGATTGTTGTTACTATTAATAAGAATTCCTTGAAATGTAGTGCTAAGGGTCTCTCTATTTTAAATGAGAAAGCTATAAAGTGGATTGGAAATTCTCTAGATCTCAGAGAACATGAGAAGGCCATTGAGAAAGTTAACCGCATGAATTTGGAGGAGAAGATTGAGGATATTGGCCCCGAAGTGGAGAAGAATTTGGAGGTTGGTACGTGCTTGAGAACGAGGAGAAAGACTAAGAAAAGGGATGTCATTTCATTTGAGGATCTGAAGGATGTAGTCAAGATACACGAGTGGATCATTGCTAAAAATATGGCCTCGGCCAATGTTCTTGATAAAATGTTATAGTTTTGTTGTTTTTTTTATTGTTCAGCCTTGTTGCTGATGTTTTGTTGTATGGCTATTGATAGGTTCTTTGGTTTTATCTTTAGTCAACTTTTTGTTTTTTGTGGGTTGTAGGTCTTTCTACTTCAGTCTTTTTAGTAGCTTCTCTCTGTTGTAAAGGGTTTTGGGGGCCCTTCAAAACTTGCTTTTCCTAATCAAAAACAATATAGTCCTACAATCCAATCTTTAAAAAACCTAAATAATATGGTGTTTGTCTCCAACTTAAATACTTTCTAATATCTCCAACTTTAATATCTTTAAAGATGATTTTTTGAACGATTAAAGAACTCATAGAATACTTATTTATATGGGCAAGTAGCTAAATTGGAAATCACTCTAGTTCTGGATTTTAGCACACCTAATCATTGTTCCATATTATGTAATGTGTACACCACCTTTCCAAAACTCTCTCACTTATTGCATACATTGCAAAATATATTGATATTGCAATTACCATGAGATTACAAGCTAGATAGAAAAACCCATATCTTTTATGTACCATGAAAACTTATCTATGTGAGCATAGGCTAGTTAAATAATTTACAAAATTCTTTATAGTGCAACCTTATTGATCAAAAAAATATTTTCCTCTCCCATATCTCTTAAAAATGATACTACACATCAATGTACATTCTCCATGTGTGAAGTGTAGGGTTCTTGAACAAGTTGATTGGCACTTCAAATGACTATTTTAGCCAATCCATACCACATCATGTTTTAGGCCAACATTTGAAAATAACATTTGAATCCACATTGCCTTCTTACAAGCATGATTTCCTACCATATACTCATATTATTAGTTAAAATAGAAAAAATAGGTTGCCTCTTGCTCCTCTAGCTAACTACACCATTAAACAAGCTAAATGCATAACAACAAGCGGATCTCCTGTTATCAATATCTCCAACCTAATCTACATCAAAAAACCTTATATATTTCATTCCTTACCCAAATCAAGTCCTCCTTATTATAAAGTTAAATAATCTTTATTTTTATGATGATATATAAATAACCCTTCAAATATTTTAGTGTTCTCTTCATATATTTAATATACTTTTTATTTAAGTGACATTGCTTAAATAAATCTTCTTAAAAACCCATTTGTATTCAATATGTTTCTTATCCTTAGGAAGCTTCACAAATCCTATGTATTATTCTTCTATAGTTTATCCATCTACTCATCCATGATATTCCTCTAGGACTTCTTATCAATAGAATCTAATTAATCCTTCACTATTTTGGGCTTATTCATTTTAGTTGTCAAAGTAAAATGTATCTAAAATCTTATAGACTATAATTATAGATTTCAAGTGATTTCCTTTGTTAACTAGACAACCTAAGCAGTGGTAGATGGAATTATTCTTCTTATATTTATTTATTTTAAATCTTATCTACTTCAACTCTATCAACATGTGTTTGTTGAACTTCTTTTTCAACTTATGGTGTAACTTCCCTAGTCTTTGGATCTAGTTACACAATTTCTTTCTCTTCATCTCAATTTTTCTCAAAAAATATAATTTTAACTCTTTTAATATAACATTACAAAGCTATAAATTATAATATTATTTTTTCATCAAATTCTAAATTTTATATCCCTCCACACCTTCAATATAACTAATGAATATATGTACTTACTTTTGAAATCCAACTTAGATATCTTCTCTATATATGAAGATGCATATATGAATTATAAAAAAACTCTAGGTGTCTAATCAAAAAGATTTGATATAGGTGATCAATTGATAAGGTAACACGCAATACTTACTAATTTAGCCTATAAGTTCTACTCCAAACATAAACCACTAAGATTATTCCTAGCCTTTTCCATCAAAATCCTATTCATGCATGCCAAAACTCAATTATATTGAGGGATGTATAGAGTTTTATTTTATATTTCTATTTCATTATACTTACAAAAAAATTGATCTTTACTAACAAAAACTCCACCATTATCTCTTCTCAAAGTCTTGATGTTATTTTCAATCTAATTCTCCACAAGAGCTTTTAATTCTTTGAGCCTATAAAATACTTAATACTTATTCTTGAGAAATAGAACCCATGTTTTGTAAAGAAATTAAATATAAAAGATACGTGTAGTAAAGGAATTTTCTAAAATAAGATACATCAATAATTTCAAATATATCACTATGATCCAAATATAAAATCCCTTTAGATCTAATGATATAAAGTTGAATTTAACATGATTTTGTTCCCTTATATATAATGTTTAGATGAGTAAAATTCTAAATAAAACTCAATAATCTCGTCAAATATAAAGTTAGACTTTGAGTTCCTTAGACCTCTCTCACTAATATGGCCTGGTTTCTCATGTCACAATATTGTATTTTCAATAAGGTGTCTAGAATCAAAAGCCATGGAAGTATTACATTCATTCATGGTTATTTCATCAAGATTAAATTGATTTCAAATATGAAATCCTTTGGCTAGCACCATGCCTCCTATCACCAATTCACAAATATTAAATTGCTAAAGACAACCTGCACTCCTAATTCATTTATTTTGCTAACAAAATTTAATTTTTGGCTAGACTAGGAATGTGCAAAATATTAGTAATATTTTTTACCCTTCCATCAAGAAAAACCAAATTTACCTTCCCATGACCAACAATACTTTGAAATAGCTATATCTTAGGAATAATTTACATCCATTACATAATTCATACTTAGAAAACCACTCCATACCTAGGATTCATATGGTATGAAGTGCTAGAATCGACTAGCCATTCATCAATACATTCATGTGTGATCAAATATGTCAAGAAAAAATCTAGATATTTTTTTCTATAAATTTTTTGGATTCTAGATAAATCATCATCAAAATTATTCTTTTCCTTCTTCTCCTTATAGAACTATGAATGTGGCATTTCTTCCCAAGTTCTAGGATTTCAATTTTGGCTTTCTAGGAGAATATAATTTATCTTTTACCATAGATATATGATCTCATTTCTTTCTCTTTCATTTCTCCTTCGAATGACCTCTCATGAATAGAGCACACTTAACATGTTTAGAATTTTCAATCTCATGTAATGTCCCAAATTGAACAACCTTTGGAAATAGATGGTTTTGCATGTTAGAGTAAAAGGGCCTTTTCCCTATTTATTATTTAACTAGTTAGGTCCATTTCCATACTAGAATATACTTATGCTTACTTAGGTCATGTGGTTTTTGTCTCAAGTGATAAGATGAGGACATATATATCATGATCTATTTTTATCCTCACCTAGGATTTTATTTAGGGTTACTTTTTCCTTTTACTTTTTCATTATTATAAGGTTTCATTATTATATCAATTCATTGTAGAATTTAGATTCATAATTATTTATGATTTTTTGGATGAATATTCTCTTTGGCCCCCATATAAATTCCTATTCCTTTTTCTCTTTTTTGTGACAAGTATTTGATTGTAGGTCATAATTGGGAGATGTAGGGTTGAGGAATCAACTCCAACATAGTATTAAAGTTCTAGTCCTATGATTATCTATCATATTTTTGAGATGTTTGTCCTTGAGAAAAAATTGGTGCACCTTGGAGTAAAAAAATTCACTACTACATCTAAAATATCTAAAAACCCTAAAGTTCAATTGCTCAAATTTTGAAATTTGAGTGGGCATTTCTTGATTTTTTTGGCATAGAATTTAAGATTGAAAATATGTGAATTCATATGGATCCATATGTTGTATGGTATCATATAGAAGCTACTATTATTATTTTGTATTCCTATTTATTTCAATGGAAATTAGTTTTAAAAAAAAGAAATCAGTTAGTTTTTATTTCTTTTAGCAATTATTCCACATGAGTAGTTGAATCTTTTTTGGTGTCTTGATTTTAATTTTTCATGACATCTATTTATAGCTAGTGGCATATATCTCACCAAAAACATAGTAAACATCTATCAATAGTGGAACTCCTCCCAAAAATAGGGGTGTTACCAAGAATCTAGGTTGAAACGACCCTCCCTTTCATGCCTACATCATTGATAATAAAAATATTTATAATTTACCACTCATTTTTGTCAAGAAACCATGTCCCCACTTGTAAAAAGTAATTTTTGCATTAACATGTATAGTTCTGAGACTTTGTTAGTGGTTTTTTCTCATTTTCTAGTGTTGGGCCATTCTAATGTTTTTTACTCGCTGCATACAATTTTGTATTTTCCCTCAGTAGTTTTCCCATCTCGATGGAATTTTCTAATGTCACTATATTTTTTTGCACTTTCTTGATATTTTCAATGAATAAACAAAAATATGTGTAACATTTGGAATTTTTAGACCTACAAGGTAATATTCTAGCCCATGGTGGCATTTTTCAAGTGTCAATTTTTTGTTGACATCGACATGATGTTAGTTGTATGACCTAGCAACCTCTACTCCCTTGTCATAATTTTTTTCTAAAGGAGCTATTTTTTATTTTTAGCATAAATTGGGCCTACAATATAAAAAATTAGAAAATAAGATATTGTGATATAGCTATCAAGATTCAAATGTGTAGTTTTACAAGTCAAACTCATTGACCCATGTTTCATGAGTAATGATTCAAAAGAACCCATATCTCATGATAATGAATGATCCACTTATAACATTGCATCTAGGTGATACACACAGAGGTCAGGCACTAGGCCTTCTCGGGAGGTCACCCATCCTAGTACTACTCTAGCTCAAGTGTGCTTAACCACAGAGTTTTCCCCAAGGTTAAGCTCAATTAGTTTTCAACTGCATGAGAGTTAAGTGGACCATTAATTATCATGAGAGATGGGTTCTTGTGAACCACTACTCATGAAACATGGGTTAATGGGTTTGACTCATAAGACTATAGAGTTGAATCCTAATGGATCTGTGCAAGATCATGGGGGTCCAAAAAGTGGTGATATGAAAATTGGAATTTTTTATTTGCCCAAAAAATGTGAAATTACACTTTAACTTTTACTAGGGTGGAGTAGAAAGTACATGTTGTCATGGCAAGCACCAAAGCAGAACGGATATCTGTTCCAAAAGAGATATTTATTCTAAAATGGATATTCGTTAAATTCAAATCATATAAAAAAATATTGAAAGTTATTATTATATATTAATCTATATACTATTATATATTGTTGGTTTGTGTCGTCCCTTATACTAAGGGATAGGGCAGACCCGACCAATTTTAAAAAACAATATAAAACTAAACGGATATCTGTTAAGAAACAAATATCCATTTGAAATAGATATCCATTTCCTATGTGTTAAATAAAAAAAAAGGTCGAGAGTCATTTTATATATATTATATTATATCATTTTATAAAATTTTAATAGTAATATTTATAATATTATTATATTATATATTAATACATTGATATTATATTATATATTAATATATTGATATTAGATTATATCATTATATATATAATTAATATATAATATTATAATATTGTAATAATATAATATATATAATATTATAATATTGTAATAATATAATATATATAATATTATATTACAATAATATATATTATATTATATTATAATAATAATATTATATTATTATATATTATATTATAATAAAATATAATCTAATATATTGTATTATAATATAATATAATATATTGTATTATAATATAATATAATATATTGTATTATAATATAATATAATATATTGTATTATAATATAATATAATATATTGTATTATAATATAATATAATATATTGTATTATAATATAATATAATATATTGTATTATAATATAATATAATATATTGTGTATAATATATTATATTATAATATATTATATTATATATATATTATATAATATATATGTTATAATATAATATATATTATATTATATTATAATATAATATATATTATATATTATATTATAATATAATATATATATATATTATATATTATATTATAATAAAATATAATCTAATATAATATATTAGAATATATTATAATATAATATAATATAATATATTGATATTTTATTATATATTATATTATTATATATTATATTATAATATAATATAATATAATATAATATAATATAATATAATATATTATAATATAATATAATATAATATAATAATAATATATTATTATTATATTATATTATAATATATTATATTGTTATTATATTATATTATAATATAATATATTGTTATTATATTATATTATAATACAATATATTAGATTATATTTTATTATAATAATATATATTATATTGTCTTGTAATATATATTATATTGTAATATAATATACACAATAATATATATCATTATATAGAAATGATTTTTTTATACTATAAAAACCCTCTTATTAGTCAATATGTGTCGTCCCTTATACTAAAGGACGGAGCAGACCTGACCAATTTAAAAAATAACTTAAAACTAAACGGATATCTATTTCTTTTGTATTAAATCAAAAAAAAAAGAGGCCAAGCATCATTTTCACTTACCCTATTCTCTGCTACGCATTGTGGAGCAACAAAACAACTTGAATATATGTTTGCCAATGATTTTTTTGCCAAAATCACCCACTAATCAGAGGTATGTATGATTTTTAATGTTTTTTTCATTATTTGTTAATATGCATAATAGTTTGCATTAAAAAATTATTAATTTTTTAAAATTTTCAACATCAAACAGGTTTAATAAATGGTTGAGAATCTCAACCCTAGTCTAAATGAAAACCATGCCCAACCAAATCTTCCTCCATCACCAATTCTCCATTACAAAATGTGCCCATTATCCGTGTGAATCTATCTGTAGTAATTTAAATCAATTGAGAAACATATGTTGGATATACAAGATGCTCCCTCACCTCTATGATATGAAAAGCACATTAGAAACAATAATTTCCAATGTTGAAACTCTCATAAACCAGCATATTAAGTTTGTAGAGTGGTGAGATTCCAAGAGGCAACATTATGCCAATGGTTTATCAAATGATGAAGTGACAGAACTTGACATTACAAAATTCCAATTAGCACAACTATTTATCAATCCCAAAACTAGACAACCCGTAGATGTGCACATTCCTAAATATTCAATTAAATGATGCACACATCGAGGTATCCTAGATAATTTTTGGCAACATTGGTGGATGGTTTTTGATAAACCACCAAACAATAATCTTGATGTCCCACAATATTTTTTGTGAAAACTATATGATGAGTTTTTCCTAGGTAAGCATGTCAACTACTTTGATATGTGAGATTTCCAAGGTGTGGGTAGAGGAATGACTCAAGAGAGACCTAGGGCACATCAAGTAACCCCATGTGCCACTTCTTCCTACTCTACCTATTGCTTCCCCAACTCCAATACCTTACCCAGATATTGTTGCAAATGCAGACAATATGAGTATTTTGGTTGTGCATGCATTGAGTGACCATTTGACAACATAGAGATCACATTTTTCATAGCTGCATGATGGTGATGCACCTGTTGCATCAACTACTATTGGTACACCCTCCTCTTTGTCACATATTTGTGTGCCCCATTATTGCATTATGTGCCTCAATATATGTTTGGGTCCTCTTCGACGGTCCATTGAGGCTCCAATGGACACATCTGACTATGAGGTCCATGACATGTCAGATGTAGGAGATGAGAGAGCAAGGAGTGGAGTATTTCCAAGAGAGGCATCAAGTGCAAGAGATGATGTGGAAGCACCAGTAAGACTTAAAGTAATTTCATAGTGCATCTTATCTTTTCTCTCATATTTTATAAGAGATATTAGCACTAATATATATTTATGTGCCAAAATCTTTAACAGTTGCTGACAGGGGATCAAATTTCACATGTCCGGGAGGCTACTCAATCGGCCATTTTATTTGGCCTAGAGAGTAAGTATATGGTATCCTTTAAATTATTATTTAGATGTTAATTTTTGAAATCTATTATGTTTAAATACATGTACATAGATTGATAGTCTAATGTATTCTTGCCTTTTTATGTAGCAATTTGGTACTTTTACAACCATGATGACTGCTTTTGACACATTGGAAGAAGCATCACAATAGGTATATGTTTTTTTATATTCTCGACATTATGATTATATGTACATGTACATTTAAGTTGTGTACATTCTTGTAATTTTTTATATAGGAAACTATCTTAGTTGGTTCATCCATCATGAGCTAGTCTACAAAAAGTGTACAAGCATCACAGGAGGTATGTGTTTATTTTATATTACAGATATATACGTTTATATCTAGGAGTAGATATATATAGTAAATATGATTATTTTTCAATAATTATATATTAATTTGTATCAATTTTATTTTACCTACTATAGTCCTCTACCCGATTCAGCAATGTGATGAATCTAGGACCATTTTGATATACAAGGGTTCTTGATCATCCTATAGGAAATTCATATGTAGAACATCTTACAAAAAAGAGAGCAAGACTTGAAGTAAACAAGAATTTCATTTTTTATATACTATAGTTCAATATAGTGATTTTGATGTCAAATTGATAATTTCTAAATTATAGTATATAAGTTTCTATTTAGTAGTCTATCTTGTCAACCATTCACATAATTAATCTAAGTTTTGGTTTGAATTGTTATTGTGTAGGAAACTTTAGAGTCGGAAAATACTTCGAGGAGGCTTGATTTTGATGATCCAGCAAAAGATTAGGATTTTCTAGAGATTGATACATTTAAGGATTGATAGATATTGAGATGGCATTAGCATACATGTCACATTTTATAAAAATTGTTTTGAGTAGGCACAAACACAATTATTCTACAATTTGATATATAAGAATTGATATCCAAATCTAATTTGTTCCTCGTGTGCATATCTTGTTACAAGTATGAATTGGTGTTGTCATTGATGTCAACTGGTTAACTGGTTTTCAACTATTTACTATTGTCATTAATGTCATGAATGGTGGTTTTTGGTTGTATATGCCTAAGACATTGAGAAATTCTAATAAAGAAAGGTTGCAGGTGTTATGTGTTTGCTTCGGGTTTTGATCTAAGATTTACTGCTATGCTGGTAAGGATTTGAGATATTGATCATGGTTGTTGGAAGTTGTTATGTCTAGATTTTGTGTTTCTTGATCATTGTACAGTGTGAGATTTGTTCACCAGTTGTGAACTGAGATTTTTTGTGTATTTGGCTAAGGTTCGGGAGAAATTTTGTTGCTCTAGATTTCTTCTTGTTTGAGTCTTATGACTTGCAGTTCTCAAGATAAGTTGATGAGGTTGTGTTTAAGTTAATTTTATTATTCAAAAATATTGGATCATTTTAAGGTTGAATGTGCTTAATTGATTTATGTGTTTTACACTTGTTTTGGCTGACCTTATTTTAAACACTACTTGTGAATTTCATGGAAGTGTGTTGAGGAATTTTGGGACTTATTTAGGTCTTCATTAGATGTGTTTTTGGTTCACCCTCGTTCTAATTCCACCAAGGATGTTTTGGCACTGACCTAATTTGAATTTGTAAATGAAAATGGTGTACGACCAACTTTTTATGAGTTTCAAAGTTGAAGTTGGTAAAAATAAGAGTCGAGATGTTTGTGAAAAGACTATACATGTGTAACATCAAGATAGATGTGAGGTAGATGCAAAATAAAGTGTGTGGTTGAGAAGATCAGTACGAAATCTAATTGTTGAGTTTCTAGAAGCAGTGAGCTAAAGGTGTACTCTATCATTCAATCATTTATGCAAGTGTGTGAACGAATTGTGGTGGAAATATTCATTGAATTGAGATTGGTTTCTCTCTGTAACAAATCTCTTCTATCTTCTTTGTATTTGTACGACAGTGAGAACTCTGGGTGGTTAACCCTTATCGGATAGTGAGTCTTATTTCAAATAGTAAGTCATATTTTGGAAGTGAGCCTTTTTCTAGTAGTGATCCTTTGTATTCGGTTTTAATATCATTTATATTGTGAGCTAATCCTCATCGTGGTTTTTCCCTTATTGGGTTTTCCACATAAATCTAGTGTTGTTGTGTGTATGTTTTTTGCTTCTTTCAGTTTTTGCATTTTCACTTAATGATTAATCACAATAGCAGAATAAAGGATTTGTGAATGATAATTGATCTAATCTTTGGTGGAAGTTCTTAAAGGTTAAACTTTTTTACAACTGATTCACCCCCCCTCTCAGTTGTCTTGTTCAACAATTGGTATCAGAGCTTGGTTCCTTGGAGAAGAGCTTAACCGCTTAAGGAAGGTCTAAGATGGCGACAAAGATCACTATTTAGTGTCTTAAGTTTGATGGGACTAACTATGCCATCTAGAAAATAAATATGGAAGGATATCTGGAACACTATGGATATGATGTTGAGAAAGCTTACAAGACCACTTATACTTCTTCGGATAATGGTCCAAGTATAATTTATGAGATCAAGGCACATGAAGCTAACAATAAGGAAAATTTCATTCTAAAGAATAGTCTGTTGCAATTCGAGTTAATTAAAGTTACAAATCTGAAGACTGCTAAAGAGGTCTAGGATGCTTTGGAAAATATTCATGAAGGAGATGAAAAGGTCAAAGAAGAAAAGTTACAAAACTTGGAAGCATAATTTGAGATCCTACACATGTCTGAAGATGAGAACATTAAATCCTATGTATAGAGAGTGGATGAGTTGGTAGGTGGAATGCGAGGACTTGGTGCTATAGCAGATGAATCCATGATTGTGAAGAATATTCTTAGAACTCTCCCTGATGCATATAGTGAAAAGGTATCTGCTATTGAAGAATTTGTAGATTATAAGACATACTAAAGATCAGTTGTTGGGTACTCTAACGTCATTTGAAATGAGAAAGCCTGGTTTGAGAAATGGATCCAAATTAGAAACTGCTTTTAAAGCTACAAGTGTTGAAAATCCAGATGAAGAAACCCTCGATGAAGTGGAAGTTAACTTTGTAAGAAGGATGAGAAAGGGATCCAGTAAGTATGAAGGCAAGTTACCTTTTAAATGCTTTAGTTGTGAAGGAATTGGTCATTATGATTTGAGATGTCTGGAAAGAGTTAAGAAGAATAAACATAGATTAACCAAAGAAAACAAAGGGAAGATGATTAAGAGAGCATATTATGTGAATGAAAATGCTAGTATTTCTGATGAAGAATCTAATTATGGATATTTTTGATGATCATGAATGATTGTTCTTGGCTATAAAGGATGAATCTACTTTTGCTAATACTGGGAGACAGGTAAAGGAAAGTGCTCTAGAGAAAGTTGAAGAATCTACTTTTGCTAATACTGGGAGACAGGTAAAGGAAAGTGCTCTAGAGAAAGTTGAAGATATTGTGATCTTTTCCCCTCATGCTAAATAGGAAAAGAACTATTGGGTTGTTGATAGTGGTTGTTCACATCACACGACTAGTGATAAGAGTAAGTTTGTTAAACTTGAAAACTACGATGGAGGCTTAGTTAAATTTGAAGATGATACTAATTCTAAGATCTATGGGATAGGTTTGGTAAGTTTTGATGGCCCAAGCATAATATTGATGATGTCTACTATGTTAAGGGTTTAAGGCATAATCTTTTAAGTGTTGGACAAATGTGTAGTAAACGATATAATCTTATTTTTTAGGATAAGAGATTTGAAATTGGGAAAGGATCTGGAACAATTATTGCTGCTAGAAAGAATTCTAAAGGAAATATTTATCAACTTAAGGGTGCTAATGGAAATTTCTTTATGACTCGGATTAAAGATAGTTGGTTATGGCACCAGAGGATGTGTCATGAATTTTGATAACTTGGTGAGGATTAGTGCAGTACAAATTGTGAGAGATTTACCAAGGATTACAAATCTTGTTAATTCTATTTGCAAGAACTATCAATTTGGAAAGCAAGCTAGAAACAATTTTAGATCAAAGGAACAATCTACTACCGAACTATTGGATTTGATTCACACAGATCTTTGTGGTTGTACAAGGGTGAGAAGTCTACAAGGTGAAAGGTATTTTATGCTTTTGATTGATGATTACTCTAGATATACATGGGTTAATTTTCTTAGAGAGAAATATAATGCATTAGAAAGATTCAAGGCATTTAAAGCTATGGTTGAGAATGAAGAAAATTTGAGAATAAAATGTTTGAGGTCTAGAAAAGGTGGTGAATTCACCTCCAATGAGTTTAACATGTTTTATTAAGTTCATAGAATAAAAAGACAGTTATATACTCCTAGAACTCCTCAGTAGAATGGAGTTGTTTAAAGAAAGAATAGGCGATTCAAGAATTTGTTAGATCAGTTATTATAGAGGTAGGTCTATCACAAATCTATTAGAGAGAAGCAATTCATACTCTTGTTTATGTGATCAATCAAGTTCAAGAAAAATCTAACAGTACTAAGACCCCCTATGAGATATGGTGTGAAAGAATTCCTATCGTCAAGTATTTCAAGGTATTGGAAAGGAAATGTTATATCAGAAGGGATGAAGAAGATTTAGGAAATTTTGATGCTAGATGTGATGAGGGTATCTTCCTTGGATACTCTACTAGAAGAAAAGCTTACAAGTGTTTCAATAAAATACTAAGAAAGATTGTAGAAATCACAAATGTCAAGGTGGATGAAGCATTAAAGAATTCAATTGAAGTTGATGGATATGTATTTGATGAACCTTATTGCATAGAAGTTGTTGAAGAAAAAGCTTCGGTGGTGTCCCCAAAGACACCTAAATATGTGCACAAGAATTATTCAAAAATTCAAATCATTGGAGACAAGAGAAAAGGAGTATTGACAAGAAGTAGAGTTGTTGCCAAAGTAAATCCACTAGTAGAATTTGGAAAATAAATAACTAGGTGACTCAAACATTTAGTCACAACAACTAAAAATGACTAAATTCTACTAATTTTTTGCAACACAGCTATAAATGAGTGTTTTGTTGAAAAATGTTGCTCTATGTTTGGGAGATAGATCAACACTTTTCTCCAAACTCATTCAAGGAAACCCTAGATATCTCAATCCAAGTATGAATTAAAGGAAATAGATCTTGCAATAGGGTGTCCTAGGGTTTAATTAGAGACTGAAAGGGGTTAACCACCAAGCTAGGGCTTGGAATGACAAGATGAATGAATCATGCAAAGTACCATGCAAAACCTAACTAGATAACCTAGGAAATGAAACTGAAATACATAATATCAAACTGGAAATGGACATAGGTGCACAGGTCTGGAAAAGTGATGAGGTCAAAACAAGCTTCAAAACCTTGAAAAGTTGTTGTTTGATTCCCACTGGGACTCATATGCCAATCTGGGTGATTTAGTCCCAAACCAGGGATTTTGTGCCAAAACTGGAATCTGACAATGTATGATCTGAATCTCCTGAAACCTGAAAAATTTTACTATATTGGGACTCATACACCACAAGTGGCGTATCAGTCCCACTCTACTTTTTTGGATGGTTAAGATCTGAATTAGGTCTCCAAACTCTTCTCTTCCTTCCACACTTTTTTTTGAGTCTAAAACCCCGATTTGCAACTTGTAGGTGACTATTAGTGAAGATGATAACCTTGTGATAACTTGATGACCTTCTTCAACCTTGCAACCTAATCTTCAAAGGATCTTCAAACCTCAAGACACCTAGATTTGCAATTAAACATGTAGAGAGAGAGAAAAACTTGTTGATTTGTTAGTAAATGGGGGTTTGCCTTTGTTCAAACCCCTTTTAGGTAATTAAACCAAATGATGAGATAATGAAATAAGTACATGAATAATGATACCTTGAATGATGTATTGTAAATCCAAAATCTAACATGAAGTGGCCATGAAGGATGTAAAAATGGATCTTGGAATAAGTGAAGAACAATTCTTAATCTTGGATCTTGAATGCAACATCACAACACTATATCAACAACATGCTTGATGCTTGATAACCTTGAAATGATGATGGATCTTGACTTTATGCAATAATTCATGAAGAAATTTCCCCTTGAATGCTTTAGAAATGCTCTTGCAAGCTCTCTTGATTCTCTTATAAAGTCTTGGAATGCTTAACTCTTGATGGCTTATGTTTATATCATGAAGGCTTAGTAAAATAATGAACAAGGCTACCCAACCCCTTGCCTCCATTTAGTGTAGGACAAGAATGAGCCAAGATAAGAAACATGAAAATCAGTATCAATTAGAGGAACTAGGTGCTTCAATACAAAGAAGAGCACCTCAATCCTTAAGATGTTGAATTTGATTTTGTAAAGCCTTACATTCATTAGTAGAATGACCATGAACTCTATGATATGAACAAAATGATCTCTTCTAGTAAAATTTCTTTCGTTTTATTAGAGGGAGGGATATCAAACAATCTTGGAGGAGTCTCAACAAGATACTCTCTTGATCAAAAGTAAAAGGTGTTCCTTTATTTTGTGAAAAATATATCTCTAGCTTAGTACAAGGTGTCATACCTACACAATACTCTTTATATTGTGAGAATTTGTACTCTCCTTGAAAGGAAGGTGTAAAATCTAACGAACTCCAATCATTATGTTGTGTGTGATGACATTGACATTAAGTGAATATTTCTTTGTTTCTTTTATTTTTTTCCAAGGATAACAATCAAGACCACTAATTTCTATTAGTTTAGGATGCATTAATGTTAAATTTGGCTTAGAGAAATCTTTTGTAAGAGTGGTGACATTACGTGAAGGCTTGTTTGTTTGTTTCGAGGGATAATAACAAAGACCACTAGTATTTTCTTGTGTGTGAGTCTCTATAGGGACACAAATACCTTTTTCTCTAGCAGCACATCCTTTTCCACTATATCCAAGTTATTTCATAAGTTCATAACCTTTTCCATAGACATTACCGCTTTCTCTTTTTCCTTTTTAGAATCTTTTGTTATGATCTTGTATTCTCCCATGAATGTAGGTGTAAAATCCAAGGAACCCCAATCATCTTCTAATAGCTTCATGACTTCTTCAATATTTTTTACTTTGTTTTTCTCTTGCATAGGTTTCACTTGTGTAGTTGGTGTTAATTTTGTCAAAGAATTCTCCTTTCCTTTCTCAATGTTCAAAAAACTATTTGGTTCAGGGTTAGCTTGGAGTGTGTACACTATGTTATTGTAAACATACTTCATTACACGATGAAGAGTATAAGGCACCCCATTCATTGCATGGATCCATGGTCTTCCTAATAGAATATTATATGAAAGATCATGAGGCATAACATGGATCATTGTTTCTAATGTGGCCTTTCTAGTTGTAATAGGCAAAGTGATCATACCAAGCGGTTTTTTTCCTACATTATCAAATCCCTTAATAGATAAAGAGTCGGGTTGAATTTTTAATTTATCCATGGCAAGTCTATCCAAATGGGTCAAACTACACACATTAAGGGTGGAGACATTATCAACAAGGGTTATTTTTATTCCCAACCTATTATAGATAGCTATTGTGATGAAAGAATCATTTTGTTTTTGCACTTCCAAATGAGGGAGCTCACTTTGGTGGAAAATAATGTCAACATTTATTCCTTGAATCAGGGTTGCTATATCATTTAGTTGCACATTAGGAGGGGTAGGAACTTCTTGTAAGGAACTTCGAATCATGTTATGATAATGAGGGGAGGCTTGAATAAGGTCCCATAAGGATATCTTAGCAGAAGTATTCTTGAGTTGTTCAATGAGATCGTACTCCTTTCCACTTTGTGTAGACAAACGAGGAGGACCGAGTAGGATAGGGTTAGGCAATGGGAGGGATGTTGAAGGTGTTTTTCTTGGTTGTGGATTGTTTCTAGTGTTGTATGTATGAGAAATGGTATTGTAACTTGACTTCTATAAAACATTATTCTTAGGTGGTGGAGCAACAGAAAAAGTATCCCTTCTACTTTTCCTTGCATGTTTGGGCCCTCCTTGTAAACTAGGCTTAATGTTGCCTTGATTTAGTGTTGTAATGTGGTTGACACATTCACATTAGGTCTTGGGCCCTTGTGAACTAATGAATTTTAAATGGTACCTTGTTAAAGTGTTGTAACACACTTTCACATTTTTCTAAGGTTTTACTAATTAACTAAACCTAATAAACCTATTTTTCATCTTAATTTTGCCTTATTTCAAGTGTTGTAAAGTGTTGTAACACACTTTCACACTTTTTTAGGGTTTTCATTAATAATTGGACTTTCTTATGCTTTAATTGGCCCTATTTTGCATCCATAAGCCTCATTTAATGCATCTTTTTGAGGATAATCTCGACATTAATCATCACTCAATCATAATTCAAGTGTTTCAGCTTTGAATGGCCCAAATTTAGTGATATGGGACTTATTCGCCACCTTGGTCGAATGAGTCCCACCTAGATATTTTTATCTCGAACCTAGTTTCACACATTTCCCATCATTTTTAAATTTGATCCCAAAAATTAGGCCCAGTGGGACTCATTCACCACCTTGGGAAAATGAGTCCCTTTGGCCCAAAATCAAAATTAATTCAAATTTTTGGCAGAATTTCATCCTCCTAGATCTAATGTCGGCTTGTAGTGTTTTAATTTCAAGAATTCTTACATAATTAAGTATAAATACAAGTTTCTTTCTCTCATTTCCCCCCAATCATTCAAGTATTGATCCTTATAGAAAGTTTGAGTTTACAAGTGTATTCAAGAGCATTCAAGAGCATTCAAGGGCAGATTATCAAGAATTTTAGAGAATTCTTCAAGAATCAATCATCATGTCAAGGACTTCATGCATCATTTTTTTTTGGAGCTAACAATTGTGATGTAGGGTTTATGATTCAAGAAAGCATTACATTCAAGATCTATCTCCTTCAAGAAAGATTCAAGATCTACATCCATTAGAGCCATCTCATACATGTTTGCAGCCTCTTTTTACTAGGGTTTGGTGAGTTGAAACATCTTATTTTGTTCATCCATCATTCTCCATTCATATTTCATTTTATTTCAAGGTTTAATTACCAACAAGGGGCTTGACCAAGGCAAACCCCTATCCACTAACCCAACAAAAATTTTCCCTCTCCTTTGTGTTTGATTTGTAGGTCTAAGTTACAAATTTCCTAGGGAGCAAGATTGGAGAAAAGTTGTAAAGTCATTTAAAGTTGTCAAAGTTGTCATCAAGCCTTGAAGAACATTGGACAAGACCTATAGGTAGCAAACCAGCGATTCGGATCCGAAAACCAATCAGGAAGGACATAACAAACAAAGAAGAGCAAGATCAATCTTTGAAGCTTCAAAAAAGCCTAACTGGATTGATTCACCACTTCTAGCGAATGAGTCCCAGTTCCAGTCAAATTTTAGATTTTTGCAGATTCAAATACCCATTCGGGAGATTCATATTCCCACACAAAAACCTAGTTTTTGGACCGATTTTCCTAACTTGGAAAATGAGTTCTAGTCAACAAAAAAGTAGGATTTCCAATGTTTCAGATCTCCTTCCAACCATCTCTAGATTTCCAGGAGTGCATCTTCCTTTTTGTAGCTTTATATTTCATTTCATTCACTTTTCTAGTTCATTTAGTGTTACTTTGCATTCAATTAGGGTTTAGTGTTGCGTCTTGATGTGACCAATGACATAGTATAGGTTAACTACACCTAATCCATATGAATTTGAGGCATATTTAACCCACTAAGCATCAATCCCAATAAGATCATTCACCATAAACAAAGACAAAGAAGCCATTAAAACTAACATTATAAATCATGAAAGCTTGACAAACCTCTAATTTAAGACATTGATACTTATCCTATTAGGTGAGTGGTGTCGCATTGATATGGAATGGTGACCCTTTCCCAATCCCTTGGATAAAGAGCTTGTTTCAATCATTTTTATAGAAGAAAACTGAAGAAACCATTGATAGATGTGTATAAAAACATGATTTAAAGCTAAATGAACATGATACAAGCTATGTTAACATGATTTATTCTAAGATAATCAATATGGGTGTATGAAAATCTACTCTAAATGTATGCAAGCTTCAAAATATTAAAATCCTAATTAACAAATAAGGTAAATGTATGCATCTATGTTATCATGGAAGCCATTAATGGAATCTAAGCTAATATGCAAGTAAATAAAACTAAAATGATGTTAAATGTGAGTGCAAGTGCAAACGATTTTAACAGCATAAGTTTTTTGTTAAAAGATGGATCCATTTGTCTCCAAACAATAACCCATTTATAGGAAAGAAAATGAGAAATAAAGGGTTAAGATCAAAAAGGATAAGAAATGGTCAAGGATGGAAGATGTTGGAGACATGGATCATGGATTCTCATCAAGGGATCATGAGAATCAATGATGAGATTTAATCAAGGGTTCTCATTCCATCAAACAAACACACTTTTAACCTATACCAGAGGTCACAAGTTAACTTGCACAAATATTTTTGAGCTAACTTACACATGAATTTTTGAATTAACTTGCACATGAAGTTTTGTAATAATATTCCCTTTTTCAAATGAGTGAGGAGAAAGAATATTCTTTGGAATATTCTCATGGATGAGGAAATAGATATTTAGCAAATTAAAACAAAGTTTAATTGTGCAAAAGGGGAAGGAGTATTCCCATGGAATATTCCTTTTGGAGGAATGTGCAAAGGAGGAATATTCCCTTGCAAGTGGGAGAATTAGTAATTTAATAATTAAAATAAAGTTTTAATTATGCAAATTAGGGGAATTTCATGATATTCATTAAATAAATGATTTAATGAAAAGGGGGATAGTGATGTGATATTTAATTAAATAACTTAGGGTTATTTAATAAATAAGAGGACTTAGGGGTTTAAGTTAAATAATTAGATTTATTTAATTTAATAGGACGAAGTGTTAGCATGAAAGGTGATGAATTAACCTAATTATGTCAATTAGATTAATAGATAAAAATGAGGCAATTTATTAATAGCTAGGCTAATTTAATCAATTAAGCAAAAAGAGGGTGGGTTTTAGGATGAAATGATGTTAGTTAGCCAATCTGATCCATCGAGACATTTTTAGGTGTCTACATTTTTCCCCTCTTTGAAGCAATGTACTCGTTGCATTGGTTCAAAGACTGAAGTTGATTTCAATGTTGATGATGATGCGGAAATGAATATCGATGATCTCTTTGAGATGTTAATATCCAAGCTAAATTTTATTGATCTAATTGATTGATTGATAACATTGTTGAGGATTCACAACAATGTAAGGATTGTGTTGAATAACACAAGGATTGGTAGGGAAAGATATATCCCAATGATGATTGGTTTGATAAATTTATCAATATTTGCAAGCAAGGCTAGGAACAAAATTCATTAGATGATTTGATAACAATATATAGATGGTTGGTTGCCCTCTCGAGAGATTGATCAGAGAATAAAGTGTTCTGATCGGGCTCACGATAGGTGAAAACCAGACTTATGCTTAAGATGTTGATATTTCAAGTTTCTTTTGAGTTGAAGAGCTGCAATATTTCAAATTATTGAGCTAAAGATGATATAAATGCTCCATTGTCCCCCAGTGGAAGAGGGATTGTTGTTGTGCTAGCTTAGATATTGATGTAGAAAGATTTTAGGATGTATAGATAGTCATTAGCCATGGATAGCCTCATGTATATTTTGATATATCACACATATTCAATACTTGGATAGAAATGTAAGTAAAGATACAAGAATAAGAAGAATAATATTGATGGATTAACCATTGATTTTGAGATTGATTCATAAGTCCAACAATTCCATGATCCACCAATACTTTATTAGAGATGGTGATGCATGATGATGATGATGATTTGCTCATATCTTGGGATTGGGATTTTTTCGTCATTCCTTAATTTTGATATAACACATAGACACGATGCATCAAGGTATTGAAAACCAGGATGGCATTGTATCTAGTGTAATGGACTTTGACTCTGCAAACAAATAGAATAGTTTTTGTTTGCACCTTGACATACGAAAACCTTGTTGGAATGTAGGTCGGAAGCTTAGAATATATCAGACCAAACCATACACAATAGTCAAAAATGTACTCCAAACAATTTTCCTACACACAACTAAGCAAGTATGTGCCAAGATTATTTTACAAGAGTATCCACAAGCACAAAAAATTAAAGATAATTATTGATGCCCCATTCCTTTCTCTCTAAATCATTTTGATAGACATCATTGAGAGGTCTTCAGAATGAGTCATTAAGATAAATTAGAAGAAAGATTAAAGACAAGTTCAGTCAATGTTATCTATATCGCTTGCCAATTTAAATATAGCTATGGTGATTTTTGATACTGATGCCCACTGAAGGAAGGATTTATCCTAGGACATGTTGATCAAATGTTTTGATTACGATGAGGTGTGCGATAATCCATTGATACAAACTCCACTGACTCGTTTACCTATAATCTAGACTTCAAATTTTGATACTTAAGTTCTCACTTTACGACTTGCTATACTTGCTTTCTATTTATTTTACCAAAGTTTGAAGGCGAGGCTTGATCTATTATGGGTGAAATTTTATTGCGGGTGAAAGCGAGATGAGATGGGTGGTTTTGGATTTTTTAGATTATTTTAATGTTTTTGGTATTTTGAAAATGTTTTGAGGTTGTTTTTGGTCTTTTTGAAAGTTTGTGTGAATGTTTTCGTTTTCGGTTATTTGAGGTTGTTTAGGGTTTTCCAAGGTTTTCCAATGTTTTTGGGTTTTCTATTTTCTAAGTTTTAATGTTTTTTGTGTTTTATAAGTTTTCAAATATTTAAGGCTTTTTGAGATTTTACAAATGTTTTGGATTTTTCAATTTTTTTAATGTTTAGGGATTTTCAAAATTTTCAAATGTTTAGGGATTTTCTGAGATTTTGAATGTTTAGGGGTTTCTAAGATTTTGAATGTTTTTGGAGTTTTTCAAAAATTTATGAATGTTTAGGGGTTTTCTGAATTTTGACCAAGAACCTAACCTAAAAGATTATCTTACGGGCCTTGGGGACTGATCAAAGATGAGCCTTTCCTACGTTATACACATAGAGACCATGTAGTTCAACTGACTCGACTTATTAACGATGAGATATGAACAGTTGATGGAATGTCATTTTATTATGACGGACTCCTAAAGACTAGCCTAGGGTGTCTCAGGGGCACATCAATGATGGCCTTGCCTACATTCAAGCTCAAAGACCCATAGTTTGACAAGGGTACCATTTTTTATTTTTTATTTTTTCACCTTTTTAGGGATTTTTGATGTGATTTGGATTTTTTGTATTTTTTGCATAATGTTGACAAGTGTATGGATATGTGACGATTTCAGTGATCTATTTTAGGATTTTGTTGAAAACCAAGCTAGGGTTGATTGATCTAATTGATGGATTGATGATGATAACATTGTTGAGGATACACAATAATGCAAGGATATTATTAAGCAACACGTGGATTGGGAAGGTTATCCCAAGATAATGATGGATTGATTGGATTTGATTGATCAAGATTTTGTAGCTCGACTTGGAACACAATCTATTGGAATGATTTGATGTGATGTTGAAGTGCAAGGTAGATGCAATTCTGATATTGATTGTTTGGATTGATGTTTGATAAAAGATAAAGCTTGATAAGGAACATCTTCTCATCAAAATGTGTCATGGGCTAGTGATTTAGATATTTTGATGAACGTTTTACAAATGTTTTTGGGATTTTTTGATGATATTTTGAGGCAAATGATACCTAGATCACCATGTCAGTTTCACATTATGAGATATAATAATGGATCAAGAGTTATTTTAAAATAAAAGTGCAATAACCTGCCCCTAGTGTCTAGCAATTTTTCATAGATTAATGAACAAATCAAGATAGGTAATGCATATGTGAAGAGTTTGACATAGTTTTATCATGCTAGATATGGGCTATGGGACTTCATGAGATAAAATGGTAAAGAGCATGTCAAAATTTGTACATGAGTAGAGTTGAAGTATACGTCAAATCTTTGTCAAGATCAAGATAAAATGGAATATCTGGATGAATCTAGATTGGATGGATGGAGGGAACATTAGATTTATCATGACAAGGATGAGATGCTTCTATCTGAGAAGGATCATATAGACACTCGATTCTACTCATGATGCCTATTTTTCAGGTTTTCATCATAGTACTTGCCCAAAGCGCCACTCTAGTGGTTTTCACTAGAGGGTGATTTTTATTTTTACTATTTTTTGATTTTTTTAATTTTTTGGAAATTTTATCCTCATGTTGAACCACCTAGTGGAACTAATGTAGAGGCCATTGTCATAATGTGCCAATGGTATCCTTCTTAAAAAATCTACTTTGTTAAGATATGAGCACTTGAATGCAACCTTGAAGAACTTTGATCTACCTTGTGATACTAGGATTAACCTTGTTTATGTGTGCTCGTCACGATAAAGTGCCTTCAAAATCCTTATGATGAAGGGTAGATTCCAACACATGGTTAATGTGAGAATTGGATATTATGAATGGAGTGTATGGTTTCATGCATGAAGGAATATGAAAGTGATTGGTCGATGGTTTGGAACCTTTGACTCTCCAAACTTGGGAATATGAGCAATGATGGGTGGGAACAAAGGTTTTCATGGAATTAGGACCAACCACTGGCTATACTTTGTTCCTTGCTTGAGAAGCTTTCTTTTTTATTTGAGGATGCTTATGATGGATAAATTTCCCTTTTTTATGTTTCCCCATAGTTTTTTTGACTAATGGAGTTTTAGAGGGATAATTTTCTTTATTTTTCTTTGGTATCCATTTGAATTTGCTTTGTCCCTTTTGCATTACTGCTTCATTTTCTTTGATGATCTACGCCTTGCTTTGATAGGAATTTTTTTTTTTTTTGGTCCCAATTTGAGTATGAGATGATGGGTGGATGAAAATTCATGATATGACTAGTTGTAGTGTTGATAGTACTTTCTTCATAAGGATCCTGAGTGCCCCATATGTTGATGTTTGTTGTAGACAATATTTCCCCCGATATTGTGAAGGTATGATCAATACCTAATCCTTTTCCCTAATAATGTATCCTCTGATCCATAGCCACTGAATAATTATACCCACTATGATGTACAATAAAGATATCATTTCCAAAAGGAAACTTTAAATATTTATGCATAATCGATGGGACAAAATTCATGGAGCAGATCCATGGGTAGCCTAACTTCACATGAAATTGGTCTGATGACAAGATGATGGTGAATAAGAAATTTAATATTTTCAGTTAAACCTTTAGAGGGAGATTTATCAAGCCTATCGTAGGATAAGAAAAACCATTATGTGTTTTGATCCATGCTTTCAGTTTATCATGTGTATCTATTGAAAAAGACAATTGATAGGGGGGTGAATCAGTTGTAGCAATTTTTAACCTTTAAAACCCTCCATAGAAGTTAGATCTACAAATATTCACAAAATTTTACTCTGCTAATGTGTTTAATTATTAAATGCAGGAACATAAACTGAAAGTGGTAAAACCATGCACATAAGAACACTAGATTTATGTGCAAAACCCAATGAGGGAAAAACCACGATGAGGATTAGCTCATAACATAAAGAATTCCAAAACCAAATACAGAGGCTCACTTCCACAAAAATAAAACAATAAGATAGAATAAGAATATTACATACAAAAATAATTTTCAATGCAACATGAATTCCACCACAATTTCTCGCACACTTTTGCAGTCTCACATGAAATATATCAAATGCCTTCAGCTCACTACCTTTGGAACCGTAACATGAAATTTGCATTGCTCTACTCAAATTCACATCTTATTACACTTCACTCGCAACAATATCACATCTATCTTGATTCTTACTCTTTCATTCACACTCTTGCATCACCATCATACATATTTATATCATCCTCTTCTTCAAAACTTTCTTCAATGTCGGCCACTAGCCATTATACATTCAAATTTGAAATAGGTGAGTGCCCAACCATTCCTATAGTGGATAGGAATAAAATAAGACCTACATAAATCCTGAATTAGGACCCAAATAGATCCCAACACACTTCAACACTCTTCCACAAGTCTCACATGTAGTGTTAAACACAAGGTCAACCAATACCTGTGCAAAACACCATAGATATTAAGTACACACTTCCTTAGATGAAGCCAAAAGTTTTGGACAACATAATTCACTTGAAATCTATCCATAACAATCCATGAATTACTTAAGATTCATAAACCACTTCAACCAGGCTTCACATCAACAACTACTATAACTCAGGACAACTGATAGCCCTTGCTTGCACACTGATAAATGAAACTTACACTGTATTATACCAAATCAAGTAAAAAATTGATCACAGAAAGATAAATTCATTATAAACAACTTCCCAAATCTACACAAATTGAATCCAAATAGTGGAGAAACATGAAGAAAATAAATTTCTCCTAGATAGTAGAAAAAATCACTGAACAATTGGTTCACACACTAGTGAAAATATATCGCACTGTACAATGATCTAGAAACCCAAATTCTAGATATAGAAACTACCAACAACCATGAACAATACCTCAAATCTGAAAAGGCATAGAATCAACACAGAAGAAACATCGAGCACATCTCGGAGCATACACTGAATACCTATAAGACACTGATTTCTCTATTTATCAAATTTTCTCAAAAGCACTTGGAGACCAAGTACTAGAGACACCATTTCAGCACATTACCTCACTCTAACATACTTCTAGACATAGCAACATAAGGATAAGTCCATGTACTCACAACACTTATTCAACATCTCAACTATACATGCACAAACAAAAATCCTTCTTTATTCTTATTTTCTCAATATCCTCGACATATATAGTCAATAACTAGCTTCCTTTGCATATAGTTGACATCAATTAAAACACCTTCATACTTCCAAAAATCTCCCTCATTGTCATTGATGGCAACACGTGATGTGAAAAAAAATAAAAGACAACACAATAGCTCTGAACAAATTTTCTTGCAACATTTATAAATGAATAAGATTTTTCACATGATACTTTTTCTCCCCCAAGTTGACATCAATGGAAAAGGAAAAAGATATTTTGCATTGTTCTCTCATTTTGACGTTGAACTAAGATCTATACCAACACAAAATACTCCCCCTTAGGATTAAACCCAATCATCTACATAATGAAAACACATGACACTACCTACTCCCCCTGAGAGGTAGCTACCAAACATCAGTCCAAAAAGAAGATAGATCCATAGATCCACTAGACTAATGTACCTCCATATGCATCTAGTTCAAGAAAGGAGGGGAAATAACCCCCTACTTCTCTTAGAGATACTCAAAATTATCTTTAGGGAGAGCCTTAGTAAATATGTCAGCAATTTGATCCTTTGTAGGTACATATTCAAGCTTTACTTCATTCTCCATAACCTTCTCTTTCAAGAAGTGATACCTGATTGATATATGTTTTTTCCTTGAGTGCATCACTGGATTCTTTGAAATTTTAATTTCACTTGTATTATCATAGAAAATAGAAATGGGATCATCATACATAACTCAGATATCCTTCAATGTTTGTTTCATCCATAAAACATGTGTGCAATAGGATATTGTAGAAATATACTCAGCCTCTATAGTGAATAAGGAAAATGAATCTTAATTTTTACTTAACCATGACACCAATTTGCATCCAAGAAAGAATGCACCACCACTTGTGCTTTTCCTGTCATCAACACATCCCACCTAATCTGTGTCTATATAAGCACTTAGTGTAAATTCAGTATCCCTAAGGTACAATAAGCCAAGATCTGGAGTACCTTTTAGATATTGGAATATCCTCTTGATAGCTATAACATGTGTTTCTTTAGGATTCTCTTGAAATATAGCCATAAGACAAATTGCATGCATGATATCCATTCTAGTAGTACTTAGATACAACAGTCCACCAATCATGGATCAGTAATTTCTCTGATCATCCTTAGATGAATCATCATCCTTACTCAATTTGCAACCAATTATTATAGGTGTTCATACTAGTTTGGAACCATCCATCCCAAACTTCTTTAACATTTCCTTTGCACACTTGGACTATGAAATGAAAATCCCTTTGTTTGTTTGATTGATTTGTAGTCCAAGGAAAAAATGCATCTCACCAAACATAGACATCTCAAACTCTTTATGAATTTCTTCAAAAAACATCGTACACATAGTTTCATTGCCTCCAAAGATAATATCATCCTCATAGACAACTGCTATAAAGATCTTGTCATCTTCAATTTTGAAATAGAGATTACTATTAGCAGTACCTTTGTTGAAACCTTGTTGAATCAAATATCTATCCAACCTTGCCTACCAAGCTCTGGGAGCTTGCTTCGAGCCATATAAATCCTTTTTCAATCTGTAGACCATATCCAATCAATCTGAAAACTAGAATCCATCTGGTTGTTCCATGAAAACTTCTTCTTCCAACTCTCCATTCAAGAAAGTAGACTTCACATCCACCTGATAAACCTCAAAATCTTTATGTGCTGCAAATACCAAAAACATTTTGATAGCTTCCATTCTAGCCACTGGATAAAATGTCTCCTAAAACTATATACCTTCCACTTGTGAGTAACATTTACACACAAGCCTTGATTTGTTTCTCATCACTTCTCCATTCTCATTTAGTTTGTTTCTGAAAACCCACTTGCTTCCAATAATGTTCTTATTTGTTGGTCTAGGAACCAATTCCCAAGTTTGATTTTTCTCAATTTGCGTAAGTTCTTCTTTCATTGCTTTCATCCAATGTTCATCCTTACATGCCTCACTCACAGTCCTAGGTTCAACTTTAGAAATTAAATAGTAATTTACCTCAACTTTAGAAACTTTTCTTCTTGTAATACACCTTTCCTCTTGTCTCTAATGATCTGATCTTTGGAATGATTCTTTTGCACATACTTAGGGGTTTTATGATCCTTTTTTGGAGCTTCTTCCTCTTCAATTTTCACTTCTAGTTCTTCAACCTTTTCTTCTTCTTCTTCTTCTTCTTCTTTTCAATCAATTTCATCTAACACATATCCATCAACTTTAATTGAATTCTCCAACACTTCATCAACCTTGAAATTTGTGCTTTCTACAACATTTCTCAACCTTTTATTGTAACATTTGTAAGCTTTGCTTCTTGTAGAGTATCCAAGAAAGATAACCTCATCACATCTAGCATCAAAATTTCCTAGATTATCTTCATCTCTTATGATATAATATTTGCTTCCAAATACCTTGAAATACTTAACAGTAGGAATATTTACATACCATAGCTCATAGGGAGTTTTAGTATTGTTAGCTTTTGCTTGAACTCGGTTGAGCACATAAATAGCAGTGTGAATTTCTTCTCTCTAGTATACTTCTGACAAACCTGTCTCTATTATCGTTATTCTATCATCTTCTTGAATTGTCTTGTTCTTCCTTTCAACAACTCCATTTTGCTAAGGATTTCTCGGGGCAGATAATTGTCTTCTTATTCCATGAACTTCACAAAATATGTTAAACTCATTGGAGGTGAATTCACCACCTCTTTCAAACCTCAAACATGTAATTTTCAAATCCATTTCATTTTCAACCATAGCTTTGAATGTCTTGAATTTGTCTAATGCACCAAATTTCTCTCTAAGAAAAGTAACCCATGTCATTCTAGAATAATCATCAATCAAGGGCATAAAATACCTATCACCTTGTAGAATTCTCACCCTTGTAGGACCACAAATATCTATATGAATCAATTCCAACAGTCTGTTAGTAGATTGTTCCTTTGTTCTAAAGGTGTTTCTTGCATGCTTTTGAAATTGACAATTCTTTCAGACAACATTAGCCAGCTTTGTGATTCTTGGTAAATATCTCATAGCTTGTACAACATTGATTCTCACCATATTGTCAAAATTCACATGACACATCCTCTGATGCCATAACCAACTGTCATTAATTTGATATATAAAGAAATTTTCATCAACACCTTTAAGTTTATAGATGTTTCCTTTAGTCCTCTTTCCAGCAACAATCACAGTTCCAAACCCTTTTATGATTTCACATTTTTCATCCTTGAACACAAGATTATATCCCTTAATAAAAATATGTCTAACACTCAAGAGATTATGTCTCAAACCCTTAACATTATAGAAATTATCAATATTATGCTTGTCATCAAAATTTATTGAACCTATCCCACAAATCTTAGCACCAAAATCATCTCCAAACTTAACTAAGCCTCCATCATATTTTTCAAGTTTAACAAACTTACTTTTGCCACCAGTCATGTGATTTGAATAGCCACTATCAACAACCCAGTAGTTCTTCTTTTGTTTAGCATGAAAAGTAGATACCACAATACATTCAACTTTCTTCAGAGCACATTTCTTCACACATCCTTTAGTGTTAGTAGGAGTAGATTCATCTTTCAAAGCCAAGAACAAGCATTCATTATCATCAAAATCTCCATAATCAAGCTCATCATTAGAAATGTCAGCATCTTCATTGACATAATATGCTCTATTGACAATCTTTCCTATAAAGAAAATTTTTCTTTGTTTTAAATCTTCTGGTTTTTTTGGTTTTTACCTTTTCAACTTCAAAAAGAGTATGTGCTTAATGAAAAGAATTCTACTCTGAAAATTGTGCAATGCGCCACACGATGGTTGTGTAGCTTTTGTATATCACTTTTCTCTTCAAACGTGGGCTGAGACACGTATCATCTTGGCGAGGTTTTTCTCAAAGCCTTTCTCTTATTTTTGAGATTTCTCGCCCACTCGACACGTCATCTATTCGTCTAAGAAGTTATTATTTTTGCGGAGGGGTCTCTTTGGGCTGAGTTTTGTCAAAAGGTGGTGGATGTCTTGTCTTTAGGATGGAACCTTTGAGTCGGTGCCATCAATCTATATGGTTGATTGATAAGAATTTTGCTAGGCTATGTTAGATTTGATTGTTTTCAGATTGCAGTCTTTGCTAAATATCTAAGTCATTAATACAGTAGTTGGGACTTAATGATCAAAGATTGTTGCAATCTAATAAAGATCTAAGATCATATTTTGGGCTATCAGGTGCAGGAATCTAAAAAATTTTGCTCATGGGATGTTGGTGGTGGTGTTCTCTTCCTCCAGCTATAAATAGGGGTGACAACATATGCAAAGAAAAAAAATTTGAAGTTAGTTCTAGAAGTTATTTAGCTTTATTTAGTTTTTAGATATATTTTTCAGAAGTTGAAAGTCGGCAGAAGACTGCTTTTCTCTAGCATGTTATATATTTTTAACTCAAACTATCATTGAATTGACATCCGACCTTTGTTTTTCAGTTCATTTGATATTGAATTTCAATCTATTTAGAAGAAATATTTGAAATTGTGCATGTTATAGCCTTTATCAAGTTCCTTCTTTATATTTTCATTCATGTTAAAAACATTGTGTCAAGCTTACTTTGATAGTACGGGTAGCTAATTTTCATGCTTTAAGCTTCTATGTTGAATGATAGCTTTCAAAAATTGGATTATATCTATTGAAATTTTCCGCTTTCATTAAGAGTTGTTATTTTTCATATTATATCGTAAAAAGAGGAAGGGTTTTCATTAATTTCTAGGTATTTTTGTTAACTTTTGGAACTCTCTTATGCTTGATCAAACCTTAATGGATGCTTCCTACGGGGAGATTTGAAAGACTGAACTATGCTTTTACTTAGCCTTTGTTGTTCGTTCTCTTCCTAACAATGAATTGTTTGTGGCATTTTGTGTCTATTATATCAATCATAGGAAATAAGTTGAGGTTTGAAATGTTGTAAAAGCTTTGGTGCATCATCATTTTCATGTTTTAATTGCATTTCCTTCTACCTTTTCTCCCAACACAAAGAAGAGTCAGCTTTCTATAAAAATATTTATTTTCTCTGGTATGTTATATATTTTTTATTCAAACTATCATCATATTGGCATCTGATCTTTATTTTTTAGTTCATTTGATATTGGAGTTTGATCTATTTAGAAGAAATCTTTGAAACTATGCATGTTATGGCCTTTATCAAGTTCACTCTTTATGTTTTTGTTCATGTTAAAAATAGTGTTTCAAGCTTAATTTGATAGTTCGAGTAGCTAATTTTCATGCTTTAAGCTTCTATGTTGAATGATGGCTTTCAAAAATTGGATTATGTCTGTTGAACTTTTCCACTTTCATTAAGAGTTGTTATTTTTCATATTATATCGTAAAAAGAGGAAGGGTTTTCGGTAATTTCTGGGTATTTATGTTAACTTTTGGAACTCTCTTATATTTGATCAAACCTTAATAGATGCTTCCTATAGGGAGATTTGAAAGAATGCATTATGCTTTTAGTTAGCCTTTGTTGTTCATTATCTTCCCAACAATGAAGGGTTTGTGGCATTTTGTGTCTATTATATCATTCATAGGAAATAAGTTGAGGTTTGAAATGTTGTAAAATCTTTGGCGCATCACCATTTTCATGTTTTAATTGAATTTACTTCTACCTTTTCTCCCAACACAAAGAAGGTTCAACTTTCTATAAAAATCTTGGAAGTATTCAGTGAGGTGCAAATTAGTCCCCCACTCGTTGAATTTACCATAATACTAATGAAGAGGTACAATATTTTATGATCAATATTTTTTATTTTTGGCACACACGGTGGGACCAATTTTTTGAACGCCAGATTAGAAGTCAAAAATATTTCTAAAATTAGACCAAGTAAAGAAGCTGGAAACTTTCATGCCCATAATCCAAACAAGGGCATCCTCAAAAGGTCATTTCCAATACTCCCAATTACTTGTACCTCAGTGTCAAAGAGAAGAAGACTTATAGGTTTCATATCACCTGTAAGGAACAATAGGTCAAGAAGCAAGAGCCCAAGATCCAAATCTTTATCTACCCCACCTAGAGGCTGAGCTTTTCAAATCAGAATACCCATATACCCAACTCATAGGAATTTATTTGTAATGGCCCATATAGTTGGCCCCGCTCAAAGAAATTTTGTAACCTGGGATAGCGATAGTCCACTACAACCACCTATGCCCCTAGACATGTGGCCTTCTATACTCACCAATTCCCTTAAAGCCATCCCAAAGTTTTCTAGGCAATATTTTAAAACCCCCTTCAAACATCTCCAAGATATAGCAGAGGTATGTAGAGTGCATAACATAGCGGAGGAAAATATTGCTCTTAGGTTATTGGTTGCATCTTTCAAGGGAAAGGCTTAGGATTGGTATAGGTCTCTAGTTTCCAATTTTATCTGCTCTTGGGATCACCTCATAGAGAGGTTGTTCGAACGCTTCTTAGAAAAAGGAGATCGCTTCTCACTATTGCATCAATTAATTACCATCAAAATGGCCCCACAGGAAGCCATGAGCAACTTCAACACCAAGTTCCACAAAACCTGGCAAAGGATTCCTATGACTACTTGACCTCCAATCATGATGGCATTTATGTTTTACCTAAAGGCTTTCAATTCAGACATTGTGGTCATGATAACTTTTATGGGAAGAGATACTCTACCCAACGCATACGATTTGGTTGTGCGCACAGAGAACAATCTAATCAATGTCAAGAAGCTTCCATTGCGCCCACCAACGCTAGTATTCATAGAAATCTTCAGTGGTCCCCAGGAAGAAATAACTCCAAGAACCCCTTCTCCACAAGAAATTGCATTGACTACACCACCATCTATGTACATATACCCCACTGCACAACCAAGCATAGCAGGTTCCTCTTCTCTCAGATAGACGTCAATGATATGAAGAGTCTCATGCGATCATTTTCTAATGAGCTATTCCTCATCTAACGATAGCAAGTAGCACCCCTAAAGCAAGCCACGTAGACCTATCAAGGATGGAGTCCATCTTATCAGTAGAACACGTACCAAGGAGCCTCGAAGGGAGGAGATCAGCAACCAACACACACAAACTAGATAGTCCTGGTGACCATGTCGCTTCAAGCTATCAAGAGCAGTCCAAGAAAGGATTTAGTCCCAAGCTAGAATAACTTGGCGGAGGATGAGAATGCATGGTGCTTCTTGTGTAATGATAGTCATATGCCCCGAAACTGCCCGAGGGGAAACCTGCAACAAAAAAATAGTGGATCAGAGAAGCTAAGGCATGTTCTCAAGTACAGAAGAATATCAATGTGTAGAAATGGAGAATACCTGCTTCCGAGCACAAACATGAGGAATGTCTTTAGAACAAGAGATGGATATCACACCAGACCAAGCACTTTTCTCATGGATGGAGGAGGAGGAAGTAATATTCGTGAATGACACTCCAGTGAATAACGCCCCACAAGTACAGTTGGACTACAACACAAGGTCTAAAAGAAGGCTCACTGGAGAGTACATACAACAAGCTCCATTGCATCTGCAATTACATCAATCGTAGTCATAGGAAAAGAAATCTTTGGAGGCCATCACCCAGCCTACTTGACAGTCGCAAACTCCACTATTGCCAGAAAAGGAAATAAACAAAATAATGATTCTACTCACGTCGGATCAGATCCTCCCAAAGACAAGGGAGATACCACCGTTCAAACCAAAGACCTTGCCCCTTGGGATGCTCAACGTGGTTGAACAATTAAAGAAGGCACCCACTAACATGTCCCTGTGGGATGTAATATTCATTCCTGAACAAACAAGTTTTCTCTAAGAAGCATTAAAAAAGGAAGAACAAATGTCATAGACAAAGATGACTTCAAAATAAAGATAAAGGGCTCACTTTGGGACCCCAACTTTCAAAAACCACAGCTTATGTGAACGTCGCAGAAAATGCAAAAGAGAAAGAGATAAGCAAGCCAAATCCCACGCCTTTCTTTTTAACACTTATTGTGGGAGATAAGATTTTTTATAACATGATTGATTCGGGAGCTAGTGCAATGGTCATGCCTAAACAAGTGGTTGACACCCTAAAACTCGAATATGAGCCTCTCGAGAAAGGAATCATGCAATTAGATGGAAATAAAGTTCTGACCATCGACCGCATCAAGGATCTATCTTTGACTCTCTTCTCATGTCCAAGCCAAATAGTCACACAAGAGGTAGTTATGATAGAGATTCCCTTAATATTTGAGATGTGCCTCTCAAGGGATTTTACAACAAAGCTTGGTGGATATTTAGCATCCAATTGGTCTCACCTGATATTGTGAACCAAGCATGACAAGTTCTCGGTTCAAATGATTGAGCTTTGACAATGGTCTGGTAATTCTCTATGTTTTGGGTGCATTGGTCATATGCTTGAGAACTTCATGATAGTGTAGTGATGCATTTCGAGTTTAGCATGAGATGATCAGTTGCAGGTTCTCATGGATACATGGAGAATAAGGTGACACGGTTGGCATTTAGAGGTGTATGTAGAAGGATTTTCTACAAGTATATGATGTGCACAATTTTCTCTTTGTGGTCTTGGTTATGGAGACTTGTGTTGAGGGTTGTATAGGTTATGTATATCATTGTGGATGGTTCCTTGAAACAACATGTTTACACTCTCTATGTGTTTTTGTTGGTAGACTCATTATGCCTTGATCTTTCAAATTTTCAATTACCCATGTAGTGGTAGTTCCTAGATGTGTTTGGTCTTCTTTGATTGGTTGGCACTTGGAGCTTGTATTTTTGTTGTTGATGGGTTGGCTATGTAAGTGGCATGATTTTTTTGATGTAGATACCTTGGAGGTATGTGTGATTGGATGAATTAGCGCTTGTTGTGTGTGCTATTTTCAATCACATGGGTTGATCAGTTGGATGGGAGTAGTTAGTTTTCTAGTTGTTGTTCTAGTTGATGTTCTATCTTGTTTTTGAGGAATGACTTAATGGTTGTGTTCATGATTGAGGGTATTGAGGTTGATATTGTTTTGCTCCTATATAGCTTGTGAGAATAGTGGAGTGGTGGAAATGTTGGTGCCCTTTCCATCTGTAGGATCTAATGCTTGTGTTCTTGAGATTGGTGCATATACGCCTTGGCTTGTTCCTTTTTTCTTGTGGTGGATAGATGGAACTATTGCCTGAGTTGGTGGACATCTTGGATGTCAATGTAGATGTCTTGGTTGGATTGCGAAAGCATTGTTTAAGATTCTTGAGTTTGCTTTGGAAGGATCCAGTAAGTTCTAGGTCAAGTGGGAGAATGTTGAGAAATGTGACTCAAAGTTACTAGCTTGATCGACTTCCTCGAGCAGCTGAGTTTTCCTCCATCATCGGCCTAAGTTAAGTCGTTAGTTTTCAAGTTTTTCTAACTGAAGTCATGGGGTTCTAAATTTTTATAACCTCCCGACTTAGTGAATGTGAAGTGAAGTTGATTGTCGATATGTCGGAGGTTTTAAAAACTTCACAACCTTTGGTTGGAGGTTTAGAAGTTCAGGTTTGGAGCAACTGGGTGATCCCTTTGTTGTCGGCGTGTCGTGACTTTTGAGAAATTTGCAACCTCCAACTTGAGGTTCAGAAGTTCAAGTTTTGGGCGACAAAGTGATCCTTTTGTAGTTGGTGAGCTGCGGGTTTTAGGAAATTCCTAACCTCCAACTAGAGGTTCTAAAGTTCAACTACTTGGCGACTGTACAGAAGATGTGGGGACCACATGGAGTTTTGGGAGTTAATATTTAAGTCTTTTCTAGGAGACTTGTTGAGAATATTGTAGTTTCCATTTTGATGCTCCAAAATTGCATAAGCGGTTGATGCATGTCTTGGTGGACCCCTTGATGAGGTAAAAATAACCTCATCAATAACAGTGATTAAAAACCCTTTCCTATGATTTTTCTAGCCCTCTACTCTGCCAATTATCTACCTTTAGCATTTAAAAGTACTTCCTTTTTGAGGGAATTGTATAAACTTTATTTCTTGAAATTTCTTGGGATTTATTAACTCGTTTTGACTTAATAGTTTAGGTTTTGCAGAGGTAAATAGGTTCCTCATGAATAACCGGTCATTACACCTAGCTAGAAAGAGTTCAACATTGAAGACTCAACACCGACTCCATGAAGTTGGAGACAAGCGTCGGAAGTTTGGGCACCAAAATTATAGGGAATTTGATGCATCAAAGCTTCTATTGTGTTTTGTTATTTTTTGTTAAAAAGACTTATGGTTTATTACAAGCCTGTTTAATGTTTATGTATATATTTAAAGTTAGTTAGTTTGTTGAAGACTTTTTCAGTGGTGTTTTTCCACCGACTGAATTTTAGGATTTTGGTAAACAAGTTTTTGTATAAGTATGTAATTTTTAAAATGAAAAGACATCTGGAGAATATCGTTATATTGTCGTAATGAATCTCTGAGCTATGTTTTTTTCTACTCTCTTAATAATGAATAAATTGAATCTTATTTTTATCTTATTTTGTTTTATTAAGTATTGAAAATGGAATTGGTCTGGATGGAATAATTTTGAAGTTACCAGTTTATGTGACCTGAGTTAGACATAGAGAAGCCTATGAGTTGGCCACTCGAGGGATAGTAGAAATAGATAGATAATTATTTTACTTCTAAGATTTTTATTATTTATATTTTGTAAATGATAAAGTGTGAAGTCTAGTTTCCTTCTTGTCTGTCAGTCAAAGTTTCGGTGAACCTTCTCTTACTGTTAAGTTTAGACTAATAGGTTGCTTTCTATTAGTGGTTAAGTTTTTTAATCTGTTATTGGTTAAATGTTTCACATTTTCTTTACCTATTTTTTTATTTCAGCAATTTATACATTTATTAGTTTAATCATTTCAATGCTTTCTAATTTAGTTGATATGCTTTTTAGATTAATAATTGCTTTCTCTTTAGTTTAATAATTTTAAATATTTCTAGTTAATGGCCTCTCATTTAAGTCTTGTTTCAGTTACTTCATTCATTTAGAAAAGCCAAATGAGAAATAGTCAAGAAATGTCCTATTGCATAAAGCCTTGAACACTGCCCGATTGATAATTAATGTATTTTTCAACTAAAGAGATAGGTATAATGACAACCTATCACTTTTTGGCATCGTTGCTAGGGAAAAAATTATTTTTCTAAGTTTTAGTAGGAGATACCTTGCATAACTCTTTTGGAAACCAAAAAAATTCCTACGGCTTCCTTTTCTACATGGTCAGGAAAAGAGGCCCCCACGGAAGATGCATACGAAAAAAACCCCCAACTGACGCACCAACCACGAGTGGGGAAGAAGAAATCTCAACTCAAGAATTCTCTGAATAATTGATCAACTTGGATCAACCTGAGACCTTCTTGTATACTTTGGAAAGAAGACCTATAGTTGTAGAGGAGTGTATTCTTCTTCAAACTCCTAAACCTCACCCATTTGAGAAAACTTTTCAAGAAGAACGAATTCCCTTGGACAATATGGGTGATCATGACCATAACCATAGAAATGCCAACATTCATGCCCCACCAGAACCACAAACATTTACTTATCCTGTCATTATCGATGCAGATGATGACACGACCATGAAAAACATTTCCCCAGCTTTCTTGCCAACCTTTCAAGGTTTATCTTCCGAAGACCCCAACCAGTTTATCTTCGAGCTTAAGGTCTTGTGTCAAACATATGGCTACAAGATTGATAACCAAAAACTTAATCTTTTCCCCTTGACTTTAAAGGACTCGGTAATGCGCTAGTTAATGAGGCTAGCCTCGGGATCCATAACCTCTTGGGAGGACATGGAAACTACTTTTTCTAGATAAGTACCAAAGTTACTATCGTGTGAGTGATAGGAACAAAGAGTTGTTTAAATTAAGACAAAATGAAGATGATAGCCTCAAAGATTACCTGGATAGGTTTCTCTTCTTATCCAAATGATTTGGTGCAAAAGCCATAAGTGTTGAGATCTTAACAACCATATTTCCTAAGGCTCTTGATGATGATGCTCGAAGGAGCTTGGATTTAATGGGAAAAGGGGATGTATCTTAATAGGACCTTGGTCAAATCATGGAACTATGTCGGAACTTCTCTCATACTCAAGGAGGAATCTGGAAGTCTACTCTTTTCAAAGGGTCCAATGAGATAGGAAAACTGCATGAGGAAATAGTGAACCTTAATACTAGCATACTAGTTCATTTGAATAACGCATTGGATGGAATATAGGCTAAAACATGAAATCCTGAGACCTTATCCATTTATTTCCCTAGGTGCCGAAATAAACATCTATTAAGGGAATGCCCTTTGGAAAAAATCGCCAAAATTATTGTTTGTCAGGTTTGTGATAAAGACCATCCATTGACCAGTGTGAGATTTTGAATGCCATAAATAACTTCAAGAAAAGAATAACCTCGATGGACGAAGAAGTCAACTTTGTAAATCAGAGAATTGAGGGAAATTTTTCCTATGGCCAAATTTTAAACCTTGCTTGGAGACCATAGAACAACTGGAATAGCAATCAATGGGCAGCACCTTGGCCTCAGATTCCACCTCAAGTACCTCCTAATTGGGGAACTTACCCTTGGGGGTCACCCAAATGGGAAAACCAGTCATGGGGACATTCACAATGGCACAATAAACCTCCATAGTAGTGGTACCCTCAAAACTCTTCTCCTTAATGGAACCAACCCCATAATCAATTTTACACTTGCCCCAAGAGAAGACCCAACTAGCAATAGAATCTCTTGCCACCTCCTTAGAATACTCAATAATTTGAGCAAGTTAATCAACCATAGCTTCTGACACAATAGATTTTGAATCCAAAGAACAACCGCCAGAATACCCCAATGTATTCTACTAAGCAGGATAATGTAACTGGACTCAACGTCATACATTGTGGAAACCTATAGTTAAGATCTAGAAAAAAACTTCAACCACCAACCATTGTTGAGATATTAAATGAACCTATTAAGGAATATACTGAGCCCACAAATATAACTTCCACAACTGATGAACTAACCCTAGAAATTATTCAAGACAAAATTGTTTCCTCATCTCTAGCTAGAGCTTCTAGCCTACCTCAAGAAGGGGAGGGTCAATTTCCAATTGAAACTATGAACAATTCGCCTGCCAAAAACAAAACACAGGCGCCTTTTCCAAAGCACCTTAAACCAACCACTGTGAGAGTTGCTCCAAAAATGTCTTCAACCACCGAAACTACGTTGATTCAAGAAATCAAACAGTTGCAAATTGAGTTTCCTTTATTACAATACATCAAGGAGATTCCAGATCTAAACAATTTGATCAAACAGTTGTGTATTAAGACCCCAGGAAGGAAACCAAAGAAAATAAACACTGTCCACATAGATGGTTATCTAGCTGACTTCTTAGCTAGAGAGACCACTATTCTGAAATACGATGATCCGGGTAGTCCACTAATAATAGTTACAATTAAGGAAGTGGAAATACCTAATGCATTGGTCAACTTGGGAGCATCCATTAACATAATGATTGTTGATCTAATGGAAGAACTAGGCCTCTCTGACTTATTCCCTACGACCACAGTCTTATAGATGGAAAATCAAGCCATAGCCATTCCCAAGGGTGTCCTTGAGAATGTTCTTGTCAAAGCTGATGGATGGGAATATCTTGTGGACTTTCAAGTAATTCAGTCTCTCACAACAAAGGACAACTACCTTGTAATCCTAGGGAGACCATGGCTTGCAACAATTGTAGCCAAAATTGACTGTAGAGAGGAAGGAATTACCATTTCACATGGTTCGAATAGAAAACATTTATTTTTGTATCCTCCTGCCAAGCCTGTTGAATATAACAAAGTCTGGGTTGATGAACCAAAAAGCCCTAACAGACATGAAAATTTAGCCTCATTGGCCATGATAGTCATTAAACAACATGGTGAAGAACTAGAAGATGAATTAGAAAACAATATGGGGAATCTCACCATGGATTCAAGTGATGAAGACATGTTGGACATAAAAGAAATCTTATGGCAGCCCATCAACATAGGAAATACTGAATTTGATAGTACCAATTTCATGGGACTACCTTGTGTTGGTGTAATTAATATTTAATTACACTTGCATAACTTTACTTAGGTTTTGCTTAGGTAATAATTAGTTTACTTAATTAATAAGTAAGCTTTATTTAGTTGAACTATTTTTAGGTCAACATTAGGGTTGCATACTTTGCTTTTATAAAGCAAATCATCTCATTGTAACATTGAATTCCTGAATATATCATTTTTGCACATTCGCATGCAAAGCTCTGCTTTTTTGATGTTTTCTCTTTTGTGGAAGGTGTTTAGGTTTGCATATCTGATCTAGGGTTTCTAACATGGTATCAGAGCTTCAGACCTACCGCTGCCTGTTCGTGATCTGAAGATATGGCTTCTTAGTGAGTTTCAAGTGTCCACAGGAATCTTTTTTGCAAGATCTATGGGTAGTCAAATTTTTGGGACACTATGGGCTCAAACGGACGTCGCCATCGCGTTCGCAGTGCCCCAAAACCCTAGAAACGCTTGTCAAATCATCCATTTTCGAGCAGTTGGTTTCTGAGGCAAAAAAAATTTTGCTAGAAAGGTCGTACGGCCTCCCCGGCACGCTTCACGAGGCACAAACTCCGAAAAAAATTTAAATTTTTTTTAAAAAACTGCATGTTTTTTTAAAACCTTCGGCACTCGCAGAAGAAATGAGGGCGCCGCCACCGCACCACCCGACGGCCACCAGGAGCGGCGGCCTCGGGCGGCGCTGCCCCTTCACCACTGTCGCTTCGCCAGCCCTTGAGGGCTTCACTTCCTCGGCCGTAGGTCACATGGGGGACCGGGAGCTCCGCGCCCGACCCCCGCCCAACTTCAGCCCCCTGAGCCCCTGCCCGCGGTCATATGGCGACCAAGGGCCCAAAAATTTTTTTGCAGGCAACCGATTTTTTGCGGCGACGGCCTCCAGGCTGTCAAATTTAGGCTCATGAACCGCTAACGTCAGCGTCCGTACGGCGGTGTTTGTCCCCCTAACCCTTATTTGCCTTAAAAGAGCAATTTTTTTGTTTTTGGCATAACTTGGGCATACGGTATCGAAATCAGGCAAACGAGATATCGCCGAAAAGCTGGTTCCGAGTACTTTCATTTGGTGCTATTTATTTTATAGTATTTTCCTGTTTTACTGCATTTATTACTGTTTGAAGTCAGATGTACTTTTTATGCTTTCGAGCTCATAACTCTTTGCCAAGATCTTCGATTTTCGCTATCTTTGCGGAATTGGAAAGGTATTGAGGAGCTCTATGTTGCTGTCCATGCACTTTTTTCTGTATCTATCCCAGGTTTTTCGTTAATCCAGATTTGGCCCGATGGGTGTTTTGGAGATTACCTGGATATTTTGGCAGTTGGGAGAGTGCATCTTGCATCTTTGCACTTCGTTTTCAGTGATACATCATTCAATAATCGACTTCTGCTTCATAGATTCTAGCGTTGTTCCCGTTTGGAGTTTTCGAGTGTTCTGTGGCATTGGGTCTACTGTCAAATTATGATGATTCCGATATGGTTTCGTGTAGACAGAAGTATCTTTCCTTGCTTGCCAGATTGCGGTTCTAGTGTTACTCTACAGTGTTCTTCCAGTGCTTCTTTGCAGCATGTCATATCATTGTAGGGGGGTTTTGTCCCACTGGGTTTTCCTCCTCTACCTCTTTCTTGCATTTGTAAATGGGTACCTGATCAGGCCTAGTTGTCAGGACCCATCTTTGCTTGCATGCATCTTATTCTAGTGTTTTAGCTTCTTTCTAAGTTCATCTTAAGGGGGGTGTTAGAGTAATAATTTATTACGCTTAATTAATTATAACATACTAGTTAATTAATTAAGTCACTTATTCCTCTAGTTGCTTAAGCTAAACTTAGGCACATTAATAATTGATTAATTATTAAGTGTGCACACTAGGGTTTCATCTAGGGTTTCTAACATGGTATCAGAGCCTTGACATGCAACCCCTTCTCAAATTCTGGAGAAAACCATTGCAGATTTCGTTCGGGGTTCCTCAAGGATTTTATGCCTTGAGTTCATTTATGCAGCATCTTGGATCAGATCGAACTTCACCATTGGATTCAGAGTGCTGGAAAAAGTCAGGTTTGGCTTTTATTTTGCAGATTTTGGCCATGACTTGCCAGATCTGTAAGGGTTTCAAGTTTGGTATTTTTTTGCAAGCTCTGGACATCGCCATTTTTTTGAAGCATTTTGAGCAGAAACGGAGGTCACCATTGTGTTCGCAGTGGCCAAAAACCCTAAGATCGCCTTTCGTTTTGTTGATATTGACGAAGTTGGTTCGGAGGGCAAAATTGTTTTGCCAGAGAGGTCGTACGGCCTCCCCAGCATGCATTTCGAGGCAGTTTTCTTCACGAAAAATGAGAAAAAAACTAAAAAACGCTCATCGTTTGTCACGCCGCCAGTTCAGAAGGTTCCACCGCTGGGCGACCACCTGCCAGCCGCTCAGCCCGGCGGCGCCACTCGATCCGCCGCTCCCCTCGCCTCAACCCCCGCGGGCCCGCTCAGCACTAGCGCAGGTCGTATGGGGGACCCGGCTGCTTCCTCTGCATGCTTGCGGTCACATGGGCGACTAGGGGCTCCGCCCCAGCCCCAGTCTGCTAGCCCCTGGTCGCATATAGGACCAGGGGCCGAAATTTGTTTAGCCCCCTGGGCTGCCTGTAGGGCTTATTGGCCATTCTAGAGCACTTTTACAAAATCAGGCATAACTTTTGCGTACGGTGTCCATTTTTTGCAAACGAGATACCGTTGGAAAGATGATTTCGGCACCAATCTATTCAATATTTTAGTTTTTCTAGATTTTGTACCAGATTTATTTTGCAGGTCCTTGAACTCAGATGTTCTGTTTTTCACTCCGGAGGGCATATCTTTTGACTCGGTGATCCTTTTTTCGCCATTCTTGCGGTGTTGGAAAGATGGTTCAGTCCTCTACACAGATCTAAGGTCTATTTTCATTTTCTATTTATGCATATTAGGCATTCTCTCCTTTTGCAGTCATTGGGGATTGTAATAAATGAACTAATATAAAGTTTCTTCGGGGGGGTTTCTTGCATAATAATCTTCATCGTGTTTTGATGGCAACTCGCATGGGTTGTAATCTGGTCTCTTAGTTTCTTTTGGTCATTTTTGTCTTAGCTTGACACATACCAGATTTATTTTGGTTCACACTTTAGCTTGAGAGCCTATGGTTAGTGATTCGCATCGAATCCATCTCAGTTTGAGGGCCACTAAATTTGTGGTTATTGTTCTGAGTCTGTATGGTACTTTTTCCCATGGAAGAGTTTCAATCTCAGTTTTGGCATCGGCATCGAGATTCACGACTTCCAGATTCTGTCATCATCATACCATCTACTGTTGCTTTATGGATTCCAGGGTTGTTCCAGTTTGGTGTTTTCGAGTGTTCCGTGGCATCGGGTCTACTGTCACATTATGATGATTTTGATATGGTTTCTTGTAGACAGAAGTATCTTTCCTTGCTTGCCAGATTGCGGTTCCAGTGTTACTCCACAGTGTTCTTCCAGTGCTTCTTTGCAGCAGTCATCTCATTGTAGGGGGGTTTGTCCCACTGGGTTTTCCTTCTCTACCTCATTATTGCATTTGTACATGGGTACCTGATCAGGCCTTGTTGCCAGAACCCATTCATGCTTTCTTGCATTCATCTTAGTTTTAGGTGCACGCTTATTTAGTCTCCCTAAGTTGCACTTATGGGGGGGTGTTGGTGTAATTAATATTTAATTACACTTGCATAACTTTACTTAGGTTTTGCTTAGGTAATAATTAGTTTACTTAATTAATAAGTAAGCTTTATTTAGTTGAACTATTTTTAGGTCAACATTAGGGTTGCATACTTTGCTTTTATAAAGCAAATCATCTCATTGTAACATTGAATTCCTGAATATATCATTTTTGCACATTCGCATGCAAAGCTCTGCTTTTTTGATGTTTTCTCTTCTGTGGAAGGTGTTTAGGTTTTCATGTCTGATCTAGGGTTTCTAAAACCTTGTCCTCTAGCGAATATCATTCCAAAAACAAAACATTTATTTGAAGATATTGTTAGACTTCTTAGGACCATACGTCATAGTTTTTCCTTAATAATTTGACAAGACCAATGTATACAGTTGTTGTTGGGGATATGGATTTGGTTCTATCATCAAGATATGCATCTAAGCCAGCAGTGCCTTAGTGATTTCAATTCAAAATCACAACAAAGACACAACCAACTGTACCATAAAGCGGAAACAGGCATAGTTGATCCCCCATTGATCCTACTGAGGAAAGTGAATGCAAACAACAAACAAATTCAACATAAAAAGATAACCATGAAAGACCAGACAATGAACACACAGATATACGTGGGGAAAACCTTTTCAGGTAAAAAACCCTACCTCCAAAAACATTCAGCTCACATTTATTATTCAGTAACTAAGATGGTTACAATACAAGACCAGAGCTATGCTCTTCTAGGAATGTTACATCTTGTCCATCAAGAGAATACAGGCAAGCTACAAAACCAGAACCTTCATGTAGTTACAATGACATATATCTATCATACTACATAGATTCCCTTCAACTCCTCTCAAACCACTGACACAGCCAGCCTCATGGCCAGCCCAGCCTCTTGGCCTCACAGGTTCGCATCATACCAGATCCGAGAGTCAAAGTGTTCACTGTCGAACACAGTTTGAACACTCACAACCACTCTCTGATATCGCTTGTCTCCTCTCAAACTGTACACCGACCGTGTGCATACTTGTTTAGCCCATGCCTACCAGCAACGGTCATCCAGGATAATAAATTATCCACCTACAAGTATCGACCATTCCCTGATAACGTGCATCGCTTCTTCAGCTGCATCGAGCCACACAACACATTAAAACTAGTCACAGACAAGTCTATCAACCTCCATTTAATAATACAACTCTATCGCAACCAGGAAATACGGCCAATTAGATCATAAAGATCTTACACGTGTCGCCAAACCATTCATCATTCGCTTCTAACAGTCGATCAAGCTCAGTCCAGCTCGGTCAACCGAGCTCCAAGCTCACTAGGCCCCTTACCATGCTACAACGGAGCCCATCCGACCAGCTCGCGGTATGGCGGTAAGCCAACTAAGCTCGCCAGTCAAACCCCCAAGTTAACACCGAGCTCCTCCCTTCTTTGTCCTTTGGCCAACTAAATGCTGCCAACCTGCCATGTGTCGCCCTGCCATTCACTGTCACCCTCTGAATCCGAGTCCAACTCAGTCAAACCTAACCCAAGCTCATCTAAGCTCCTACTACGCTATCGTAGCCCTGTTGGCTAAGCCTCGTGGTATGGCAGTAAATGACTGACTAGACCAACAGAGGTCTTACCACGGCCACTGCGGTCAGCTAAAGCACTAGTCGCGATATGGCGGTAACCACCAGCCAGGCTGCTGGTGGTCTTACTGTGACCACCGCGGTCAACCAAAGCACTAGCTACGGTATGGCGGTCTTACCGCGACCACCGCGGTCAGCCAAAATGCTGGCCGCGGTATGGCGATAATCGCCAGGACCACCACAAGCGGTCTCACCATGTTACCGTGGTGAGTCGACCCACCACCTGCAATATGGTGGTAACCGCCAAAGCCAGACCGCCCACCGTGGTACCACCAGAGCATAAAGGAAGACCATCACGATATGGCGGTAAACGCCATAAACATGAAGAAAACCGCCAAGGCCGATGGAGAAACATGCCAGAAAGCAAGGCATAATTCCAATAAACTCCCACTTGATGCAGGCTTTCAGGCATCCTCCAAACATCCGAACCAGGACCAAAAAACATGCATCCACGCTCCAATCAAGACCTTTGCAACGACATCAAAAAATGTCCACCATCTCAGGCACCAGCTCCAAACACAGGACCACGTCTAAGGTGAAAAAGCACCAGTCTCAAGAACAAAAACAATTGATCCTCCAGGCAACAAAGGCAAAACAACAGTAAACCAATAAGGCACCAGGCGAACACCATCTCCAGAACAAGAAATCAACCAGTTAGAACAACAACCATAAACTGACTGCCCTCCATCCAACTGATCAAACCCACATGACTGATAGCTAGCACCCACAGCTCGTGCTGAAACATCTAACCACCCATACCTAAAAGGTATGACAAACAGTGAACACATGCCATCATAAAACCACCCATCTCAACAGCAAAATAAGCACCCTATGTTAACCAGTCAAAAACTAAACACAGCCAAGTACTCCCACTACAAGGGTATTGTCCAGATGAGTGCAAACAAAGTACCATCACAAATGATCTAGGCATACCAAGTCCACCAAATTTTGCACAAAGAAAAGTAACCATGTAGTTCCAAACAACCACACTGATCTGCAACACCTGCAACCACCTGCTGCAAGGAACATTTCTCTCAACCGTCTTCCACAGTTCTGCTAAAGAAACTTCAAAGCTGACTGAAGAAAGAAACACCATGGTTCTAATTGCAAGCTATGACAAGAATGATCTTCTTCACATCCCAAAGGGAAATGCCTTAACAACAACCAACAAAACCATGGATGTAAGCACCTAAAAAAAAAGATTAGACTTACCCATATAACCATCTCCTATCAGTCCTCAAAAGCAAAAGGAGATAAACAATGTTGTCCACCTTTCATTATGAATCCTCCAGAATCTCAACAACTCAGGATTCATATCCATGAAAGATAAAGCATAACACACTTGAAGAGTATAATGGGAAAATACCTTTCAAAGTGATACCACTGCCGAGCAGACCAAGAAGAAAAGAGAAACATGCTCATCCAAGGCATACAAGCCAAAGTGACTTACCCAAGAGCAATCTCCTTCATGGTCTCTGTTGAACTCACATTCAACCAAGGTGCAGGCTTCTCGGACTTTCAACTGTAATAGCAACATTCTCACAAGAATTTCAGCCTCACCTTATTCTCCATGCATCCATGAGTATCAGCAACCTGTCATCTCATGCTAACTCCAATCTACAGTACTGCAGCAACCATGAAGTTCACCAGCATATGACCAATGCACTCAAAACATAGAGAACCCCCAGATCACTGTCAAAGCTTCAAACCTAGAATAGGAAATTATCATGACACCATGATCTACACATCCCCATTAGGAGATTCCATGCTTCAAGAGAAATTTCCATGGTCTTCAAGAGCAAAGCAACATGCCAAAACTCTAATGCACAAGCAAGAGTATATCGTAACATAAAGCAACCAAACTCTAAACCAACATCACCTGTCAAGCACCACCAGCATCTCAGCCAAAGACTACCAAGGTCCTTCATGGCCCCAAGATTCTATACACCTTCAAATGGTGAACATGCAGATGCACAAAATCTGCAACACCAAAGAAGACCATTCACCACCAAATGGTGAATCCACAATCACTGCTAAAACTCCCATTGAACAGTGACACTAAGCTATCCAAGTACCATGACTGACCACCCTATCACTTGTCAAAAAATTACACTAACCAGTGCAACAAGCTCTCCATGACAATGTGATACACATGCTTCAGGTTCCCATAACTGACTATTCAAGTACTCCAAAACCATCCATCCTTCCATCTCAAAGCAGCCACCCCAATGCACAAGTGACCATAGACAAGGTCAACTAATAGATCTGCACTACACAGTTACAACCATGTGGATATAGACAGTCCACTTCTGAGTTGTCTCACAACAAACATGTAGGTAAGGACAACCCACAACATTGCACAACTCGTGGATGCAACCAAAAGTAAACCCTGCAAATCTATCATCACATTGGAAACTGCAAAACTGATATAAACAAAGAGAACAGCCATGTAGACAACCATGACTCAAACACCAGATTTGATTTTCCAATCACGTCCACAACTCAAGCACCATAGTCTAGGAAACCTTCAAGGCATACCATAATAATGTTGAAAGAGAAACACATACCAACACTCCCATGCAGAGAAGACATCACACCTCTAAACATGTCGAACTATAGCTATCTCATCTAGTTACACCCCAGAAGCCAGGATCTAGAAAAATAGCAGACAATAGCTCCACACAAAACACAAGTTTTCCTTGACCATGTAAAACCTACAAAACCATAGTGTTTTCAAAACACCCACGCATCTCCATATTCACTACTCATCTAGACGACTCAAGAATCTGCACACAACTATCATAGTTAACCAGAACAATGAAAGAACATGAAAAAGCATCATAAACTTTTTAGGAAAATCTACACAAAATCTTCAGAGCCAAACAACATGAATTTGAACCATGCAAGTGCAAGACACAGGCACACAGGAATAATAGGTCCATTTTAGACCAGTTCCAATGCCATAGTCATGCACAAGCAAAAGAGGACCAGGCTATCCAAAAGTTGCAAACCACCAAGGTCACTTCATAGCCTCCATGCAGTCAAAGCACTAGGGAAAACTACCTTCAATGCTAAGTCAAGGAACACCCATCACAAGCACAACCCTCCATAACCGATCAGCAACACAAGCAAGTCCATACCACCAGGGAGCCTCTCACACAGACACCCAGTATGAACACCATGCTTCACTGCAACACAACCACAAGTACATCTCACACCCTTTGCATCAGGAACTATGCTATGAGCCGGGAGCTTCAGACCATGTTGCCACAACATGACCAACTCCAATCATCTCAAACATCTTTCAAACTGTATGTTGAATCAATGAAGCAAGAAACTTCCACTCATCAAAGGATCAATCACCAACCGATTTTTCAAGACTTCCTCAAGCTTGCCAGGCTAAGAAATCACCATAGGAGAAAACCCAGAACTTCAGCAAAACATGCTCTGATACCACTTGTTGGTATCAAGAGCAACAAGCTACCAACTCTAATACCACTTGTTGGGGATACAGATTTGGTTCTGTCATCAAGATATGCATCTGAGACAATAGTGCCTTAGTGATTTCAATTCAAAATCACAACAAAGACACAACCAACTGTACCATAAAGCAGAAACAAGCACAGTTGATCCCCCATTGATCCTACTGAGGAAAGTGAAAGCAACCAACAAATAAATTCAACACAGAAAGATAACCATGAAAGACCAAACAATGAACACACAGATATACGTGGGGAAAACCTTTTTAGGTAAACAACCCCACCTCCAAAAACATTCAGCTCACATGTATTATTCAGTAACTAAGACGGTTACAATACAAGACCAGAGCTATGCTCTTTCAAGAATGTTACATCTTGTCCATTAGGAGAATATAGGCAAGCTACAAAACTAGAACCTTCATGTAGTTACAATGACATATATCTATCATACTACATATATTCCCTTTAGCTCCTCTCAAACCACTGACACATCTAGCCTCATGGCCAGCCCAGCCTCTTGGCCTCACAGGTTCACATCATACCAGATACGAGAGTCAAAGTGTTCACTATCGAACACAGTTCAAACACTCGCAACCTCTCTCTGATATCGCTTGTCTCCTCTTGAACTGCACACCAACCGTGTGCATACCTGTTTAGCCCATGCCTGCCAGCAACGGTCATCCAGATAATAAATTATCCACCTGCAAGCATCGACCATTCCATGATAATGTGCATCGCTTCTTTAGCTGCATCGAGCCACACAACACATTAAAACTAGTCGTAGACAAGTCCGTCAACCTCCATTTAATAATACAGCCCTATCGCAATCAGGAAATACGGCCAATTAGATCATAAAGATCTTACACATGTCGCCAAACCATTCATCATTTGCTTCTGATAGTTGGTCAAGCTTGGTCTAGCTCGGTCAACCGAGCTCCAAGCTCACTAGGCCCCTTACCACACTACCACAGATCCCATCCAACCAGCTCATGGTATGGCAGTAAGCCAACCAAGCTCACCAGTCAAACCCCCAAGTTAACACCGAGCTCCTCCCTTCTTTGTCCTTTGGCCAACTAGATGCTGTCAGCCTACCACGTGTCGCCCTGCCATTCACTGTCACCCTTTCAATCCGAGTCCAACTCGGTCAAACCTGACCCGAGCTCATCTGAGCTCCTACCGCGCTACCATAGCCCTGTTGGCTAAGCCTCGCAGTATGGCGATAAACGGCTGACCAGACTGACAAAGGTCTTACCGCGGCCACCACGGTCAGCCAAAGCGCTGGTTGTGGTATGGCGATAATCGCCAGCCAAGCCACTGGTGGTCTTACCGCGGCCACCGCGGTCAGCCAAAGTGCTGGCCATGGTACAACGGTAACCGCCAGCCAGTATGGCGATAACCGCCAGCCAGGCTGCTGGCGGTCTTACCGCGGCCACCATAGTCAGCCAAAGTGTTGGCTGCAGTATGGTGGTAATCGCCAGCCAAGCCGCTAGCGATCTTACCGCGACCACCACAGTCAGCGAAAATGCTAGTCGCGGTATGGCGATAACTGCCAAAGCCAAATCGCCAGACCGCCCACCGCGGTACTGGCAAAGCATAAAGGAAGACCGTCATGGTATGGCGGTAAACGTCATAAACATGAAGAAACCTGCCAAGGCCGATGGAGAAACATGCCAGGAAGCTAAGGCATAATTCCAACAGTTTTATCTAGCCATCCCAGTGTTAAATCTATTATGTTATTGCCAGGAGAAACTCTAAACATTAACAATTGGCTGACCGAGTCGAAAGAGCATAAAATCTTTGATGTCTTAGCAAATAGATCCAATTCCTTTGCTTGAGACTATATGTATATGAGGGGAATACACCCCAACATGTGCACTCATCATATTTACACTAAAAATGTTTGACTTGTTTTCCAATCCCAAAGGAGACTAAACCTTGCCTTGAAAGATATTATCAAAACTGAGATTGAGAAGCTCCTGCGAGTGGGATTTATTCATCCCATTTTTTATAGCAAGTGGATTTCACCACTGGTGGTGGTTCCAAAAAAAAATGGAAAGTGAAGAATCTGCATAGACTATAGGGAACTTAATAAGGTGACCCACATAGATTATTTTCTCCTACCATTTGTAGACCAAGTTCTAGATAACTTGGCTGGGAGGAAATATTTCTTGTTTTTGGATGGATTCAGTGGGTACAACTAGATACAGGTTGTAGCGGAAGACCAGGATAAAATGACCTTTACATGTCCATGGGGAATATTTTCATATAGATTCCTTCCCTTTGGGCTCTGCAATGCTCCTGCAACATTCCAGAGAGCTATCCTGGCTATTTTTGTTGAGCTGGTAAATGAATGTGTGGAGGTATATATGGATAACTTCATTGTTTATGGCTCAGCTTTTGATGAAGCTCTCCAAAGTCTGCACAAAGTGTTGAAGCAATGTGAGGAACATCGTTTATCATTAAGCCATGAGAAATTCTTGATAATGGTGGAACAAGGAATCATGCTGGGACATCATATATTTGTTGATGGAATAAAAGTCGATCCAAAGAAAATTGAAGTAATACAACTAGTCACCTCAAAAACCTAGACTGATGCTAGAAGTTTTTTAGGGAATGTTGGATACTACAGAAGGTTTATAGAAAACTTCAGCAAAATTGTGGCTCCTATTTTTTCTCTTCTTCAAATGAATGTGGAGTTCATTTGGACACCTAAGTGTCAGTCATCATTCAAAACTATCAAGGAGAAGCTTATCTTAGCTCCTGTCCTTCATGGACCTAACTAGAACTTACCATTCCACATTTATGTTGATGCATCTAATGATGCTATTGGAGCAGTCTTAGAATGGGAAGATGAAAATGGAGGGAAGTATGCTATATACTTTATTAGCAAGAATCTGACTCCAATTGAAAGAAATTACACAACAACGAAGAAAGAATTCTTAGTTGTAATTCATGCAATCAAGAAATTTTGACATTACATTACAAGATATAAAGTAACGATGTATATAAACCATTCAGCCATAAAATACCTCGTGAATAAACCTATAGTGAATGGTAGGATAATCAAATGGTTGCTTCTTCTTCAAGAATTCAATGTGACAATTGTTGATAAACTAGGAAAATTCAATGTAGTCACAAATTTTTTATCCCGAATTAAACAAGAGGATGGTGAATGTGCTCCAGTACAGGATGAGTTCCTAGATGAGAATTTGTTTTCCATCTCTACTAAAACAGCCTAGTTTGTTGATATAGCCAATTATTTGGCTACCTCAGAGATTCCACCTTCTTTAACGACCAAATAGAAGAGATGCCTTATAAGAGAAAGCATATTTTTTAAATGGATTAATGGGATCCTATTTAGATGCAGACTTGACATGGTTTTATGACATTGTGTTAGGGCAGATGAAACCTATAGTAACTTAAGAGGTTTTCATGATGATCCTTTTGAAGGACATCATTCTGCAAAGAGAACCTCCCATAAGATCTAAGGTGTAGGGCACTAATGGCCCTCTGTGCATAAGGATGTCAATAAATATGTCCATCACTGTGATGAATGTCAAAGAGTAGGGAGACCAACAAAATCTAATTAAATGCCCCTTCAACCCCAAGTAGCCCTTGAACCATTCAAAAAATGTGGATTGGACTTTATCGGTCTAATATATCCAACCTCACAAGGGAAGGAGTACATTTTGGATTGCACCGATTATCTAACTAAGTAGAAGTTCAAGCTTTGCACGTCGCTAGGGAGAAACAGGTGGTTGATTTCCTCTACAATAAATAAAAATTCAGGTTTAGAGCTCCTAGGATGATTGTTACAGACCAAGGTCCTTAATTTATGTCAAAAGTTTTGTTGGCTTTCACCCAGGTTAGTCATAATAAATCATCGCCCTACCATCCCCAGGCAAATGGTCAGGTAGAAGTGACTAACAAGGAGCTCAAAAACATCTTAACAAAAAATTGTGTCACCAGGAAGAAAATATTGGGCTAGGAAACTACCTGAAGCCATCTGGGCTTATAACACGACATGGAAGTCAACTACTGGTTTTAGTCCATACGAACGGGTCTTTGGGAAGAAGCCTATCTTACCCATTCAATTTGAACTCTAAACATTGCGAACAACCATGGAGTTGGGAATAGATCTTAAACACGCCCAAGTAGAAAGAGTTTTGTACCTTAGTGAGTTGTATGAGCTCCACTTAAAGGTTGTCCATCAAACTAAACTGGTGCAACAACAACATAAATTATGACACGACAAACATATTAGGGAGAGGGAGTTTCATAATGGGGATTGGGCCATGTTGTTTGACTTCAAATACAAATATCACAAAGGTAAACTTAGAACTCATAGGCTCGAGCCATATGAAATTTCTGAGGTATTTCCAAATGGGTCAATCTAGTTGAAACCTATCGATGGTGATATCAAAACCCTCTTAGTTAATGGGCGTTGACTGTGCATCTAACAAAAACTAGTCAATAAAGAGGAATTCATAAAAATGGTAGAGACACAGGGAGAGATCTGATGCATTGACTCTGCTTTTGTAGACTGCGCATCTAACAAAAACTAGTCAATAAAGAAGAATTCATAAAAATGGTAGAGACACAGGGAGAGATCTGATGTATTGACTCTTCTTTTGCAGATTCAATATAGTTTTAATCTTGTTTATCTTAAAAAATAAATGCATGTGCATAACTTTCCTTTCAAAGCATTTATTCTAAATTTTTCATCTCTTGGACTTGGCTAATTTTTCGTTTTTGTTCTCGCAGGACTTCATTTTTCCTTGAAAATAGATTTTGACGCATCTTCTTGAGGTGCTCTAGAACTTGTTAGGTGGCATGTTTCGATGCTCTAAAACCTATTGATACTATTGCTCTTATTCTTTGAAACTTGCACGACTCAAATGATGATGACTCATGTATTGCTCCTGCATTCTGGTCATTTTTCTGATGCTCTGGAAAGTCAAAGATCCAAGTTGTATATTTTCCTTTCTTTATTTGGATGAATTTTTCAATGATGCTTTGAAAGTGATGTTGTTTCATTCTGGTTGCATTCCTTATCGATGCTTCATAATTTTTTTGTTCTACTGCTTTGGCTGCATTTTTTGACGATGCTCTAAAAACTTCTGGTTGTTGCTTCGGCTACATCTTTCTACGATGCTTTAGAAAATTCTGGTTGTTGCTCCAACTACATCTTTCGATGATGCTCAAGAAACTTTCGGTTGTTGCTCCGGCTGGATCTTTCAATGATTCTCTGAAAACTTTTGTCATTGCATTTCATGAGCGTCACCACCGATGCTACGAAACTTTTTGTGTTACCTCATTTTGAGAGCATCTCCACTCGATACTCTAGAACTTTGTGCTGCCAAGTTCTGATAGTATCTCCATTGATGCTCTGAAACTTATTCCACTTTTCAGTTGCATCTCTCAATGATGCTCTGAAAATTTGTAAATTCCCTTTCTAATTCTCGTGATTTGATTTGTTTGAGTTTTACACATGCCCATTTCTTAATTTTTGTCATAATCCATGTTGTATATCTCGATGTCGCCCGATAATACCAAATATTTCCATAATAAATGCAATTATTATGACAATATTTTTGTCGTAATGAATTTTGTCATTAATAGCTAACCCGTCCACCTCATAATTAAGGCTACCGCCACCCTCACCAATGGTACAACTAATCTGTTGTGTCAGCAAACATGAATTAAATTCAAGTTAATGATGAGATGTAAGGTAAGCACATTTTATCTTAAAGTTAGTAATTATTTTGAATAAATGTTAATTGATTGGCATGAGTGCCTTTTCTTTCCTAATTTACAAAATTGTGCCATGGAGTGATCGCATGAAGTACGGCTATACTTACTCATTTTCCCATGCGTAACTGCCATAATTATACAATAGAACTCAAACAAGATGAATTAATTATTTGCCTCCATCAATTGTAATGAAACCATGTTTTCTCTCTTCTACAAATTTAGTGGCTTAAACCAAGTATTTTTGAAGTATTTATGTAGAATTTGAGGAAAGGAGTTAAAGAGAGAAAATGGGGGGAGCCAAGAAAAAGTCTGAGCCAACTTTGGTGGAAAAATTGTTTGCATTAAGAAATATTGCAAGAATGTTTGAGAAAGTGGGATGGCTTGACTTCATCAAAAAGTTTGAGGGACATTCAGAGCAGTTAGTGAAAGAATTTGTGGAAAATTTTGTAGATGGGAGACAATGGTGCGAGGAAAGTGTTTTTCGGGTAAGTGCAAAGATAACTTTTCATCTCTTTGGTTGAGAAAATTAGGGTATTAATTTGATTGAGACCACACAAATCACCTATCAAAATATGGTAGAGATATTTCATAGGGAGGGTGAGTCTCAACCTTTACTAACCATCGGCACTAGGGGACAAAACAAGGGATTTCAAAGAATGTCAATTCTTGAACCATGGTGAATTGTCATAGCATGGATAATTAAATACTTCACTTGTGAGGGGAAAATGGCTATTGCGGTAGGACCTCCTTTTTAGTTATTGACCCACTTGCATCATGGCACTGAAGACCTTGCTCTCAGAATTAATATCCCTATGTTCTTGTGTGATTTAGTTATTGCAATGATGGAGAGGTATAAGGTTGGTACTAGGTCAATTAAACATCATGACCTAATTCAATTGATTTTTAAGTACCACTTATGTTAGAAACCAAAGAAAAGATAGCAAAAATTTCTACAAAATTTTGAGAATGAAGAGTCTGATAAGCATTATGAAGAAGGAGAATCATCAAGACAAATGGTTCAGGCTACAGGGGAACCCTCCTCTATTGCCCTTGATGCTCCTGAATGTCATCTCACTTCAATCACTTCCGGTGACAATGCACCAGAATAATTGCTTCATGTTCTAGAAACTTCAGAACAACTGAATGTAGAAGTCTTACATTCTGAAGAAGAGGAACCTCCCCACAAGAAGAAGAGAAGAAGACTAAAGCTACCTCTCAAGTAACCCCTCCTCTACAGAGAAGCAAAAGATTTTCTAGGGGATCCAGTGAGAGTGTGCCTCTTGAGGTATAGAATGCTCCTAAAAAGAGAAAATCAAGGACTTCAGACCATACTGTGGATATTGACACCCCACCTGGTAATGAGGAAATGGAAGGAAGTGAACAATAGTCTGATCAATTTCCTAGGCCTGAAATAGAGACTCTATCATCTCTAGGGAAGCAAGAAGAGGAAGGGGAAAAATCACCCCATAATGAAGAAATTGATGATGAAACTATAAGACAATTCTCTTCTTTTGTTAATAAAATTGTTGAGTCTAGTTCATTTGGTGTGCTTGATGAAGGAAATGTACCATATACTGAAGTTGGTGTAGATATAGAAAATGTCAATTTTCCTTTTTTTGGTAGCATTGTAGATGAAGAATTTGATCAAAGAAGAGTAGAAGTAGAAAAATAGAATGAAGAAATTATTGGGTTAAGAAATCAATTGCAAGAAAGCAAAGAATAGATAAATCAACAATATAAATAACTTCATGCATATTATACAATTATAGGCAAAAGAGATCAGGAAATTGGGAACTTAAAAATGTAGATTGAATAGAGAGATAAAATGATTGAATAGTTACAATTTCAAGTCCAACAAGTAGATGATAAAAATAAAAATTATGTGTGATATTTCTATGAAAAATGAAGAAATAAGAAAGTTAACCTATAATTTCATGCATTTATGTTCCTCTTTTGAAGAAGAAACAAACAAACAAAAAAGTGATTTGAATGCTTTTATAAGTAAAATTCTGGAATTAGAGCAAGATTTGCAAGAAATCAATACTAAACTCGTCATGGAGTCCAAAGAAATACAAACTGAACCAATTGTGACAGAGTGGTTCCAAGTGAGAATACCTTTGTTGCTCATGAAATGGATGGAAAGGTGTTATTTTCTCAGAGAAATGGCTAAGGATAATGCTCGATTGAAGGAGTTGGTATTGCTAAAAGAATCATTTGATAGAGTTTATAGGACTAAACAAGATTCTTATCAAATTCGTGAGTTATTTATAACTTGTAGAAGACCATCTAGATCAGGGATAACTTTAAGAAACCCCCCCTTGGAAAAGGTGTAAAATCCTAGTGAATCTTTCCTTTTATTTGAAAAAAACATTAATTTTCTTGGCGAATCTTATGCACAATATTAAAAAAATTATAAAATCTTGGCGAATCTTGATGAATAATTGGTAAAAATAATAATCACAGTGGTGAATCCTAGTGAATAATCACTAAAAAGATTAATCACAATGGCGAATCTCTCCTTTAAAAATTTGCATAGTTGGTCGACGTAGTTGCCCCATATTTTTTTTTTTTAATATTGAAGTAGGGGCCCGATGACGGCAGCCACCGGCAAGGTCAAGGGGCAGTGCCCCTTGCGGGGGTCAAGGGGTCACACACAGATGAAGTGTTTTAAAAAAATCTCACTTGAAAAGTAAGAATAAATAAAACTTGAAAATTTTACCATCGATTAGCTTTTAAATCGAACGACTGCAAGTTTATTACTTGAGCGAATATCGGCGTGAGTGAACATCATCGGTGAGACACTTAGGGATGTCCCGCTGATACAACAATGATGACATATGTCATGAAATATTGGAAACAATGAATGGTAGAGATCAAATAGAGCTTTGATCGGATGTCTTTCTGAGAGCTTGGCGCGAATATTGTAGATTCCCTTCATGATTCTTCGAAATTACACAAGTGGTGTACCTGTGCCTTGGTGGACCCCAAGTGGAGTATGGAAGCCTTATCAGCGTGAGTGAACATCATCAGTGGGACACTTAGGGATGTCCCGTCGATACAACGATGATGATGTATGTCATGAACTATTGGCAAAAATGAACGGTGGAGATCACACAGAGCTTTGATCAGACGTCTTTCCAAGAGCTTGGCATGAATATAGTAGATTCCCTTCTTGATTCTCCAGAACTACACAATATTACTAGCGAATATTATTAATATTTTTAATTACTGTATAAACTACTGGTGAATCAGTGCCAATGACACATCGTTTACATGGCAAATTAATCGAGACAAAATTATTTTTTTGTAAAAACCTGGCGATTCAGTCTCCATTTAGCTTGTACTATTCACCATTTTTGGAGCTCTCGATTTCTATTATTCGCCAATTGGTGAAGATTCGCCACTAAAGTTTTCCCTAATCTACATTGTATGCCATGTTCCTTAATGAATAAATTATGAGATGGAAACTACTCCAAATTTACAATAACCAGCCATATAACCTTAATGATAAAGAATTTATCAAAATCTTTATTGAATCAACTCCTTAACAACAAGACATGCTATGTGAATTCTTTGTGCATAATTTGCTTGTAGAAGAGTGTACATTTTTCTACATTAATTTCTTTGTTGGAGAAGTCCAGTTGAGATCATTTCTCTCAATAATGTGAAATCAGATTCACTGGCAAGAAAGATCAAAAGAATATCTACAGGTAGAGAGAACTATTGGGTTGAAGATGAGATATCCACACATAAATCCTTTTGCCTTCAAAGCAAGAATTTTGAATTTTAAGTTAAAGGAGGTTATAAGGACTAAATATAACAACAATCTTCAGCTGTGTTATTACCATTTCCAACAACAATGGTCAAAGCTTATAGGAAAAGCATGGCATGGATGTGAAGAAAGGTATACCCCTCTTCCCATGTATCTCAAGAAGAGATAAATAATATCACCCCTTAATATCAAGTGGTCATATAGGAGGGTAGTATCAATAGTTGATATCCTTGCACAATTGAAGACTGGTTGGATTGGTATGAGATATAGACCTCCTTTTTTGCTTTCACCACCTCCTAGCCTATATGTTAACACACATCAGAGTGGTGAAATTTTTGAAAAATGGAAAGCAGGGATTTCTCTGCATCAAGGTTTCCTAAAAGAACCAGAGGACTTTGACACAGAGGCAGGTGATGATTATGATCTTAGTGCCAAATGTGAAGAACAAAATGGGAATAGAAGGAATACATGGCAGGGCCCATAGTAGGAAGCGAAGGACCTACTTAGACTTAGGAAGGGGAGAAAATGACGAGGTAAAAATAACCTCATCAATAATAGTGATTAAAAACCCTTTCCTATGATTTTTCCAGCCCTCTACTCTACCAATTATCTACCTTTAGGATTAATAAGTACTTCCTTTTTTAGGGAATTGTATAAACTTTATTTCTTGAAATTGTTTGGGATTTATTAACTCATGTTGACTTAATAATTAGATTTTACAAAAGTAAACAGGTTCCTCACTAATAACCAATCATTACACCCAACTAGAAAGAGTTCAATGAAGAAGACTCAACATTCAAGACTCAAATCCAACTCCATGAATTTGAAGACAGGCGTCGAAAGTTTAGGTGTCGAAATTATAGGGCATTTGATGCATCAAAGCTTCTATAGTGTTTTTTTATTTTCTATTAAAAAGACTTATGGTTCATTACGAGCCTGTTTAATGTTTATGTATGGATTTAAAGTTAGTTTAATGAAGACTTTTTCAGTGATGTTTTTCCACCTACTGAATTTTAGGATTCTGGTAACAGAATGAAAAGACATCTGGAGAATATCGTTATGTTGTCGTAATGAATCTCTGAGCTATGTTTTTTCTACTCTCTTAATAATGAATAAAGTGAATCTTGTTTATCTTATTCTATTTTGTTGAGTATTGAAAATGGAATTGGTCTGGATGGAATAATTATGAAGTTACCAGTTTATGTGACCTGAGTTAGTCATAGAGAAGCCTACGAGCTAGCCATGCGAGGGATAGTAGAAATAGATAGATAAGTATTTTACTTGTAAGAGTTTTGTTATTTATATTTTGTAAATGATAAAGTGTGAAGTCTAGTTTCCTTCTTGTCTATTAGTTAAAGTTCTGGTATACCTTCTCTTACTGTAAAGTTTAGATTGATAGGTTTTTTTTGTTAGTTGTTAAGTTTGTTAATCTATTATTGGTTAAATGTTTCATAGTTTCTTTACCTGTTTTTCTATTTCAACAATTTATATATTTATTAGTTTAATCATTTCAATGCTTTCTAGTTTAGTTGATATGCTTTTTAGATTAATAATTTCTTTATCTTTATTTTAATCATTTTAAATCTTTCTAGTTAATGGCCTCTCATTTAAGTCTTGTTTCAATTACTTCATTCATTTAGAAAAGATAAAGGAGAAATATTCAAGAAATTTCCTATTGTATATAGCCTTGAACATTGCCCAGTTGATAATTAATGTATTTTTTAACTAAAGAGATAGGTATAACGACACCTTGTCACCCCTCACCATGGCAAGCGGATGTGGGACCCGATAGGATGGTGGATCGTGTTGAAGGTTGATAGGTGGTGATGATGTGGAGGATAGATGGAATGTGGGCCCATGTGCTTAGTGAACTTGGTGAGATGGTAATAAATGTCTCTTTGAATGGGCGACATGATGTGAACCCTAAGTTTGACACTAGATATTTGTTCAATTGTTTATCCGACGGCCAGAAATGTTGGATGATGGTGTGTGGCTCAAGGTGTAACCCTAAAGGGGTGTTGTAGTTGAACAGTCAAAGAGAGAGAAAAGAAGTCTCTCTTGGAGCAACACTCTTAGAGCGGAGCTGCGAAGGGCGAAGCGCGGTGGTTACCTGGTTGGGTGGAGAACTAGCTAAGAGGCTAAAGAGTTGTGCAATCTGAGAGGTTGGGTGTAGGCCAAGAGGCTAGAGGTTGGCCCGAGAGGCTGGGTAGCCGAGAGAGTGTGGTGATAACCAGAGATGGGCCAAGAGGCTAGGTTGTCATGAGCCAAGAGATGAGTGCGCTACAAAACCAGGGCAACATGCAAAATTTGAATCCCTATGGAAGGGCCCCTTCCACATCAACACGTGCAGGGAAAAGAATGCATATGAGCTAGAAGATATGGAAGGAAATTTTTTGGATATACCAGTAAATGGTATTCATCTGAAATTATTCCATTAAAGTGCACATTTTCTTATATAAAATTTTCATAGTTATGTACCATATGTAATTTTTTTTGTAAAATACATTTTTTTTTTTAAATCTAAATAAACCATTAGAATAAAAAGAGGAAACAGAAATGTATTATATATCATATGTAATAAAAAAATTACAATATATAGTATGAGTCCAAGGCTCCAAGAAGCTTGAAGCTTTCTAGAGAAAACCCAAAAAGGATTACAATGCAAAAGGACAAAAAGGAGGAGGCACGTTAAAAAGACAGTGAAATTAAAGCCTCCAGGCCATTGCTATGCAGTCAAAAACACTTAGTCGAGTTCTTCTTCTTCTTCTTCAACAAATGAAAGAGGGTCAACACAGCACAGGAAATCTCGGCATCCCGAGGACCTGAGTCCTCATTCCCATGGCTATACACCAGAAACTCAAAAAAAAATCCTAGTCCAGCTCGAGAACATACTCCACACTAAACTCCCTTAGAAGGAAAGTGGTCGCAGGATGAGACAGCGAGAAATGCCTCTCGAGGTCCATGGTTTGAAATTCAATAAGTAGATGCAACCACACCACGTACTCCCCATTGTCGATGTGCTTGTGAAGGTCCATGATGCTCAGAATACCACCACCAGGGATAGCCACTTGTATAATTTCGCCAAGCCCGTCCAAATACAAATATTCAAACATGGCATGACACAATACAATTATCCAAGGCTTGGATATATCCAAGTCGAGAATGGAGGCCATGAAGCAAGAAATAACATTAGAGTTACAACACGGCTGGTTCTCATCCTTCACATAGTCCTTGTCGAGCACCCACTTGAACATCACAACAATGAGGCAGTCATTTTTCTTCACCCAAAACTTAATTCGGTCACTGGTAATTTTTCCTATGAAGGAGTATTGTGTCCTTTGTGTCAAGAGACGAATGGGAATGCCTAGTCTAGATAACATGATAGTGAACAAGCTAAAGTTAGTGGGATGGGATACTACAAGGAATGATTGATAACTAAAAAGAACTTTGCAAAGTGAATATTTCACTAAAGTGGTATAACTATTTATAGAAAAAAGGGTATGCTAGTGAGCTCGACCAACGAAAATTCGTCGCTCACCAGATGATAACAAAAAATATCAAAGCAATCGAAAGGTGAGAGATGAATCATACGAAAAATATGTCATCATGCCTAGAGAATTAAATTTGGGTGTTGGGAGTAAATGCTTGTGTATGTTGATTGTTGCCACATATCCATTATTGTCATCAATGCCATCTTTCTTATTTACATGAAAAGATGTTGATTAACGTGCTAAGTTTTGACAAATTAAATAAGCACGTCTTTTTAAAATACCTTACATTGCTTATGCATGTTTCCCATGACTAAAATCACACCTTCCAAAAATGTAAAGTTTATTTGTGAAAGAGGCGGTGAGGAGAATGTACTATTTCCATTCCCTTGGTGATTTTGGCATTTTCGAGGGATACATATCCCAAATCCACACGTATCGCCTTAGTGGAAACATTTAGTAAGCTAAGGGTAATAGCAGGGTTTTAATGCATGTATGTGCAAGAAGTATTGAATACACCTATAAGAAATTTTTTCTAAGTATAAAAATGTAAGTAGTCATTTCTCTAAGGTAGCTCTCTGCAAAATTTCAAGGTACAACAATGGTGGAAGCATCAACTTCTAGAAGAAAGTTTGAACCCTCATATTAAAAACTAGGCTATGTCGACATCTTTGAGAGAGAGTCATTCAAAAATGCACCAACGTTGGAAGAATGACATTTTTCCTATACCAAATGGATAGAGGCAGGCGACCTTGTGAAGAAAGAGGTCGTGCTAGACATTGCAGGCAACATTTTTGACCCAAAGGTAGTGGAAAACCCCAAAAGTCTGAGGGAAGGGACTTTCCAAAGGATGATGAAACATGGGGGCATTGAAGGTATTGCTTGATGGCTCTGGAGCTAACCATTTGTGTTGCCTATTGTACACCCATGCCTAGAGTTGGTCGATGCATGTGTTAGGAGGTTTAACAAAGAAAAAGGAGTTATAGTCGATAGAAGAATAAGGGTTACGATCGATGTAGCAGTTATCTAGGATATGTTATGTATCCCTTCAATCTAGGTCATTGAGAGTTTCAAATAGGAAGTTATGGAAGAGTTATGGAACACCAGAACTAGGAAATTGGCCTTTTATGAAGATGCAACTGAGGAGAGGCTCGAAGGAGGTCAAATCATTTTGCCTATATAATGCGAGAAATTCAAAGCAAATCTTTAGGCCATTTTTGCAATGTTGGCCTATGTCTATAGTCACAACAATGATAGAGAGGTTCATCCTTTTCAGATGGGTTTGGCCTTTATGTTAAAGAAAGAAAAGAGCCAGAAATATTATGATTTCACATAAATAATAGCAGAAAAGATGTTAGAACAGTTGAGGAATTTTGAAACTAAATGCAAATTCAGGCACTTTTCTTTTTTGGTACATCTGATTTTACACCAAAACTCTGAGTGCCTTGAAAGACATGTATCATTATTTAGGATTGATGTAAAGGGGTCATATCAGCCAATTTTGGTCTAGATCCATGTGCTTTTAAAGAAATGGGATTATTATTGGTTTGTAGATAGTTTTATGAGGCCAGTGCTCCTAGATTTGTCCCCGCACCTTCCAGGACGTTTCTCTCCTGAGGTCTTCCAATCGATGAAGACCTCGCAGACCCTGATGGATTTTTTTCTGGGAGATCAATTCACATTTATTAGATTTCATGGTTTCATCAAGGAGCCTTTTAGGCTCCCCAGGTTTGTAACAGATAGGGTTTTTTCTTTAGAGGCTTGCCATAAATAAACTATTGTCAACAATATCTACGACGCTGGAAGGCACAAGACAGGGATTTACTTGACTCCTCTCGTCATTGCTAATGGCCAGGTGATATTGATGAAAAGAATGGCATAGGGTGTGCTTACAAATAAATTAGCGCACCTAGGCATGGTTCTCATTTGTGACACATGGGATTACAATCTGACAAAGTACCTCCCAACTTTTAGATACCAGAGTCGAGAGTATTTTGAATCAAGAAGGAACCTCATTGAAGAGAGGCCATAACTATACATCAACCTGGCTCATATACCATTCAACCAACCAATGTGGATTGAATTTTATGTTAAGACAATGGAATATCATTTGAGCCTTCTGATAGGCAAGTCCCTAAATACATAGTTAAAATGCCTAGGGTGGTCAGATAGAAAGAGGGCAGACTTCTAAAGGTTTCGACAAGAAATGAGGTACCTCAATGCCATGTATGGAGAGCTCCAGCCACATGATGAAATATTTTATGAAACTTATGATAAGGAGGCTGACACTGAGGATAGTAATCCTCAGACCGACCAGGATATTGAACAAGAAGAGCTTCTACTCTGCACTCTCTAGCCTCATAAGCCTGACAAGGGAAAGGGGTCAAAATGGAAGGACCCACAAGTTGCAGCTTTCTTTAGTGCTTGAGGGAAAGGAAAGAGGACCTAAAGGTCCCCAAATCAATTCACCATGGGTACTAAAGGCTAGGTTTCATCCACGTTGGCCGCCAAAGGATTAGAATATGCCAATTTTGCTCATACAAAGAAGAGACTAGTCTAGGACTTAGGCAGGCCCGATGCATCTGTCAAGGGAGAAGAAGAGGTGGAGTCCACTCTACCAGGATATTCAGATTTAGTGGCTCAGGTAAGTTTTTCTCCCTCTCTTCTTTCTACCTCTACATCTTTGGTTGTTCCTCTGCCCCTTTCTACTGAAAAGAGTCTTTCATCCATAAATTTTGATATTTTGGTACTAAATGAACCCCCTGCCATATTCAATAATGAACCCCATGAGGAAACCCCACATGTCAAGTGAGCATCATTTGCATCATCCATGATTGATTCCTTAATCACCCTATCAATGGCCCCTATTGAAAGAGTTGAAGTGCCCATGTTGCCAATTTCACCAAATCCGTTTGCTTCTGGGAAAATATCACTTTTTTTGCCACGTCCCCTTACACTCAGACAAGTGTTCCTGCTCTTCAGTCCCCTTATGGTATCCCAACATTTTCAATGATAACGCTCCCCTTCACCTCTTTGTAATCCCATGCAGCCAAGGTTTCTCCTTCCATCACCCTATTTTGTCTCCCTCCAGGTACTTTTATTGCTGCACAAACCATCGATACCCCACAGAGTCTTTGAGGTCATTTTGATGCAACAAAGTAGGCACGAAAGGATAGAAAGAAAAAATAACAAATTAAAAGCATGACATAGCCAGCTACTAAGAAGATTGAGGCTTACTTCAATGAAGAGCATAACTCCCTATTGATTGCTACCATGAAGCCTCTAATATCCAAGTCAGAGAGAGAAATGCAAATGAAAGATTACAAAATCAGGGCTAAGGGCTTGGACTTAAATGAAACTCTCATGTGGGATAAGGTGGTTCTAGCTAAGGGCACCTAGAAAGTGGTCTATAGTGATTATGATAAACTAGAGATGAAATTAAAGAAGCGCGAGGCTGAGCTGGAAAATGTAAATGAAATTGTGAACAAGCTGCAAGGGGAAATCAAGGGCAGAGATGTCTAGATGGCACTCATAATACAAATACAAGATCAACAAGGAGAAGCAACTAAGTTGTTCAAGGAAGCCCAAGGTGAACAGGTCTAGCTTTATGCTGAGATAGAAAAGTTAAGGGTTGAGCTTATTGTTGAACGAAAAATCAATACAGAGCACCAATATATTAAAGAAAATATATAGAAAGAGTTGGATAGTGTCTGATCTTAGAATTTCAACAGTCTAAGAAAATCCCAGGCAAAACATAAATGGAAAGGCAAGAGAAACAAGAGATTGAATCTGCTCTATAGGAGCACGATCAAGAGGTCGGAAGGTTGAACTCTAAACAAACATATTCCCTTCGAGAGAAGAATCAGATGGAGGAGAAAATAAAAGCAAGAGAAGTTGAGTTCCATTAGGAATTAGTTATTGTTTAAGGATCTGGGACCCTCCCGATATTGAAAAGATTAATATCTACGCACTGTGAAAGGATCATAGTTGCAATTGACATTATCAAATGAGTCCTATAGTTTCTAAGGGATGATCAAGAATTAAATGAGATGGTTAGCCCAGTGGCTAACCAAATTATGCATATTTATGCTCTCTGGGTCATAGAGTTGGAAAACTTGATTTCTAGGTTATGCAAAGCCACTGACGAAGCTCTAAGAGGCACACAAATTTTGGATCAAATGGTCACCTCAAGAAAGGAAATTGAATTCGTCAATTGCTAAAAGGTCACAAAAAAAAGAAAGGAATGCCAGGAAGTGCTGAATAAAAGGGTCGATCAAATCAAAAAGGATTTCAATGTTCTACTTGACTTTAGTTTGCCTTCCCTTTTCTCACTAGATGGAGAGGCGTTATCAGTCAAATAGATCATGAATGCAATTAGGCATAAGGTCCAGACTTCTACAAAACACCCAGGTATAAGCTCGTCGCCCATTGTTGATGAAATCAAGAAGGAAATTATTCCTCTTTCTTGACTCTATTATCACCTTAGGGTTGTTTCATCTAGATGGGGAGCCATTTCTTTTAAATAATTTTTTGAGTTAGATCAAGCTTACGAGATCCTTTGCACTCTCATCCAGCCTACTGGTTTCGATTGGGAAGTACAACATTTTTCCTTCCTCAAACTCCAAGAGTTTCCAGAACTCTAGGTTTGTGCCTCTACATGTGAAGGCCCCCTGTGAGTTGCCATAACTATAAAGAAAAAAATTCTTTGTTTTAAATGTTTTGGTTTTTTGGTTTTTACCTTTTCAACTTCGAAAAGAGTCCATGCTTAATGAAAAGAAGACTGCTCTGAAAAGCACACAAATTTTCCATGCAATGGCTACGTGGATTATGTATATCACTTTTCTCTTTGGACACAAGTTGAGACATCTGTCATCTTGGTGGGGTTTTTCTTAAAGTCTTTCTTAGTTTTGAGATTGCTCACCCAATTGACATGTCATCTATTCATCCAAGCAGTTGTTATTTTTTGTGGAGGGGTCTCTTTGGGTGGAGTTTTGTAGAAAGGTGGTGGATGTCTTGTCTTCAGGATGGAACCTTCGAGTTGGCGCCATCAATCTATATGATTGATCGATCAAATTTTTGCTAGGCTATGTTAGATTAGATTGTTTTTTAGATTACAATCTCTGCTAAATATCTAAGTCAATAATAAATTAGTTGGGACTTAATGAGCAAAGATTGTTGCGATCTAATAAAGATCTAAGATAATATTTTGGGCTATCAAGTGCAGGCATCTAGTAGTTTTTTCTCCTAGGATGTTGGTGGCGGTGTTCTCTTCCTCTAGCTATAAATAGGAGTGGAAACATATGCAAAGAAGTTTTTTTTAAAGTTAGTTTGGGAAGTTATTTAGCTTCCTTTAGTTTTAGAGATATTTTTTAGAAGTTTCTTTTCTCTGGCATGTTATATATTTTAACTCAAACTATCATCAGATTGGCATTTGACCTTTATTTTTCAGCTCATTTGATATTCAAGTTCAATCTATTTAGAAGAAATCTTTGAAATTATGCATGTTATGGCCTTTATCAAGTTGCTTCTTTATGTTTTCATTCATGTTAAAAAAACTATGTCAAGCTTACTTTGATAGTTCGAGTAGCTAATTTTCATGCTTTAAGCTTCTATGTTGAATGATGGATTTCAAAAATTGGATTATGTCTGATGAACTTTTCTGCTTTCTTTAAGAGCTATTATTTTTCATATTATGTCATAAAAAGAAGAAGGGTTTTCTACAATTTCTGGGTATTTCTATTAACTTTTGGAACTCTCTTATATGTTTGATCGAAACTTAATGGATGCTTCCTGTGGGGAGATTTGAAAGACTGCACTGTGCTTTTACTTATCTTTTGTTGTTCATTCTCTTCCCAAAAATGAAAGGTTTGTGGCATTCTATGTCTATTATATCATTTATAGGAAATAAGTTGAGGTTTGAAATGATGTAAAAGCTTTGGCCATCACCATTTTCATGTTTTAATTGCATTTCCTTCTACCTTTTCTCCCAACACAAAGAAGATCCAGCTTTGTATAAAAATCCTGGAGGTATTCAATGAGGTGCAAATTAGTCCCCCACTCGCTGAATTTCCCATAAGACTGTCGGAGAGGAACAAGATTTTATGATCAACATTTCCTTTATTTTATTTTTCTTTTCTATGTTTATTTCTTTAGCACTTTTAGGACATCTTGAAGCATAATGACCTATATCACCACAGCGAAAACATTTGAAAGGTAATTTACCCTTGTACTTATCGGTGCCCTTCTTCATTATTCTCACAAATTTAGCTTCCACATCATCTAGATCTTCCTTACTTAGTTCTTCAATCTTTGCTGATGTATTGGATTTAAAGGCAGCTTCTACATTTATGCTATTTTTCAATCCCTTTTTCCTCATCTCAAGAGAAGTTAGTGTACTAATAATTTGGTCTCTAGAATAATTATCAAGATTTACAACTTCCTCAATAGCAAAAAAATTTTCACTATAACAATCGGGAAGAGGTCTAAGAACTTTCTTTACCACTATATTCTTTGACTTGTGCACCAAGACCTCTCATTCCACTTACCAGCTCATCAATTTTTTGCATATAGTTTGCAAGTGATTCATCTTCAGACATCTGTAGGGCTTCAAACTTTGTCTTCAATATCTATAGCCTCACTTGTTTAACTTTTCCATCTCCTTCATATGCTTTATGGCTTATCCCACACTTCTTTAGCAATTTTCAAACTCATAACTTTAACTAATTTAGTTTTTGAAAGACCATTAGTAATAAGAAATCTTGCCTTAGCATTTGCCTCATGTGCCTTGATCTTTGCACTTGTACTTGGAACATTTTGAGGTGGAACGCAGTCTTATATGCTTTTTCAACTTCATATGTGATGACAAATACCCTTCCATCTGTGTTTTCCAGAATGCATAGTCTGTGCTATCAAATTTAGAGCAATCCAAAGTAATCTTGCTCGTCATCCTAGATCTACCTTAAGTGGTTAAGCTCTTCTTCCAATGAACCTTGCTTTGATACGGATTGTTGAATAAGACAACTAAGAGGGGGGGTGAATCATTTGTAGAAATTTTTAACCTTTAAAACCCTCCATAGAAGTTAGATCTACAAACATTCACAAAATTTTACTCTGCTAATGTGTTGAATTATTAAATGCGGGAAAAAAATTGAAAGTAGTAAAACCATGCATATAAGAACACCAGATTTACATAGAAAACCCAATGAGGTAAAAACCATAGTGAGGATTAGCTCATAATATAAAATATTCCAAAACCGAATACAGAGGCTCACTACCAGAATATGACACATTGTCCAAAAAGGCACACGGCTAGGGCTCACTACCACAGAAAGAAAACAAGAAGATAGAAGAAGAATGTTACATAGAGAAACTATAATGCCCCACCATGTAACCCTAAAGGAATTTTAAATTCACTACTTAAGCGTACAATTTTTTTATTTATTCAAAGTGTATTTAACATACACATTCACTTACTAATTGACAACAACCTCTAAGGCTACGAAAACGAGATTACTAAAAAACCATACATACATCATTACACAACCATAGCATTTAATTACAATATGAATTGAGTACTTAAACAAAATAAAGATACATCATAACATAAAGAGATATATAACAAAAATCCATATTCATTAACTTAATCAAAAGGTTACATCACTTATTCCCTGAATGAGGCAATAATACAAATGTGTTACAATATACATAAATCCACCTCGAATACAAATGAGGGGTAAAATAAAATGATTTAAATTGAAATAAATATATTGCTTGAATTAAAATAGGAACTACGAGCTCTCCAACTGGATATCTCGCCATCAAGTATTAAAGATCAAATGGGGACCCAATGGTGTATGGTGCATGTTCCACCCAACCAAGTGGTACCCGAAGGCCCACCCCCCATGCTAGGAGATAGTAACAGCATAACATGGAAAAACCTACAACCACTAGTCACAGGTTGACTCATACTAACACAAACAATCACATAATCTAAATAACCACAAGTACATTAATACAACACTAACATGGGTCACATTGCTTCTAGATAAAAACCAATCAAGTATGTTAAAAGAACCATGCACAAAAGACCACATACCAATCGTTGTCGTAGAAAGAATTTCATCGCACAAATCAATATAGGATATCCTCTGGGAATATTCATAGGCTTCAGCCCCCATTATGGGATATCCCGGTGGCCTCAACCGAATCTCGGCCCCCATACTCACTCATGCGGAATCAAATACCTCTCGTAAAGATAAGATAGTTGACCTTGTCATTCCAGGCCTTCCCACTCATCCCAAGCCTAAACGAGCACTTGTGTCTATGAGTGAGACTAATTTATCTTGTTTAGTGTGAAATACTACCCAATCTCCTAAGTACATTATTTAAGTTATCACTTAATTAAACTATCTCTGAAGGTTACCCAATTTACCTCTTTTAGGGCTCTAGCGCCTAACAGAAGCCACTCTTCTACTTGACAACATACCAAACAAAACCAATCACCAAGGGTGCCAAAGTGCATACAAACTAGATAAAACAGCCACTCCAACTCTAGGAGGCAACATATAATGAAACACACTCCAAACACTTGGAGGCAACAAGACACATAATCCACCCCTTCCAAAGGAGGCACAAATCATCCCCGTTCGTGGAAACTGGGTAAAACACTAACTAGACACCATGCACTACCCAAGGGAAATACAAATGGTTGACATCACAAAATGACAACCCCTATCCTCTAGGATCCTCTGGAAGACTTACATATTAAAGACACATTTAACCCATACCCCAAAACGCAACTTGAAGAAATAGTTACAAAGAGCATTCAAGTCATAATTCAAATCTAATATTTGGATTTCCTAAATCCATCCTCAATCAGTGGATAACATTAATCAAACCAACACACTAACCCAAGGATACAATAATTGGGTTGACTCAAACAAACATACAACCCCATTTCCCTCTTTCACTACTGGAAGTTTTAAACAATTTAAACCCACTTCCCCTTACGAAATACCGAGGAAATAACCATAGAAGGAAACTGTGAGGAAATAACTATTTTTGGATATACTAAATCCATTTCTCTTTTTAATTCATTTCACAGGAAAGAAAACAAATGCCCTAACAAAATAATTGATTAAAACAATTAATTGCCTCTTCAGTAAAATCAAAACCTTAGATTACTTTTAAAAGCAACATAAATCAATCTATAGTTATTTTTTTCAATTCCCAATTAATCATAAAAACATGTTACCTTTTGAAATAAAACTATTTTAAATATAAAAAATAAAAATATATATTTAATATATATACATAATTATATTTTAAATCATATAATTATATATATATGTATACTTATTATATATATTCATTAAATATATATATATAACTGCTATTTTCAAATCACATATATAATATATATTTATACATATACACATTATATATTTACATATATATACATATATATATAATATATATATTTCTTATCAAAACAAAACTTAAATAAATCAAAATTCGTTAAAAGAACAAACAAGATTTAATTCAATTCATGAATTTTGTTTTGTTTCACCGCATATGAACAGGGAAAACCCGTGTTTGGGGGCGGTTGTGCTATGCACAGTCGAACCCAAATAGGGCGTGACCCATAAGAAGAGTGGAGAGGGGCTGCGGAGGCGCTTCCTCCATAGTCGTCCCCTCATGGGGGTGGCGGTGGAGGCAACGCCTCCCAAGCCTCCCCCATCTTAAATAAAACCCTAAGTAAAAAAAAGGAATGGCAATTTCATTTAACTTCAAAAAATTTATATGATTTTTACCATAAAAATGGACATCGTACGGACGACATTAATCCAGTCAATAACAATATTTTATCATAATAAAATATGTATATATATTATATATGTATATATGTATGTATATATGTAAACATATATATACATATATATGTATCTATAAAATATATGCATATAAATGAATTTCAACATAATAGTTAAATTGGAGAAATTTTCCAAAATATTCATCTACAGGTGAAATTATAAAATTTCCAGAAGATACCCAAATTCACAGAGGATTTTACAATAAATCTTCCAAAAAAACTTTCTCAAATCCAAACACAGAGAAAAGAAAAGAAAAGCTACAGGAAAATCCTAATTTCTTCCAGAAGCTTTCAATAAATATAAGTTTTTTTCCTATAGATGTTTTTAATAATTTCTACACAGATTTAAACACTAAATTTTTCCCTAAATCTAAATTTGTTTTTGTCTAGATTTATTTCACTGTTTAAATCTAATAATTCCTCAAATCTTATTCTTTGGTTTTCACTGTAACTAAAATTTCCTAGGTTTCTTCACGGCAATCACAAAAGCTTAAATTTCCTCTTTTCTAAAACAAATTAAACTTTCAATAACAGATCTAGCACAAAAAATTTCTACAGTAATACAATTCCAATTGAAATTTTAAACAAAACTATAACACAAGAATGGAACTTGTTTCAAGAAGCTTCTGAAGTGTTGAAGTTTTTGATGCCGAGCCTCTTCCAAATCTTTCACAGCTTCTCCCAGCAATCACAATTTCCCAGAACAAAGTATGTATGCAATACCATAGCAAACTATCCCAAACAATCTAAGTATGAAACTTGTTCACAATTTCCTTCCTATTCCAAAATAATCCTTTTTAATTTCCAATAGAAAAACCTCTAAAATCTTTTGTGTTTCCAATTTTCATTCCTCTCCAAAAATATCCTCCACTCTGTCATGAAGAAGCTTTCCACTTCTTCACCCAAAGCCCAAATTCTCTCCGAGAATTAATTTTTTAACAACCTCTCAATTAATTAACTCTCACATGTTGGCAATTAACAAATATCTTAATTAATCACATTTATTTTCATAAATATTATTTAATAACTTCTAATTCAAATTTAATTCCAAAATAAATTTAATTCCCTTTTTCAACTTTCAAAATAAACAAATTTAATTAATCAATTTTAATTACTTAATAAATAAATTTAACCCCATGGATTAAATTTAATTTACTAAATAAATTAAATTTAATTAATTAATTTAAATAAAAAGCTTCTATCTAAATGTCTAAAATTAATTAAATAAAAATCAACATTATTTAATACATAATTTAAACATTTATTTCCATAACATGAACCCTTCGGAATTAAATAACAATAAACAAGGCAAACGATGACACAACAACTATGACTAACGACACACCATGGCTAGCGTGTAGACCTGACACATGTTACCTATCTACTATCTCTTGTTCAAATTAACCATTGGGTCGACATGCTCAAACCTGTGAAACTAGGTGGAGTCGATGTCATGTACCTGCAAACCTGTAAACGAGATAACAAGAACATATATATATATAAACAACATAAAATACACACCGTGAAGAGGAAATCACAGAATCACAGGGCACTTGCAAGCAAGTGATGTGATCCCGTCCCCTACACCAATACACTCATCATAAAATGACGGTTCCATAATAATCAAATAGCTCATATGCATTAAACATGTTATAACAAATAACATTATTACACCAATTAAAACATGTCAAATAAAGCATCAAATATGATACATCACATCACACAAATAGTCTATGTCGCTCTATAAATAGCGATCAAATAACACACATGATAAAGTATCTCAATATCCAAAAAACACACCAAAGCAAACAAAACAAAACAAGGACACATTGTCCAGTCCAGAAAGCAAAACAGAGGGGTATTTTTAACCTTTAAAACCCTCCATAGAAGTTAGATCTACAAACATTCACAAAATTTTACTCTACTAATGTGTTTAATTATTAAATGTGGGAAAAAAATTGAAAGTAGTAAAACCATGCACATAAGAACACCATATTTACATGGAAAACCCAATGAGGTAAAAACCATAGTGAGGATTAGCTCATAATATAAAGAATTCCAAAACCGAATACAAAGGCTCACTACCAGAATAGGACACATTATCCAAAAAGGCTCACAGCTAGGGCTCACTACCACAAAAAGAAAACAAGAAGATAGAAGAAGAATGTTACATAGAGAAACACTTCTCAATGAAACATGGCATCCATCATAATTGCTTGCACACTTTTACAGTCTCACATGAAATATATCGGATGCCTTCAACTCACTACCTTCAGAACCCTAACATGAAATTCACACTGCTCTGCTCAAATTCACATCTCATTACACTTCACTTGCAGAAATATTACATCTATCTTTCTTCTTACTCTTTCATTCACACTCTTTCATCAACATCATACATATTTATATCATCCTCTTCTTCAAAAATTTCTTCAATGTCGGCCACTAGCCGTTATACATTCAAATTTGAAATATGTCGGCACCCAAACATTCCTGAGGTGGATAGAAACGAAATGAAACATACATAAATCTTAAATTAGGACCCAAATATATCCCAACATGCTTCCAAAATCCTTGCGTGTAGTGTTAAACACAAGGTCAACCAATACCCGTGCAAAACACCATAGATATTAAGTACATGCTTCCTTAGATCAAGCCAAAAGTTATGGACAACATAATTCACTTGAAATAAATATAGAACAATCCACTAATTACTTAAGATTCATCAACCACTTCAACCAAGCTTCACATCAACAACTAATTTAACTCAGGACAACTAATAACCCTTGTTTGCACACTGATAAATGAAAATTACACTGTATTATACCAAATCAAGTAAAAACTTGATCATAGAAAGACAAATTCATTATAAACAACTTCTCAAATATTCACAACATGAATCCAAATAGTGGTGAAATGTGAAGAAAATACATTTCTCCCAGAAAGTAGAAAACATCATTGAACAATTGGTTCACACACTAGTGAAAATATCTCACTGTAAAATGATCCAGAAACCCAAATTTTGGATATAGAAACTACCAAAAACCATGAACAATACCTCATATCTATATAGGCATAGAATCAACATAGAATAAATGTGGAGCACATCCCAAAGCATACACTGAATACTTGCAAGACACTAATTTCTCTATTTATCATTTTTTCTCAAAAGCACTTAGAGACCAAGTACTAGAGACATCATTTTAGCACATTACCTCACTCTAACATACTTCCAAACATAGCAACATAATGATAACTCAATGTAATCACAACACTTCTTCAACATCTCAACTATACATGCACAAACAACAATCCTTATTTATTATAATTTTCTCAATATCCTTGACATATACAATCAATAACCAACTTTATCTGCACATAGTTGACATCAATGACAACACCAACCAATTGACATCAATGACAACACCTTCATACTTCCAACGGTATCTTGATAGAGTTCATGCACAAATAGGAATTCTTTAGTGATCACGTTTTCTCCATAAACGAGATCAATTAATATCCCATTAGTAGTTTTTTCATTGATTCTTATGGCTATGTAAAGAAGACCATCAAGTACATGTTTAAGTATGTATTTTTGTAAGAAAGTAATATCAAGAAGAATTTTGGTTGAGCCCATACGAGGTCTAGCTTCAATAAATGCTACCATTTTAATCGGTTCTTCATTGCCATATTTTATGTTTTCAACATCTGTGTCAACATTCATTACATCATTCATTGTTTCACTAGCTTTCATAAATGAAATAGTGTGTATGGGATTTGTAAAGATTTGTAAATTCTGGTTAGGAGCTATAGACTTATTACCTTGATCATTCACACTTCTAGTTAGAAGATGATTAGAATCAATGAGGTCTTGCATAAGATGTTTAAGACGCTTACAATATTTTGTATCATGTCCATTTTATTAGTGATAATGGCAATAAGAATTTGGTCTATACCCTATAGGTAATGGTTTATTAGGATCAAGAGCTCTAACAAGAGGTAAGGAAAACATATTCTTTTCTACAAGCTACAACATGATATTATGAAGGGTATCAGGTAGAGGAGTAAATTTTCTATTCCTATCCCCAAAGGAAAAGGGATTTGTCATCTTTATAACAGCCATATGGTTGTCAACTTGTTGATTTGGTTGTTGAGGGGAATTAAGTTGTAAAAATCCCCTATTATGTTTCTTGAAAGGTTGGTAACTATTTTGAGTTGCTGATTCAAAATTTTCATGACAACTAGGAGGATTTTTCACATCACGACAATATGTCGAATTTTGATAATCACGAAGGGCTATACATAACTGTGTAAAGGATGGAAATCCCAAAATTTCAAGTTTTTTTTGGAGTTTGTTTTGTAAGTTGGAAATAAACATCTATTGAAGGTCAGCATCAAGAATCTTAATGTTTACTTGTGAATAAAGTGTTTGGTATCTTGCTATGAAATCAATCACTTTCTTATCATCCTTTTGTTTGCATGTCATTAATTAGCAAGGGTCATCTTGAGACCCATGAGAATGTGGAAGTGGTTTTAAAAGGCATTAACAAGTTCATTGAATGAACTTATTAAATTATTTGGTAAGGAAGAGAACCACTCTAGAGCAGTATCCTTCAATGGTCTAAGGAACAACATAGCCAAGAGTTTATCTTTGAATATGAAATCACTACATAGAGTTGTAAAAGTGGAAACATGGCTAACAGGATCTCCTTTCCCACCATATTTCTCAAATTAGGGAACTTCTATACCTTGTGGAATTTATGATCTTAATATCTCCAAGGATAATGGGTTGGTTTTTATGTATTGCGAAGGTTGACCATTGTTGTTTTGATTTAGGGTTGCAACTTGTTGTTTAAGGGATGCCATGGTTTGCATAAGTGTGTTCAGGAGAGCGTCATTATGATTGTAAGGTGGAGGGGAATAGGGTAGAGTAGTGTATGTATGCAGAGGGTGAGTGAATTGTAAGTTGGTGAAGGTGGATGGTTGATGAGATATTGTATTTGAATGCACAAAGATAGAAGGATTCCCTATGGAAATAACTAAGGAAGTTTTCACATTGCTAGTAGGTTGGATGGTTGTGGTAGGTTGACTGATGGTGTATGTAGGAATGGAAATTGGTATGGTAGAAGGAGGAATTGAAGTTCCACATTGGATTTGAGTGCATCCCAAAGCTTGAGTAGAACTAGTGATGGTAGGTATGGTATTGTTAATGTTAAGCACATTGGTTGTAGGCATGGTAGTCATGGGAAATGAAGTATGCATACTATGAGCCATAGAAGGTTGATTATCAACACTATTAAGAAGAGAGCTAGAAAAACAAAGATCCACTTCAAATTGTATATCACGGGATGACATGAGCCTCGAACTACGTCTAATAATAATATTGCTAATAGGACACCAAGTTGTAATCCCATACAAGTTTTACAAACTTAGTGTGCAAACCCAAAATGGAAAGAGGCAATGCAATGACCCAGAATGAAATTTGTAAATGCAATTTTCAGATTCTAAACAAGGTAATCTGCTGATTATACTATGCAATAATCTGAAAATGAAATGTTGTAAATGCAATTTTGAATTTTGACAATGCACTAAATGAAGAAAATTAAGCTAGATATAATGAAATTAATGAAATAAAAAATCAACAAACTGAAACAGAAATGTAATAGCAACAAACATAAGCATAAAACAAAAATTTTAATTTCTAGAAATGCAGATCAACACCTGATCAAGGACTCATTCACCCTAGGGAGAATGGGTCCTAGATTAGGGTTTTGAAGTTGATTTTTATAGATTTTAAGCTTTTTATGATGATTTCCAGATTCTGGTCTACTATAGTAAGTTTTTGATTCAGATTTCTGTAATGCAATGTGAAATGCAAGATGAAATTGTGAAAAAATGATGAATTATAAGACCTAGTTTGATATGCAACTTTGTTTTAATTTTTTAATGCAAATTTATATGATCTAAATGATATGAAAAATGACATACTTTTTTTTATTTTTTAGATTTAAAGAATGATATCAATGCAATCCTAAAACCCTAGATGAGATGCAATTTTGAATGTAAAATAAGACACCCTAAATGAGATCTAATTCAATGCAAATGAATGAAAGATCTAACCTAGGATGAAAATAAATACTCCAAAACTAGAAAATTACAATGCTCAAGAACTCAAGTTCACCAAAATAAAATAAAGAAAAATATGTTCTTGCATCCAAATGGGGATTAACAAAATGGATGAACCTATTTTTACTTAGTTGTTTCACTCAATTATGAGGGGTATAATGCCTAAATAACAATAAGAAATTAATCTTAACTGTTATAACAGAAAATAGGAAGGTTTTGAGATGTTGAAATGGCATGTACCTTGCTAGAAAAATGTTGTTTCGGGCATCATTAAGGACCCATTGGCCCAATGGTGAATGGGTCCCTACTAGGTTTTTGGAAAAGTGATTTATGGGTTATGTTCTTCAATGTCTGCACTCCCAGCTCACAGGTGTTCAACTCTCGAAAGTCAAAAATTAATTTTGTAGAGCACTTTATGTGATCTTGCAATAAAGATGGAAACTTTAATTTTCCACTTGATCTTCAACCTATAAACATGCAATCACACATCAAGACATAAGAAAAATTGTTGTTTTTTAGGGAATAGGGGTTTTCCTTGGTCAAACCCCATTTAGGTAATTAAACTTTATGATGAAACATGAACATGAAACATAAAACAATGATACCTTGGGCAAATTCTTGGATGCCAAATCAAAAATCTAACATGAGGTGGCTATGAAGAATGCAGATCTTGATCTTGAATATAGATGTGAAACAATGCTTGTAAGTGGATCTTCAATGCTACATCAACGCATAAGCTCGACAACATGTATGATGCACTAAATCTTTGACACGATGAAATGACCTTTGATTGTTGTAATAAAACCTTCATAATCTACTCGTGAATGCCTTCTTGAATGCTCTATAATTCTCTTATAAATGTACTCTTAGCTTGCATAAAATATTCTAGGTGAAATAGCCTTATATCTATACTTAACTTAAGATTTAATCCTAAAATCCAAATAACACAAGCTGACATCATCTCAATCCCGCCAAGAATAAGTTCAAAAAGGGGTGTCCTAAGTTAAAGAGGACCCATTCACTATAGGGCGAATGGGTCCTAGCACAATCAACTAGGACAAGTTTTGGGAACATGAAATAATATGCCAAAAGCAGGTCCTAGGACCTAGGAAGGACCCATTCTCTAGGTGGTGAATGGGTTCCAAGTCACTACCCTAGGACTCAAACCTTGCCAAATTAAGTGTTGTGAAACATTATTAATGAGTGTCAAGATTTATCCTTTGAAAAATGTAATAATTTAAGCTTGGATTTGAATTTAAGGGGCCAATTAAGCTCTAATTAACCTCAATTATTTAATAAATCCATAGTTTAGTGTGAAAGTGTAAAGAAACACTTTACAACACTCTAAATAAGGCATCATTAAGTCCATTTTATTAAAAAGGGCCCTAGACTCAATGTGAATGTGTAAAGCACATTACAACACTAAATCAAGGCAACATTAAGCTCATTTATTGTTAATTATTCCTAAATTAAGGAAAAGGGATACTTTTTTCGTTAATACAATAATAATATTTTTTTAGAATTTTAAAATAGACTTATGCAAGTTGGAACAAACTGATAACTCAGAGACAAAATAGTCTACAAAAGCTATTTGAGACACTTGTACAAGGATAGGTTCACCCAAAGGAAAATGGGTCCTTGTACAGGGTTTTGAAAAGTGAATATTTAAAGTTTTATGTTGATGTTTGATGTTTCTTTTCCCAGTTGCAAACAAGTTAAACAGTGATAGTGTTTCTAGAAATTGAGATGAAATGAAAATGCAATTTTATGAACACGTATGAATAAATGAAACTTTTTTGAATGCGATTTTTAGATGTAAAATGCAATATTTGACTGATTGTAAGATGCAAAATTCTAAAAATAATGATTTGATGTAAATTTTAAACAAAACTATCCAATTTTTCACTTGTTTTTTTAGCTAAAATGAAAGATGCAATATGCATGCAATGAAAAATTTCAGATTTTAACCATTTAATGAATGCAATATGAATGTAGATATGATATAAATATGACTGAAACAAACCCTAATGCAACCTATGATGCAATATGGAATGCAATGTTTTTAAGTTTTTATGACTTTGTAAAATGCAAAGATGAAACCCTAACTATGAAATGCAAACTAATGCTATGCAAAACCTAGATCTAGGGTGAACTATGGAAAATTTCAGAAGGCATGTAATGTTAACATGTCAGGTTCACCAAAATGAAAAATAGAAAAATGGGTCTATGTCCCTTTTGTTTAGAACAATAGGATCTAGGTACCTTTCTCTATTTTTTTATTAAAAATAGAGAAGATCACAAAGGGATAGGATTGGCTTTCATCCTTGAGGTGAGCCAACCCTGTTTTAGGATCTTGGATCTCTATTTTCTTATGACATAAATGACTGATTGGAAATTTTGGGAGATATTTTAAAATGGATTAACTAAGTGAATTTCATGAACTAACACTTGAAATGCAAAATATTATGATAACAAAAATGGAAATGACAATTTATAAACAAATCTGGAAAGTGCAAAGTGGTATGCACCTACCCAAAAAAGTGGGTTTTGGGACATGTAGTAGGATTCATTTTCCCAAGGGTGAATGGGTCTTTGCACAAGGATTTTTCTCAACTTTAGAGGTCCTCTAGTGCAAGATCCAAGCTTCTTTTTGCACCAGTTTTCACTGCTGATAAGCCGAAAAATAAATGTGGGATCTGATTTTTCATGTCTTGACAATAATGATGACAACTTTGACAACTTTACAAAATTTCTCTTTTGATCAATCTTTAGTCCTTCACCTATAAATCTGCACATGCAAAGAGAGAAGCATAAATGTTTGTTTTTGGGTGAATAGGGGTTTTCCTTAGTCAAACCCCATGTTTGGTAATTAAACCTTGATATTGAAATAATGTTAAATAGAAGGAATTGATGAATGAACAATGCTATGTCACAACTCACCAAACCCTTAATGGCTGCCCTTAGAGGACTGAAGTCTAACACATCTCTCTAAGGCTTGAATCTTGCATGAATTGACTTGATTGATTGCTTGACTTGATGCTTGCATGCTTGAAACCTACATCACAATGTTAGCTCCAAAACATGACATGATCACACATAAATTTGACATGATGATATGATCTCGATTGCTACTATAGATTACTGATAAATCTTCTCTTTAATGCCCTTGACAATAATATTTTCTCTTGTGAAGTTCACCTCTAGCTTCTTAGATTTAAATTGATAAAATAGCAATGTATTTATAAGTGTTTATATAATTTCCTGACAATTAGATTCCAAAATCCGACACTTGACTTGAATTTGAATAATTAAAATGTCACCAAAAATATATTTTAAAATGGATCTTGGCACTTAAGGAGGACCTAAAGTCCCAGACACACATGATCCAAGATGTTTTAATTAAGGATGGCAATTGTTTAATATAGGTTTCCCTTTCAGAAAATGAGAATAATAAGGCTTTGGAATGCATAATTTGATCAATTATAAGGTAACTAAATCCAATTAATTAAGGGGATGTAAAAATAGTGTGAAATTGCAAAGGTGTATAATTTTCTACACTAAAACAACAAAATAACTAGAGACGCATTTTAAGCATGAGTGCCTATTTAAGATTTTTTCAGATCGATTATAACAAAGATCACATGAAATAATAATAGTCACCATTAAGAATTTTTTTGAGGGATTAATAACCCCTGAATCTAAATTTAAATATCTTTACTTTTGCATTGAATATCTAAGATAGTGTGGAAAATAAAAGAATGGGATTTCAAAAAGAAAATATGATGAAAAACTTGGAATCTTAGGAAAGAGAGAAAAATACAAAGAAAGAGGATTCAAGGGAAATTTTTAAGGAATTAGAAATAACCATAATTAGACCCAAGGAAGGATGGAAGATTCCTATCTAATTTAATGAATAGTCACTAACAAATAAAAATTTATCAAACATGCCATCTCCTAAAATGAACTGATAACTTAAAGAGGAAACTCCTTATACCAAGAGCCATCCCTAATGTTAAGTTGGTAGGGGTAACATAATGTTAGTCAACATATTATATGGAAGCCTCGATTATATTTAAGTCATATTTAACTCATGGGGTCAAACAATTCCATTAGGTTGAAAATATGCTTAGAGGGAAATATCCACATCCAAAATTGAATTAAATAAGACTTTATATCACTTTAGGCTTGTGGGTTCTTTGCAAAGGTAAATAGATTCCCAAATATAATTTGCACCATTAAAAATAAGCCAAATTTGAAATTATCCTTAATCAAGTTTAAATAAGTTTAGAATTTAGTGTAGAAAGTTAAAAACTACATGCTTGAATTGTTTTAGAAAATGACACTTGTCCAACATCCATGGAATTGTTTCCCAAAAATCTTAAGAATATATTTTAAGTTAATATTTTAGGAAGTGAATATGTGGGGTTGATAGAAGTTCAAAATATCTAACTTGATATATGAACTGCTAGGGTTTTGGGTGCATGAGCTCTGCGAGGGTTTTTTGTTTTCTGAGGTCATTTGTGGCCCCTCCTGTGTCATACTGCACTTCCTGTGCAAGAAATTATTTCTTTCATTGAGTACGGCCATATTTACTGCGGTTTTAGGGGTTTATTATGCCTTCAACCGGTACTAACCCAACAATTCTTGTTGGTGTTAGTGGTTTGTCGGCGCAATTTAATGCCCCCCCTCCGAACAAACGCCCTCAGAAATTTGTTTTGAAAGTCTTTCACGAGGTAAGCATTCTGATGCCCCTGTTGATGTAGTTTTACCTTTACCTGATTTTGATTCCGCATGCCAATGGATCGAACAACACACCCTCATGGGTTATTTTATTGGGAGGACTCCCCCCGAAAGTGTGCTAAAAGACTGGGTCAGCAAGGCCTGGGTCCCTCATGGGGTCCGCCTTGATATGGTCCAAAATCTGAACAAAGGTTTTTTTTGTTCCGCTTTCCAGAAGTTAGTCATGTCCAAGCTATTTTGGTTCATGGGCCCTGGTATGTTTGGTCCTTCTTGTTGGTTTTCCAGGCATGGACCCAAGATTTTGTTGTCTCAGAAGACTCCAAAATGTGTGTCCCAGTCTGGATTGAGTTTCTCGGGTTACCTTTGCCTTGCGTGCCCTTCTTGAACCATATTGCTTCCTCTTTTGGGAGGGTTGTTTGTATCGAACCTGATATGTTCTTCCAAGCCCATCCTCAGAAGAGGGTTTGTGTGGAAATTGATTTATCCAAGGATTTGAAAGAGTCTGTAGACATTCAAATTGGTGATATTAGACACACCAAGAAAGTCACATATTTCAATCTGCCCAACATGTGCTATCAGTGCCAGTCAACCGACCATAAGATCAAGGACTTCCCTTTGATAGTTTCTCATACATCCTCTCAGTCACGAAACGTTGAAAAGCCTCGTCCGACAGAGCCTTCTGCTAAGGATGAAACAAAGTGGACTATGGTTTCAAACCTAAAAAATAAGTCGTTAGGTTTTGGGTCGGCTCCCAAGGCCTCTAAACCAACTAAACTGGTTTCAAACCCTTCAAGAAGGGGATAGCTACTCCCGCAAGAGTTACTCATGTTGTTGTACAACCCAGGTCAAAGGCCACGCCTCAGCCTACGGCTGTTTTGTGTGCTCAACCAGATTTTTCCTCTGCAATGGGGACTCATCAGCAATCTCGCAGGCCATCTCCTCCACCAGAAGAAGGTGAATATGTGCCTGAAAATGAGATTTTCTCCTTCTATTTAGATTGGTTCTGTTCCACAATAGTTTTTGAAGAATAACTTCTCTTCCCTGGGTGAAGAGGATCGAGATTTTGCAAGTATGGAAGATTTTCCATGAATTTTATCTCATGGAATGTTCGAGGTCTAATTGACCTCTCCAGGAAGTATTCTGTTAGGAATACTTTGAAGAATTACCTAGGGATTGAAGTGCTTTGTTTCCAGGAAGTTAAAATTTTAGTTTTTTGCTTGCTTCGGCTTGTCGCTCTATTTGGCCAACCAGTACTATGTTTTGTACTTTGCATGAGGTTGGTCATGGTGGAGCTGCTACTCTTTTGGCCCCACGATTGCTTTCTTGCATGGTGGACCATGGGGTTGACCCCTCCCAGTGGGTAGTCTGGGTTCTTCTCAATATTGAGAATCATTCCTTTAGGATTATTAATGTTTATGCCTCTAATGATGTCATGGAGTGTTGCTTGCTTTAGCACTAGATTGTTGATTCTTTGCCAATTGCCACCTGGTTGCTCTGCGGGGATTTCAACATGGTAGAGATGGTGTATGACAAGAATGACACCTTGCCTTTTCATTGGCCAGCGGGTGAAAGGGAGGCGTGGTTTTACATGCGCAATAAATTGGAGCTTTTTTATCCCAATATGGGTTGCCGCCATTCTCATTCTCTTTTGCACACTTGGTGCAATTACAAGGCTAGTTCTGACAGATTCTTTAAATGCCTTGATCATGCCATGATCTCAGCTCAATCTTTTTTTTCCTTCAATAGTTTTGCCTTGCCTGTAAATCCATTAGTGGATGTGACTCTTTCTGATCACTTCCCAATTCATTTTTGCATTGAATGGGCGTCTTGTCAGCCTCGCACGTGTAAGACTCAATTCTTCTTGAACACATCTTTGCTTTGTCACAAGCCTTTCAAACCAATTCTCAAGGCAATTTAATAAATAAAGGCAATATTAAATTCATACCTAAGCCTGAGGATCCGGAGGATATTTGCAACTAGAGGCCTATCATGCTTCTCAATGTTTCTTACTAAATAATTGCCAAAGCCCTGGCTCTAAAAATTCGTCACCTCTTGCCTCAGGTTGTGCATCCTAAGAAGACTGGTTTCATTAAGTCTAGGTTTATTCTGGATAACATTATTGAAATTTGGGAAGGCATGGAGTAGGCCCGACGGTCGAACTAGAAAGCGGTGTTCATTAAAATTGATTTTGCTAAAGCTTATGACCACATTGAATGGCCTTTCATTCTTGTGATGTTACAAGCCTTGGGTTTTGGGCCCAAATTTATACAGTCTATTCGTATGCTTTTTTTTTATGCCTCGGCTTGCATTTCCATTAATGGCCGCCAGTCTTCTGCTTTTGATCTTTTTCATTCCATTCACCAGGGATGCCCTCTTGCCCCTACTTTGTATGTTCTGGCTGCTGAGGGCTTTGGATATCTCCTAGCCCATGCTATCTCCTAGCAACATGTTAAAGGGATCTCTTTCCCAGACTCTCAGGAACAACTTGTCAATGGCCACTTTGTGGATGATTCTTTTCTCACTCTCTTGGAGGATGAAGGTTCTATCACTATTGCCCTTGATTGCCTTAATACTTTTTGTCTTGCCTCTGGTTCTGCAATTCAATGGCACAAGACCTTGTGCTACAAACAATCGGTGCTCCCCACTCCTGCATGGCTCCAAACTTATAACTGGAAGTGAATTGGGTAGGGAGAAATATTTCAGTTTCTAGGCATCCCCTTCTCCTTTCAGGCTTCCCCTCGAGAGCTTTGGCAAGCCGTGCTTTCCAGGGTTGAGCAGAAGCTAGCCTATTGGATTACTAAGCCTCTTTCACTTACCAACAAATTTTAGGTGTGCTCTAAAATTTTGGCTGCCACTCACGTCTACTAGTCTTCCTGTTGGGCTCCTTCTAAAGCTGCCTACAGTAGGCTTGAAAATTTGCTTCGCAATTTTTTATGGGCCTCTTCTGAAACCCACAAGGGCTTTCATTGGGTTGCTTGAGAATTTTGATGTCTCCCCAAGGACTCTGGAGGGCTTGGATTTCTCTCCACTCAACGACAAGGGACTGCTCTTTGTGTCAAATGGATTATCTGAGATCTCACCGAGGATGAAGCCTAGAAGATTCTCCTCAAGAATTGTATATAGTATGGTTTTCCCGTTCACAGGCCTGCTTGGAAAGGAATCGGTCTCCAAACCCTCTTGGTTATGAGGGAGCCAGTTCAAATTGTTAGCTCCTTTATGGCCAAGAGCATCTAGCACTCTTGGGAAACTGTTAAGCCTTGGCTCCATTGGGTCGGTGTTGGATTTCATGATGGGCTTTCCATCAACCAACATAACTTATGGTGGTCTCCCCTTCTGGCTCAGAATGGTCAACCCGTGGCCAAGTCTCCTTGGATCAAGGCCCTCAGATTTCATAAAAAGGGCATTCAAATACGACATCAGCTCTTTCACCGGCCTACCACATGTCTCTTGCAGTGGGATGCTTTTAAAACCCAGTTCAGTCTTCAAAACTAGGACCATCCTACTTTCGACAGGCTGGTGAGCACCATTCCGGTGGAAATGCTTCACAAAGTTGGCATTCGTGGGCACAAACCTTGGTGGAAAGACTAGAAATGGTTTCTAGACACTCCTCTCAGGAGCTACAAGTTGCGGCTTGGTTACAGGTGGCTTTCACCACATTTTCCTATGATCAGTTCCTTGAACCAGAGGTGGCTTCTTAATTCCTCTGCCCATACTTGGCGTAAGACATTTGATGCCACTTGGTTTGCAATTGTTAATCTGAAGCTAGCCCACTTTGCTTGGTGTATTATTTTCCAAGGTTTGTCTATGGGTTCTCAACTTGTTCATATGGGGGTTCCTGACCCTCACTTCCCTTTTTGTGGGTAGTCTGAAAGCTTTAAGCATATTTTTTGGTTTTGTCCCAGAGCTCAACAGCTTTGGACTTGGATTCATAATTTCTTTCGGCCTTTTCAACCAAAACCATTCTCTTGGCATATGGTTCTTCTAGGGGAACCACTTGGAACACCAACTAAGTTCACCCAACTTTGGCACACTTTTAGGGTGGAAATCCTCTTCAATATCTGGAAAGACAGAAATGCTTGTATATTTGCTCATTCTCATTTAGATGTTAATGTGTCTCTTTATGCTAAAGTAGTTATTTGTTCTAATGTTCTCTTACAGATTCAAGTGCAAGCCAACAAGGTTGCATTGGAAGTGGCTCACCTGCAGGTCCTCCTGGACCACTGGGGAAATGCCCCTTGTATTGTGGCTTGAATCCCTGGTTTGCCCTCCTCCTCTTGTGATCGGTTGCCTTCTCAGGGCCGGAAGCGGAGTGACTTTGTGCATTCCCGCTCCTAGCCTCCTGCTCGACGGGATTCTCGGCCTCCCAAGCAGGCTCATTCTCCTTTGTCGCATCCTGGTCAGGGCTAGCACTCTAGTGGTGCTATGGGGAGTGGTGGTAGCGGTTCTGGGTGGCCCTTTGATGCTCCACCTGCTTCTGGCTCTGGCTGGCCCACCAATGACAAAAGTCTTTCGCGGCTGGCTCTTGCAATCTTGCCTAAGTGCGAGGATGAAGACAAAGTTAAAGATAAATATGATGATGGTTGGGGTGCACCTTCTGACATCACTCCAAACCCCACTGATGTATGGGGGAAAAATCTGGATGACAGGGATCCCCTAGGATGTACTAGCACTGCTTTGGCCGCTTAAGTTTATTTTCTATTATTAGAGTTTTGGGCTAGGCCCATGTGATTGATATTTTGGCTTTTCTGGGCTCTGCCCATGTGACATTCGGGGTGTGCCTTTTCACCACCCGCCCCTTTTTTGTGAATTTGTAATTATATCTTTATATTAATATAGATATCTGCCTATTCATAAAAAAAAAAAATATGTGGGGTTATAACACATATTAAGATCTAGGTGACATTGAGAGGAATTAAGTAAGGAAACAAGTCAAGTTTGTAATTGATAAGTGATAAAAGAAAGGAGCTCTAGAACTTCAAAGCTTGAAACTCATTTGCATAAATCAAAGAGAAGTAATGAGTTAGGTCTTTGGAGGATATTTGTTATTTCCATGTGGTATCATTGGAAGGATTCTAACAAAAAGAAATAGAAAAATAGAAAAACATAATGAGCTCCAATGGATAGCCAATAGAAATAACGGGTGATCCCACAGTACTAGTTTACAATTTTTGGCCAAACTGGACACTGAACTAATTTTTTCTAACTAAATCTTCACTTTCAGGCACCTATAGTGGCTAAACTATGAGGAATTTGAAGATGATGCAAACTAGTGATTTGTGACATTTTGCCTATAGATTCTAAATATATTTTTTTCAAAATTTTTGGAATCAGATTGCATTTATTTTTCCATCTTCGAAAACTAGTTTTTTTTAGCAAACAACATTTTTAAGGAGTGACACTCACTGTATACAACATAATTTATTTACATGAAGGATAAAATTCTAATTCTTTCAAAGTTAGATTTGTAACTTTGATATCTGGTGCTTCCAATTGGTCTCATTGTTTTTTATTGAATATTTTTTCCTTAATCAAGTTTCTAAGTCAAGCCAATTACAATTCGAACATAGGTGGATTTTATACAATGTAAATTTTTTTGTATGTATCAAAATTAAATTTATTTTGTGTTGGATCAAGGACTTCAATATCTGGTGCACTCATATTTTTTAATTTTTTTTTATAATCTGCTATTTTTCCACATGTGCAAAACAAAGAGCTTGATTTTCAGTGAAAGACCTATGTTTAATAAAACTAAAAAAAAATACATAATAAAACCAAAACATATTAAAAGTATATTTGTTGGATAACTCACTCTGAGGACTACCATCAACTAGTTGGGTCTGTGAAGTCTCCTCCATTTTCATCCTCAACCCGAGCTTTGAAGCGCAAAATTCTGGACTTTTTTGGTGCCTGAGGGGGAGAAGGGGGGAAAAGGGGGGTTCGAGCAAACCCCCTCTCCACAAGCCCTCACTTTTGGCTTTTTTCCAGGAATGATGGGCCCCGTCATTAAATGGGTTCACTTGAACTCGGGTTCTAGCGAACCCTATTTTAGTTCTCTCGAACCAAATAGTTCATTCGAACCCCTAAAAGCAATATTTTTTGCATGGGGTCATTTATTTCAACTTTTCCTTCCTCACTCGAATTGTAAACCACTTTTGTGGGTTTACCCTAACATGAATGGAATTCAGATGTTAGACACCTTTTAGACATATGTTAAAGCTAAGATGAAATAAATATATGAGCTTCACTTAGGAAAGGTTTAACAATCATCTATAGATCTAAATATGGGAAGTTAAGGGATAAGTATATTTATAGATCTATTGAAGTCAATTGGAGAAGGTCATGGGGTAAAAATTAAGTGGTTATACAAAAGGTTAGCGGTGAATAAAAATGTTAATGATAGGTACTTACCTTCAAATAAAAATAATGGATGATCAACATTGAGTATTGAATAATCAAATGATCATTTATAGATCTATAGATAAAAATTGTATGCTAAACTAATCTTCAAATCTATAGAAGCCAATGAAAAATTGGCATGCCACCATGACTAAAGGCTATTGATAAATTCCATCTAGATTATTAACAATATAAAAGAGCTTAGGCTAATAAGACATACACACACATGGGAGAATATTCATAAATGATAAATTGAATTATTGTGTTAGCATTAAAGTTCAAACCACATGGATGGTTTAGATTGATCCCCAAAATATTAGAAAACCATTTATAAATATATAGATGGGAATATGTGTGCTAAATGGATCTATAGATATATAAAATTCAATCAACACATAATGCAAGGTAGAGATTTTTCAAAGTTGGTTTGTCTTAGTACTAGCAACTTTAGTTGTTTGCGTGATATGGATTTCAACCTAGATGAATATGAATATGACCAATTAGCTAATGAATACAATAATAGTCCACATATAAAGATAACACTTCAATGGTGCATGTTTTGTTCAAGTAATTTGTAGTTCTATACAATGATTTAAGAGGATAAAAACGTCTAATTACCACTTGATTTGGTTTAGTTATCTAGCTCATGATAATAATTTAGTTAAAAGGTGTAGGAAAAGCTACAGGAAAATAAAATATAACAAGCTCTACACAAGTGTATATTTAAAATTATAGCACAAAAGCCTTCTAATCAATAGAATTTTCAAACTTTAAACTAAGCAATGTAAGATCAGAACCTAGAGCATTAACAAAGCTTACAACAATGATGAACAAGCATTAAAACAATGTGGATTGAACCATAAAAATGAAGCTCAAAAAAACAAACCTTGATTGCACTAAAACATATTTATTCATTAGATTTAAAACTTGGGAGAAGGGAGTTCATAATTTAGATAAAGAGGCATGTTAAGGAAATAACATTACACAAACATAACATGCCCACTTACATGTAAGTTGAACCCTCTTCCTAATTGCTAGGGTAGGTCCCAACAATGCTTCTTATCATCACCTAATTTTCTTTTTGAATATATACATTAGATGAACATCATTTATAAATTTATCAAATTCAATTTTAAATTTAATTTTTTTTTATATTAAAACATCTTAACATTTAGACTAAAGTCTCAATAAACCCTAATATATCTCAACCATTTCAACATACTTCTATTTTAAATTACTAAATATCTCAATTTACATTTATTATTCACAACTTTAAATTAATGTAAGTTTTTTTCTATATGTAAATATTTTGTATTGATAGCAAAAAGTGTTACACAATGCCCTTTCAATGGAATATTTAGACCGAAGAAACCCCACCCAAAAATAAGCTTGACACCCCACTACCATTACAAACACTCAGAAACCCGACGCTTGACCACCCATTTGACCAACCCTACATAGCTAGACCCACCACCACAAAGAGACCAAAACCTAAAACCCACCACCTTGAAGCCCTTGACACACCATGAATGACCTAGCCACCCCGCCCAAAACATACTGCACCACTAGTCGCAACTGAGACCCCATACAAACCAAAAAAATGGCCATTATCACACCCATTACTCCTCCACCTCCACACCACTTGCCACCAAGTACTCCCTAAAGAACCCACGCTAGTCCACTCCGCCTGAAGGCTCAAGAAACAGATGATGTTTCAAGAAAATCAACCCCCAGGTTGTGCATTCACGGTGCTGACAAAGAGCTTGGCCTTTGATATCCAGAATAAATGGATACTGCTTCACCCTAACCTTTGATATCAACACTCGATGCATATCTCTTGGGCACGAAATCTCAACACCCATATCTACAATGATAACCACATCCATCACCCCATCTAACATGTTCTCCCACACCAATTTCCGCACTATCAACAACGCCATAGCCTTTGGAACCTCCAGGTCCAATAGAGCCGCGATGAAGTGAGCCACTATATCTACATTCGTACACCAACACTTGGGTGTGTGTTGGTTCTAAAAAATGCAGGTTTTAACCATAAGAGTTTGTCAAGCCCTTACAAAAAATTTGGACAACATACAAGGCCAATTACTCAATTAAACCTTCTACTCTTTAGGTTCTACTAGACCTAGGTGGGTGAACCTATGTGAAATATGCAGATTCAAAATAGATTTCCTACTAAGCAATTTAACCACAATGGCAAATAATAGTGGATAGTCAAAATGACTGCAACTACACCTCCTACACAAAAGAAAAGATTTGAATATATTATTTGTTATGAAATCTATCCTCTAGGATATGGCAGATCAGTGCCTTCTATCTGTTGGGCAATGGAGTCAAAAATTACAAGAATTCAAGGTGTTTCCCTCTCTGACTTAATTCAAGTTGTTAGGCATATTTATAGTATGAAACTCTATGACTAGCATATTATTTCACCCAATTCATGGCTTGCATAAATTATGCTTAAGTGTTTTCCTACCATGTTCTTCTTTAATCATCCAACAAAATCCTAAAATCACTATGACTTGCTTAAAAGGAATTTAGTTCTAACTTTGCAGACACCTATTAATAAAACCACACAAAGTGAAAAATGCACTGTGAGAAATCACGAATATACTAGATATCATGATTTAAATGATTTTAAAATTTTAAATTGGAGATAACCACATAGGAAATACAAAATTACAACATCTCAACCACCGAACTCAGAAAATATTGCACCAATATAAAATTGTTTACTCCATTACACTCTGTTCAAGAAGGACTGTTCATCATTTACATCCCAGTTCTAAAAAATCTCTCTTGCTATCCTCTGCAACTGATTTGTTCGAATTATTTATACAATGTATTTGAAGAGTTGCGACTCTTCATTTAACCAATAAAACCATTTACATTCCACGACAAAAATAAAAACATTTAATTGCATTGCCTTATCAGCAAATTAAATGTTTTAAACTATAGTCAAGCTTTTAATTTTCCCTTTATACCTTGACCGATCCTTATTGTGTCATTTAAATTGCTGTTGTGAAAGCTCTTTTAACTTTACCGCTCTACTACGATCAACACTCTAACCGCGTGCGGTACCGCGGTGATCGATCCCGACCACTATGCTCACTGCTTGCCTTTGTTCACCATGCTACCGTAGTCACTGGCTTAACTGCTAGTGATACCATGGTAGACTCTATCCACCATTTTTTGACTCGATCAACTGCTTATTGCACCACTGCGACTGATTTGAAGACCACGCGCGGTGTAGCGGTAACCATCATATGACTGCTCAATCGTCATTGCTATACTACGAGCCACTTTGCAAAAGGCCACGGTAAAGCGGTGAATAACATACCCAACAAATATTAAGGTCGTGATATAATGTATAAAGTATATATGAAGGGAAAAAATGATACCTTGATGGAAAAGATAACACATGAACGAGCTCAAATGGGCAAAGAACTTTGAATTTTAGTGGAATTTTTTTGGTTCTAATAGTGTGGACATGAATTCCTCACCCAACAGAAGTTGAACTGCTTCCAGAACCAAACAATCCCAATCCTTAAAAACCGATTTGAGTCTTCCATAGCCTATCTTTCCAAAGAAGGCCCAAAGCTTCTGTGATGATTGCAAACAAATGGGCACCTCCATTGCAACCAGTGAGGAAACAATGAAGCACACAATGCCTAAAAATCCACTTACTCCCCAGAATCCATGTGACCATGCCATCATTATTAACTCCACCATTACCATTTCTCCTCCCATCCAACCACAGATTAGACAAGACAACCCAGTCCAACAATACAAACATCCTTATTAACTCCGCCATTAACTCTTGTATGAACTACCAATGGAGAAAAGCATGCCCCATTTAATTCATATCTCAAGAGAGCTCTTCTTAGAAGAAGATATCAAGAAAGGTATAAAAAATCTTGCAAGTGGTAAAGCTCAAGACATAAATGGGTTGCAAGCTGAATTCTTAAAGTGGGGTTGTGAGCTCCTCACACCTCACATAAAATACCTCTTTAATAACATCACTCAAAATGGCTTTCTAGCTGAATGGACTACTAGTGTGGTCATTCCCTTACACAAAAGTGGGGATATCAGCAATCCTTCTAACTATCATACTATCATGGTCAACCCTCTTCTTGGTAAACCATATGGGAGCATGTTAGAACGTAGAATCAGTAATTGGGCTGAAAAGGAAGGTAAAAGGGCAAAAGGGCAAGTTGGTTTTCGGCCAAAACATTCCACCTTAGATCATTGCATCACACTTAGACACTTCGTTGAGAAAGCTTGGGACACTCAAGGGGGTGAAGCTTTTTGTTGTTTCATTGATTTCAAAAAAGCCTTTGATACGGTGCCTCGGGACAAATTTTGGAACAAAATGGAGGAACTTGGTATTCCTAATGAGCTTAGAGCGGGAACTCATAAACTTTATGAGAAAGTTAGAGCCAAAATTAGAACAAAAGATGGTACATCTAAATGCTTTGGTAGTGACATTGAGGTCAAGCAAGGTTGTCCCTTGTCTCCCACATAGTTTGGCTTATATATTGATAAGCTTGAAGAATGGTTAAACAAAAATATTGGAGAGGGTATTCATCTAGCTAGATATGTGGTGAAGTTACTTTTATACGCAAATGATCTTATCTTAATTGCAAAATCTGCTCCTGGTTTGAGAGAGCATTTAAAGGCTCTCAAACTCTTTTTCCAAGAGGTTGGAATGCAAGTTAACACCAGGAAAACCAAAATCATGATCTTTTCTTTGAAAAGGAAGAAGCAACAGTTTAATTTCATTTTTGAAGGCAACTCTTTGGGGGTGGTAGAAGAATACAAGTATCTAGGTATTATTTTTCATAATAGGCTCAGTTGGGAGACTTGCAGAGTGAAAAGGATTGAAGGTGGTTGGACGGCGTCCTATTTACTACAGAATAAATGTAGGGCAGCGGAGTTATGGGATTGGAAAACAAAGAAAACCTTTTTTGGTCTGTTGGTGGCACCGGTTGTCCTTTATGGGTGTGAGGTTTGGGGGGTAGCATGTCGAACCACAAGTGGAGGCAAGTTGAAATAATTCAAAAGAATTTGATCACTACTAGCATCAAAGTCAAATCCTCGATTTCGTAGGATATTCTCTTGGTTGAAACCGGTGCGTTCCCGTTGGAGGCATCCACAATCATTCGGCTAATAAATTACTTAAAAAAGTTGAGAACATGGAGACACATCATTGGCCCAAAATGGTGGTTGGGGAGGAGCTAAACCGTAGAAAGAAGACTTGGATGAAGCAAAATAGCAAATGGTTGAGCAAATGGAACATTAAACTACATGAGTGCCCCAACACGAATGCTGAGATAAAAAAGTATGTGCTAGATAAGTTTAGGTTTACTATGTGGACTAAGCAAGTTGGTCATAAAAAGACACATTATATCCAGGAGTTCAACCCCGCATGGGAGCACAATGAGAAAGACTACCTAAAGTTCGCAATTAAAGGCAAGGCTAGGATTTTGATCACTCAATTGAGAACTGGGTCGCACCATCTTCGATGTGAAACTAGTAGGTGGGTTGTCCCCAAGGAAGCCTGGGAACAAAGAACTTGTATTTTTTGCAGCAAAGGGGTCATGGAGACTGAATGACACTTCATCATTGAGTGTGTTGCTTATGCTAATATCCATATCCAGTATGAAGACAATTTGAAGGTGCGCAATCTAAATGAGCTCTTTAAGGAGGCTAGGCTCCTCAAAAATGTTGGCTTCCTAGTCAAGATCTTTAATAGGAGGGTGGACATGGAAAAGAACTTGAAAATGGTTAAAGTTCCGATGTTGGGTCCCATAGACTGATGGTCTCGTGGACATGCTTAAAATCCATTCATTCATTCATTGAGGAATTAATCCCACACCTCATTTAATGCCTTCTACCGTCATTCCCTTGGGCCATGCCAACTAGGAAGTATGTTGTTCGCCACACGTCCTAATAGCACCAAAACTGAACCTGCCCACATGACAGCCATGGGGATAAATTAATGTAAGTTTTGTTATTATTAATTAATATTATATAATTAAGCCTAAATAACTATAGGGCGATTGTAAATCATTTCTTTATAATTGTATACACCTAAAATTGGTCTAGAGCATCTGTTTAATTAAATACACATTATTTGATTAATTATTCTATTTCCTCTATTGTTTAAATAAATAGAAATATTTATTTAATATAGTTCACATTCAAATTCATCTTAATTAAATAAACAAAATTAAATACTTTGTTCGATTTAATTATCAAATCCCTATTTCAATCTATCACATCATTCTCAAATTAATTAAATAAGGTCAAACACTTTATTTATTAATTACCATATTCCTCTGATTAATTTAATAAATGACTATCCTATAGGTTGTTTTATTAAATTATTTATCTCCCTTTCCTAATTTAAATAAATCAAAATATTTGAATTAAGCATAAAAGAATATTCCAATCTACATTTTCTCAAAAATGAATTAGATTTCCTATGTCTAAATTTGTCACAATTAATGCTTTGAAACTTCACGGGAAGTTTTGGAGACAAATTGGAGACAAATTTGGAATTTGATCTCTCAATCCTCTTCCATCAATTCTTCCTCTTCTTTTGCCTGGTGTTTTCATGGGTTGAGACAATCTCCATCTTTCTCTCAATCTCCTCCATCTCTCACCATTCAATCCTCCAGATTGAATCCAAGCCTCTCAAAGCTTTCCTTGTGCATTTCTACAGCCAGGAAATCTATAAATACAAGTCTCATTGAACCAAAAAAAGGATCCAGATAATCAAGCTTTTGCACCCTTACTCTGCAGGAATCCAGGCATCAAGTATCAAACAATTCAACAATCAAGCTTCACATCAATGGCTGCCTCTTGGAGCTGCAATTATCTGTTTCACCTTAATATCATGGTAGTTTAATTGATTTATCATTTATCATTATATTATCATCATCTTGTTCTTCAGACAGTCACTTTAACAGTCTTATATGCTTACATAATCTGAGAGCAATTTAGATTTAATAAATCTTTGGAGATAGAGAGCAATAGGACGCTTTCAATTGATTATTTTGTTGAATTGATTCAATTTGTTTAATCATTGATATAATGTCATATTAAGAAGTGTATTTATGTTATTTACCTCATTCACCACTTACAATTTGGCACCCACCATGGGGCATTAACCCCAATTTTATCGAAATTACAATTTGGCTGGAAAGTGTTACGCAGGTTTTACAACGTGATTTATTTTAGCACTTTCATTAAAAGTTTTGGCACTTCCGGTCCCTGTTCCAGTGCTTTCAGAGTTTCGGCACTTTCGGTTATTGTTCTAGCGCATCAGGTGTTCTAGCGCTTTCAAGACAAACTTCGGCGCTTCTGATCACTATTCTAGCGCATCGGGTGTTTTGGCGCTTTCATGACAAACTTCGACGCTTCGGTACACTGGTTTCGGCGCTTTCGGGTTTTAGTGCCTCAGGTAACTGTTCTAGCGCTTCGGTGCCATATTCCAGCGCTTTTGTAAAAACAGTTTGGATCCGACGCTTTCATGGCTAGATCTTACTTTTTTTTTTACAGTTGGAATAAAATTGATCAATCTAGGGTAGTCACTTCAAAGTTTTCTAAAATTTATCAATATAGGATAGCCACTTCAAAGATTTTAAAAATTGATCAGTCCTAGGATAGTCACTTTCTTGTTTTTCTTAAAGCAAATCTATCAATCCTAGGATAGTCATCACATTCTTACAATAGAAGTTAAAAAGAACATCACGATTTCAGTGAAGCAACACCTTCACTTAGATTAAAGAATCTTTCTTTTTGGGCTTAAAACAAGACAAATCTATATGATGTGCTTGTAGTGATTAGGCGTATGCTCTCCCCTTAACTGGGTGACCAAAGTGCCAGATTCACTTTTCTTTAGTCATTTACGCTTTATTAAATCCTTTAGCAGGCCTGCCATAGTGGGAAAAAGTACTCACCCTACGGGAACGACCTAAGTGAGAACAACCAAAGCCAGGTTATCCAACCCACTATAATAAAAATGCAATTTGTTGATGAAAGTCCAAATTGACGGTAGTAGGCAAGATAACCATCCCCAAAATCTTTGTTCTAAAGATTGGGAGGTCTCCTGAGGGAGTTTATCTATTTGTCACACCGAACGGAACCCTATCTATGAACCATAGAGTAGTTTCCCGCCGAGTCAGTATCCATACATTGTCATACTCACGGTGCAAGGGGAGGGAAGAATCTTCCCCCAAGAGACTCACCATAGAATTACCAAGGATTGTTTGCTCAAGGGATTTGGTATCTACATCTGTCACTTTGAGTACGCGCTTGGCAACGACAAAAACATGGGTGCCCTCTAGGGGGTGACACTACTGTGTGAGTCAACGTAATTGCAAGATGTGGGCTGTGAGTATAATGATGACCTACTTGTCCTTAAGTGTGAGTCTGTTTGATTTGTGTACAATTGTTAAAACAACCCGTCAAAATCAATAAAGATCATTCATGATTTTTGAACATACACAATATTTTCAGTTTTAAAACACTTATTCAAAATTGCTTTTCGTGTTTTCAAAAATTCATTTAAATCAGATTTAAAGATCATCCTGAAAATGTCAAGTCAAAACAATCAGAAAACTCTATGCTTAGAAAGTGGAAGTCCACCACGTTTCTCAAAAGGAAAATCAAAGTCTCAAAACTTAAGAAACCTGACGGTTATAAATTGAGAAGACAACGTTTTCTATATCAAAATCGGAAACTTTTGTTACAACATAGAACATTCATCCACCGCTATCACGATTTTGCTAGGGGTCACACATTAGATTTTGTAGTAGAACCACTCTTTTCAAGAGCCTTCTTCCAAAGAAGAGCTCTCACTCAGTTTCATAATCACAGTCAATGCATTCATCGTGCTTTTCTTCCACAGTCCCTAATACAATATGCCACAAGGCCAAATCAACTTTTATAGTAGAGAGTCTTTAAAGTCCTATTTTTAGAAGCTCTGGAAAAACCCGTTTTAGCGCTTCTGGTCACTATTTTAGCACTTCTGGTAAAATAGCGCTTTCGGGCATTGTTTTAGCGCTTACAGTCTCTATTTCAATGCTTCTGGTAAAGTAGCGCTTCCATCAAATTCTGCAGTGCTTTTATGCACTGTTTTAGCACTTTTGTCAAGTAGCGCTTCCATCAATTTCTACAGCGCTTTTATGCACTGTTTCGGCGCTTCGGGTAAAATAGTGTTTCTGGTCTTTGTTTAAGCGCTTCTGTACTCTATTTTAGCGCTTCTAGAACAAAGAGTTCAAAAATCTTACCAGTCTGTCTGTCTTTTATCCACAATCTTCACCAGAACACAAGTTTTTGTTCATCAGAATCACTGTCCAAAGACCAAAGTCAGAAAGGTTTATACAAATTTCCAAACTTATCAACTGAAACAAGATCTTGCAAATTACAAGTGTCAAAATCAATTACACAATCAATTACTACATTGAAGTTTCATTATCAGGATACTATCATCCTTCATCATGAAACAAAGTATAGTAATTAACTTTTTAAATATTGTCTCAATCAATAAGATCAGTCATCTTATTTGACTTTCTTTAAAAAGGTTCAAATTGACACTATCCCACACATAAGATCAACATTTCAGAAGAAAGGGCAAAAATTTGTATGCCAATCTTCACTAGGTCCCACAAACAGAGACTCTTAGAACAAGAGTTTGAATCATCTAAAAACATGGCAGAGGAAAATCCTTGGAACACTCTAAACCGCAACGACAAAAATGAAACAACTCAAGAGGATATCCAAGCGGCTCAACAAGATCCCAAGTCTCACATATTTATGGAAAAAGTTTTGGAACAAGACATGGAAAAATATCTTTTAATGTTGGTCGAATCAAGAGCAAAACTTCCAAAAGATTTTGATATAAACCGTTTGAAAGATGCAATTGAAACAAATGAAACAGAGATACCGTTACCAACACAAACAATAGATCCAATTGTTGCTTTAACTTCACAAATGCAATTATTAAAACAACAAATACACAACATGACGAAAGGGACAACCAAAAGATATGCGATACAGGACATTTGTCCTTATCATTTTGACACAACAGCTGGTTTGCTACCTTTTCCAAGACACTGCGAATTCCCAAAGTATGATAAGTACAATGGATGAACAGATCCAATAAATCATATACGAGAATTTAAAACAATGAGTCTTGAATTTGCTCAAGAAGAGACTTATTTGATGAGGTTATTCCCAAGATGTTTGGGAGGTGCATGTATGGAATGGTTCTCAAAACTGCAACCTGGTATCAAAACTTTTGAGGAACTTGTTAACAAGTTTATCTCTCAATATTCATTCAACATCCAAAATGATGTTACTATCAAGGATCTCTACAACTTAAAGCAAAACAAAGGAGAAACATTCTTGTCTTTTCTCCAAAGATGGTGATGACTGTTCGCTAGGTATCCTCGATCTATTCCAGAGGAAGAAAAGATGGAATTATTCATTGAGAACTTGACATAAGAAATGAGCTATAGGCTAGAATTACAATGTCCACCCACTTTCGAAAAAGTCATAGAAAATGGTCTTAAGATTGAGGAAGCATTAGTGAAACGGGGATTTATCAAACATTACAATGACAAATCAAATAACTACGCCAATCAACACTTAAGCAATGACAAACCAAAAATTTGGCAAAAGAATCGCAACACAAATGAAACAAGTGATTCACAAAATGTCAAACCAATTTTCAACTTGACCGCATCTTCTTCAAACAATCAAAACAGTGACCAAAAAGTCCAGTCAAATACCATGCAGAACAACGAATGCGCAAAAACACTACCATATCAAAAACCATCAAATCGACGAAGGTTCACACCTTTAGGTCAATCAATGGAATCAACAATGAAGGAACTAGTTACCAGAGGCCTTCTCACTACACGGGAAACTAGGTTCTGGGATCCAAAAGTCAAACCATCATGGTGGAATGACACTGATTATTGCAACTATCATAATAACAAGGGTCATAAAACAAGTGACTGTATGGAATTGAAACATGCAGTACAAGATTTGGTGGACAGCAATAAAGTGTATGTGGAAGGACCTCAAAATAACAACAATCATTCGGCCTTCAAAGATCCTTTGCCAAATTATGACAAAGGTGCATCATCATCAAATAGCAAAGGGAATAATGCCAATCATGTCTATAACACAACAATCCTGTGTCTATCTGCAGTCAAAAATGATCATGTAGTTAGTGATAACATTGATGAAAATAAAACCAACAACATTACCTCTTTGGATTTACTCCCAAGCGTGCAAAACTCTGATAATCAGATAAATGTCTTAAAAATCAGAGAAAATCAAGAACATCAACCAACAGACGTCATGACTCAGGGGCAATCAAAAGTAATATTAAGGGGAATGGGATCCACACATGCGGTTCCACCTCCATCACATTATGATATTATCAATCAAATGCAAAACACCCCCTGAGAGAATCAAGAACGTCAAACAACAAATGTCATGACTAGGGGGCAAGCCAAGGTAATATTAAAAGGAGTGGGATCTCAACGTACGGTTACACCTCAATCTCATTATAATATTGTTGATCAATTACAAAACATCCCCACCCAAATCTCAATACTGGAACTCCTTAGGTTATCACCATCACATAAAGAAGTTCTCGAGCAAGCATTAGTTGCCACAACCGTACCAAATAATTTGGATGTTTGTCAATTCCAAGCTATGGTGGGACATCTGACTACCCCTCATTGTCTGTCATTCTCTCAACAGGATGATGTCTCATTAAACCATCCGCATAACACAACATTGCATATCGAAGTCTATATCCATAATCATCGTGTTAAGAGAGTTCTAATAGATGGGGGAGCTGGTTTGAACATTTGCACCCTCAAATTAGTCTGTGCACTAGGATATTCTGAAGACGCTATTGATGCTCGACGAAAAATGACCATCAAAGCCTATGATGAGGAGGAAATATCGTCCAAAGGTTTGATTGTATTACCCATTCAAGTGGGACCTGTGATGAAGCATATATCATGTCAAGTATTAGAAAGAGAATTGACATACAATATACTCTTCAGACGACCCTGGATTCATGAAATGCAGGCCGTACCTTCTACATACCATCAAGGCTTGAAGTTTCCAATAAACGGACAAGAGGTGACTATAGTTGTTGATTATAATCACCCACAACATTGTGACACATTAAGAATATCTCAAGACACTTTTGTCCCTCACAACAGGGAAGCTTCAAGTTCATCATCATCCAAGAATGAACAAAGTCCAAGCATCTCTACCAAGTGGGTACAAAAGAAAGGTAAATAAAAGGAAACAAGTCATGATGAAACAAACAATACGGATACACAAACTTCTCTATAAGACAAATTTCAAAAGCAAGTTCATTTGATAGATAAAGGAATGGGACAGTACTCAATGGAGCAATCGCTTAACTTATCACAGTTAATGCCATCTCCTAGGAAATATGGTCAACCATCACTAATCAAACCTCCAACATCTGTACCTACCACAGTTCTTCATGAAACATTTGTAAAATTTGGAACCATAGCAGAAGAAACGGATAACAAAGAAATCCTGGATTGGCTATACAAGGATGAAGAAACATCAACATCAGAGACCAATGCCAAAAATATTAGCATCAACACAAACAAGTATGGAAAAGGGAAGGATATTCCCGAGAAGATGGGTTATGAAGGACAAGGACCATTGGGATTAAGAAAGGAGGGAATCTCAGAACCTATCACACCTCTCACTCTCCATACAAAAGAAAAACTAGGACTAGGATACTCTAAAGAAGAGAAGCAGAAGCTAAAAAAGACAGCTATGGAAAATATCCTTCACTTTAGAGATGGTTCTAAAATAGACTCAAATGAATATGAGTGGGAATTACCTTATGATCTACTTGTCATTGATATTCCAGTCGATGTGATTAAAAAATATGCACCTACACGTGAGGAGGGCCAAGGCTCTGGGTCTAGACCATTTGTCGAGGGATCACTAAATATCGATGACTCTAGTGAGGACGAACATAATTTGTGTGAACTAGATGATTTCAAAGAGGGTACCATCATGGATCTCGATATCCCAAATGACAATTATGACGATATTGTTGTCCTCGCCCTTACCTCTATTGACCTAAATCAATCTGATGATACCATGCCATTAATCCATCCAAAAATTATTGATTGGGAACCTACCAAACCATTGACTGTACCAAAATTTGAAAATGATGATGCTATCATACATTTCCTTTGTCATACCACACCTGATACAATGCTATCCATAATACTCATAACAATATGACTCAGCAGGAGGGTGTCAAATCTTCCAGTTGCAAAAATGAAAACAAGCAAAATAGATCTAATGGTGAAAACCATTCTATGGTAGCATTAGATCTGGAAAAAGTAAAAATAAAGAACACATCCAATGGTGAAAACCTTTCTGAGGCACTAAAGGATGGAAGATTTGATACTCTCCTAGAACACTATCATGAGCGATCATCAGTTCTGGTCGAACCTACACAATCAGTGGACATTGGCACAAAAGAGAGGGCAAAAGTTCTACATCTAGCAGAATCAATGACTAATCAAGAAAGACCAGAATTTGTCAAATTCTTTAAAGCAAGAAGCATCAACTACGCTTGGTCATACTCTGATATGCCAAGCTTAGATCCAAATCTGCTTATGCACCATTTGTCTTTGCCCATAGGAATCAAGCCTGTTAAGCAAAAATTAAGGAAAATGCATCCTCACATTGCATTAATGGTAAAAGCAGAATTAAAGAAATTATTGGATGCTAAATTCATAAGATCTATAGATTATGTTGAGTGGATATCGAACATAGTACCTGTTTCAAATCCAGACAACAGCATCAGAATCTACACAAATTTCAAGGATCTCAATAAAGCATGTCTGAAGGATGATTTTCCACTACCAAACATAGACATCATTATGGACTTGACGGCAGTGCATGCCATGATATCAATCATGGACGGCTTCTCTGGATACAATCAAATTAGAATAGCTCCAGAAGATCAGGAGAAGAAGACTTTCACATGTCCATGGGGAACTTTCTGCTGGAACGTCATGCCATTTGGTTTAAAGAACGCATGAGCAACTTATCAAAGGGCAATGACTATGATCTTCCATGATATGATGCACACTTTCATGGAGGATTATGTGGATGACATCTTGGCGAAATCTACTACAAGGGAAGAACATTTGCATATTCTTGATAAAATCTTCACACGGCCAGAGAAATTTAATGTCAGATTAAACCCTAAGAAGTGTGTCTTCGGGGTTACATCAACAAAGCTACTAGGATACATTGTGTCAGCAAAGGGCATTGAGGTGGATCCAACAAAATTCAAAGCAATTATGGAGATGCCACCTCCTAGAAACATCAGCCAGCTCAGGTCACTACAAGGACGACTTCAATCAATCAGAAGATTCATCTCCCAACTAGCAGATAGAAGTCATCCTTTCAATCATCTATTGCATAAACACATAGTTTTCATGTGGGATGAGAAGTGTGAAGCGACATTCAATCAGATCAAACAATATCTAATGTCACCACCTGTTCTCATACCACCAACAAAAGGAAGACCCCTCATTCTGTACATTGCCGCGACAGATATATCTTTGGGGGCACTATTAGCACAAGAGGATCATGAAGGAAAAGAGCATGTTATCTACTACATCAGTAGAACTTTAAATGGCTATGAAATAATCTATACATTCATAGAAAAGTCTTGCTTAGCAGTGGTGTTTTCTACTCAAAAGTTGAGACACTACATGATGGCTCATACAATCAGGTTAATTGCAAAGATTGATCCTTTGAAGTATCTACTAAGTAAAGCTGCCTTAACAGGTAGATTGGCAAAATGGGCCATGCTCCTAAGTGAATTCAACATTCAATATGTCAAGAGAAAGGCAATCAAGGGACAAGCAATTACTGAACAACTAGCTGAAGCTCCTCTACCGGATAATCACCCAATGACAATGGAATTCCCAGATGCAGACATCATGACAGTAATGCCCCAATAATGGACACTGTATTTTGATGGATCGTATACACAACGAGGATCAGGAGCAGGAATCTTGTTCATCTCTCCCCAAGGACACACAATTCCGAAATCATACAGACTCATGTTTCAATGTACCAATAATGTGGTTGAATATGAAGCATTGATTATTGGGGTCAAGATTGCAATTCAATGGAACATCACAGATTTACAGGTCTATGGGGACTCTCAACTGGTTATTTATCAATTCAATGATGAATATCAAACCAAAGATGACAAATTGATGCCTTACAAGCAACAAATAGATAATCTGAAACAATCCTTTGCTAGTATCAAGTTTGATCAGATCCCAAGAGCGGAGAACAAAGTTGCAGATGCTATGGCTACGATCGCTTCATTACTACAATTTCCTGAGAAGCGTGTTTGTTATGAGTTTATGGTAGAACAAGTATCATGTCCTTCCCATTATCAATCAGAATCCGCTACCATATGTCATCTAGAAACCACTGAAACCTCCATATACGAAAAAACCTATCCTTATCTGAAAGATTGTATCCTACCTCCTGACCTTTCTAGAAATGAAAAACGCAACTTTATCCGTCAATCCGCTCGACAAACTTTAATCATAGATGTCCTTTATCGTCGAGGTCTTGATGGTACACTACTCTGATGTCTAGAACACAATAAATCTGAAACGGCCCTACGATAAGTTCACGAGGGTATTTGTGGTACTCACTCGAGTGGAATAACCCTCGCCAAGAAACTCCTCCGTTTGGGATATTATTGGCCTTGCATGGAAAAAGAATCATATCATTTTGTTAAGAAATGCCAAAAACGTCAAGTTCACAGCAATTTGATTCATGCATCGGCACAAGAACTGCATCCTTTTACATCAACATGGTCTTTCTGTCAATGGGGCCTAGATCTGGTAGGCAAAATACATCCATCTTCATCTAATGGACATAAATTCATTATCACGGCTACAAAATACTTCACGAAGTGGATAGAGGCAGTACCTCTTACTACCATCACTGGGAAACAAATCTCCTCATTTATCTTGAACTACATCATCTATCAATATGGAATCCCTCAATCTATCATCACAGACAATGGACGACCTTTCAAGAATCAAGATGTCCAAGAGTTATGTGAAAAGTTCCACATCCAACATCATTTTTCAACACCGTACTATCCTCAAGGGAACGGCCAAGCAGAGGCCTCAAACAAAACCATACTCAAAATTCTCAAAAAGATGGTTAACGATGTTGGACGTGATTGGCATGTTCAACTCAATCCTGCACTATGGGCCTACAGAACAAGCATCAGAACACCAACGGGAGCTACACCATTTGCTTCGGTATATGGATCAGAAGCCATATTGCCCATTGAAGTTGAAATTCCATCTCTTCGTGTATCACTCAGAGGTATCATTTCAGATGAAGATTATAGGGTATCTAGATTGTAGGAACTGGAATTGCTAGATGAGTGTCGTCAACAGGCTGTTAATCATCTAACAACTTATCAACAAAGGATGTCAAGGAGTTACAATCACAGGGTGAAACCAAGGGTCTTTCAAGTTGGTGACTTGGTACTAAAGGAAAACCCTAGGAATCAGCAGGACAGGGAGATGAAAGGAAAATTTGAGCCTAACTGGCTTGGTCCATTTGTTGCCATATCAGTGTATGGATTAGGAGCATATCAGCTATCAACGTCAGAAGGGGATCTGTTTGATGAACCTATCAACAATATTCATCTCCGAAAATTCTATGCTTAAAACTCCTAGTGCACGGGTTAAAATTCAGAAAATTATTTCCTTGGTGAAAACCTGGCAAACAGGCATCTTGGCAAACTCTAAATATACAAAAAAATATATATATATATAGAAAATACAAAAAGAAAGAAAAAAGAGAAAAATGAGAAAATACAAAAAAAAACACAAAGGGTGTAATCAAAGCATTTGATGAAAACCTGGAAACAGGCATCATATGTGATTCTAAGATCAACTTTCCTATCTATTATGAACATATCAGGATCATTTGTTTGGCAAGTCAGTACCGTTCCATATCATGACAGTCATCTTGCCATCATTGCATCCATTATCAAAATCATGTCACATGGTCAACATATCACTCCATAGCTTGGGGGCAACATCTGGATATCAGTAGGGGCAATTACAACGTATCAATTTCACCAGTCTGTGAACACGATAGTATGGCAAAAAACCAAAACAAAGATCAAAGTGCAATGTCAATCATCATCAAAAAAACATCAAACATCCGTATCGTATCAAAAAATCCAAAAACATGTCAAAAAAGTAAGTCTGAAAAAGCAACTTTCAAAAACATAGATCTATGTCAGTCGGACTACGTGGTATCTGCGTGTGTAACGTAGGAAAGGCTAATCTTTGATCAGCCCCCGAGACCCCTAGGATTAGTTAGCAGGTTAGGTCTTTCATCAAAAGTCTCAGAAAATCCAAAAACATGTCAAAAAGTCAGGATGGATGATCTTAAATTTGAAAAATGATTGAAATACACTAAGTAAAAAATGGATAAATTATATTTTGATTATCATTTCTTTGGAGTAACTCAATAATATATAAAAACTAGAGATACAAGGAAATGAATGATGTTTTATTGTCTATTGTTTGTATGTTAATCATTTACATGTATGAATTGTCGGGGGATGTGCTATGCAAATGTATCACCGATGACATTCAGAATTCACACATTCAAATGATTAATCACTGCTTGTTTACACATTGAATGCTCAGGTCATCTCGGTTCAATTATACCTCGATGCTTGTGTTCAATTGCAATATCAAAAATCATGAAAGTAATACTCAGGTCGTCATTGGATTAACACAACCATTGATGCTTGTATTCACTTTCAACATCCGATAAAGCTCTATGATGATACCAAGCACAAAAAGACTGTAAAATGACATCTATTTTGCATATCATTGCATGATTAAATTAGATTGCATTCATCATCATTCATTATCTACAGAGTATTTGTTGCATAAAAGATTCCAATCAATGATTATCTAATCTACAAAAGAGACTGAGTATACTTGACATAAAATCATCAAAAAACATATAGCATCATCATTTGCATCATCATTTCATCATTCATATATTTCATCATGCATCATAAATTCTACCATCAGTGCATCAAGATCATTCTTACCATAACACATTCATTACATTACCATTTATCCAACATCATATGCCTACATTAATTACCATCCATACATTTTTTCATTCATTATAAAATCATCATTTATCATCATCACATTTAAAAATAACAAAAAGACATTCATCCATCTATTTCATACAATTTGATCACATTTAAAAGCATTCATATAAATCATCATATATCCACATAGCATTTACAAATCCATACATCACATCATTTATCTATATATCATATTCCATCCATACATACATCATTACATCATTACATTAAAATAAATCATCATTTATCATCACCACATTTAGAATTAACTCATCACATAAAGCATATAAAAGCATCCATCACATGGAAATCATGAAACCATCAACGTATCATATCAAATGCATCTCATATATATATCATCAAGTGTCAAGTATACAACAAAGTCATAAAAATACATCATCATACAAGAGAGGTACATCATAAAATACATCAGTGAGGATCAAAATGGCATCTACAACCTGCTACTACCAGAGTGAGCAGGCTTACTAGGACCTGTACCACTACCACCACCACCCCCTGAAGGACCCGGATCTCTGGGATCTCTGCGTGGAGGCTGAGTCACCCCCTCACTGACTGTCCGTGTGTGAGTCCGCCCAGATCTCGATGGGGCATAACTGACTCGACGCTCGGCAGGCATTGCATCATGATACCGACCTCTGTAATACTTGGCCTCTCGGGCAGCCCGTAAAACCTCTCTCATATAATCACCTATAGAGGTGCCATCAACCACTCTCTGGAGGGTCTCGGCTCTCTCCTGTGCCCTCTCGGCAATCTGTCGAGCACTGTCTCGCTCCGCTGTCAAGGTATCAACCTACGTCTGCATGGCGGCTAACTGCCCCTATACCTATGCCATGGCCTGTGCGTGAGTCTGTGCTTGTGCTTGCATTTGTGTCTGAGTCTCCACAACCATGCCCCGAGCCTGTACCAACTGCCCCTGCAGTGTCTGAACCTGCGCCTGGAGCCCAACTATCTGTCTTTGCTACCCTACTGCTGGCACTGTCACTACCTGCCTCTTACGAGGCCTACTGGAAGAAGGTGCACTGTGAATATCTGGACCTGGCCCTATGTATCCTCCACTCCCACCATCATTGTCCCCACTACTGCTGCTATCCTCACTATTTGAACTACTGCTCTACGAGCTCTCATCTGTTGGGATATCACCCTCACCACCGACGACATCCTCTACCACATCCTCCTCTGCTGATAAAGGTGCTAGCTCATCGGGGATAGTAATATGAGGATGAGGGACCAAGGCCAAGAATGTTGCGTAATCCTCTGTGACAGTTGCCTCTAATATATCTCTCCGCATGTCCCAAGGAGATGGCTGTAATGCTCTGTAACCCTCTACTATGACATCATAAGATAGTGTGGGACCCCAATTTGGAATATCCATCCATCGTCGTGCATAGTGGGCTACTCCCTGTGGCATGCACTGAACAATGCTATACTGTTTGTAAACCCGATGGAGCAAGAATCTCTCGAGAATAAAAAGAGTCCGACCAATGAGGTACATAGAATCACACAAAAACCCCAACACTGCGCCATCCTCCTCCCACTCCTCATAGTCAAGATAGGGGCGCCATATCACTGTCTCCGTATCATCAAAAACTCGCCTCCAGTGCTCTAACTTGCCCATCCGGGCCTGCGTGAATCGACCACTATATCGGAAAACATAGGGCCTTCCAGCTGGTCTGTCTGCAATGGGAAACGACTGACAAATAGCAAAGTGCTCCCAAACCCATATCTATAACAAAGTCGCCCCTGCAGATATACTGTGTGCACCTAAGTACACAATGGAATGAAGATCATGGTAAAGATGTGCTAACATGCAAATCCCCCACGCATATTTGGTATCATGTACCAGCATGCTCTCCAATGTCCTACCCCAGCCAACGAGGAATCCCTTTGACCTGCGATCAGGGCAAAGGAATCCTCCAATAAATCCAGCTAACACTACTGGTAGTGTCGCATAAGAGTCTGCGATCCTCCACCATCGAATGCTCAGACCCTCTATGTCCTGATCCTGAAAGACTCTACAGAGAGCGTCTCTACTGCTGGTCCCATGTGAATCATATGTCACAATCTCCCCCATGAAAGGAATATGCAATATGCGCCACACATCCTCTGGTGTGACTGTCATCTCACCAGTGGGTAGGTGAAAGGTGTTATGGTCGCTATGCCACCTCTCAGCCAGTGCGGTCAACAAACCCCGATTAATCATAATCTAGGGCATATCAAGTAAACTTGTAAGGCCACACTGGCCTATCACCTGGAGCTCATCCAGTGTCAAATGTGGTATCAAATTAGTCGTCTGTGAAAATCTCTCTCGCATCTGGAGAGTACCCAGATCCTCCTATCATCATAACAAAAAAGAAAATCTACAATCAGTGAACTATGTCAAGGAATCAAAGGTCATTCTACTATCAATCTATTCCAAAAGCTTTGGTATGAATTTTTTGATCAAAATTCATAGGCGAACATCCAATCTCACCTATCATGAGGTTTATCAAAACATTATCTAGATCTCGCCTATCATGAGATTTATCAGATATTGAATCAAACATCACCTTTCATGAGGTTCATCAAACCATTATCTAGATCTCGCCTATCATGAGATTTATCAGATATTGAATCATGTCCTCGCCTATCATGAGGATCATCAATAAATGGGGTTTTCTTCTCACCTATCATGAGAGTTAGTCTTATTTAGATCATCAAATCCAACATCAAGAATGTGGATTGTCAATCATACCAATCAAAAGAATGGACATGATCGAAATTGGTATAATCAAAGTTCATTAAGTTAAAATCTTCAATTTTGACATGGAAGTGCTAAAACAGTCATCCAAAGTGTTAAATCCCAAAAGTGCTACTTTATCACCTAAAAACACTCAAATAGGGACCCAAAGCGCTAAAACCATGAAAGCGCTATTTCAGCACTTCGAAACGCTAAAACAGGCTTCGGGAGCACTAAAAAACTCAAAGCGCTACTTTTCTGCATCAAAGCGCTAAAACAGGCCGTCTAAGTGCCACTTTACAGAAGCGCTAGAACATACCTTAAAAGTGCTAATCCACCGACTCAAAGCGCTGAAAATCTCAAAGCGCTAAAATCCGGCTTCAAAGCGCTAATTTTTGACTCCTAAGTGCTAATTCGCTGAAAGCGCTACTCTACGGACTGGAAGCGCTAGAGTTTTAAACGCAAACGCTAAAACTCAAAGCGCTAGACAACCTAATGGAAGCACTACATCGGGATGTAAGTGCTACAACGCGGCTTCAAAGCACTAAAAAACACCTAGACACGCCTAGGACCTAAAAAGCATAAAAAACAAAAGTGCACGAATCACGAGGAGGTCAAGGGGTACATACCGAAGGTCCATATGCAGGCGACCGTCTGTGGCGTCGAATGCGCTCAAATCGGTGAGTGTGGTAGGGGATAGGCATCTCGCTCCAGCTGGCAGAAAAGTCTTTATCATTAAGATTTTTGAACTCAAAAAGCAAATAATGAATTGAAAATGACCTTTTAACACTATTTATAATTTTTGAAAGGTATTTTTTGTGGATTTTTATTACATTTTGATTAATTTTATCCATGAAATTAATTAAAACTCATATGAGGGCTCTATTTCTTCATCATTTTGTCGGGAGATAAATTATTTCATTATCGAAACATCAGAAAATCATAAATTTTCGAAAAATTCTAAAAATCATCAAATATTTATTTATCTCCCGAGGGGGCATATCATTATCAAGTCATCTGAAAATCATGTCTGGGGCACACGAAATTATTATCATCTAAAAATCATGTCTGGGGCATACGGAATTATTTTTTTTGAAATCATCGATCTTGGCAGTAGCAGCAAAAATATTCTTCGAACCGATGCGTAAACACATCACTTCGAAGTGGGGCAAAATATATACACCTAAAATTGGTCTGGAGCATCCGATTAATTAAATACACATTATTTGATTAATTATTCTATTTCCTCTACTGTTTAAATAAATAGAAATATTTATTTAATATAGTTCACATTCAAATTCATCTTAATTAAATAAACAAAATTAAATACTTTGTTCGATTTAATTATCAAATCCCTATTTCAATCTATCACATCATTCTCAAATTAATTAAATAAGGTCAAACACTTTATTTATTAATTACCATATTCCTCTGATTAATTTAATAAACGACTATCCTATAGGTTGTTTTATTAAATTATTTATCTCCCTTTCCTAATTTAAATAAATCAAAATATTTGAATTAAGCATAAAAGAATATTCCAATCTACATTTTCTCAAAAATGAATTAGATTTCCTATGTCTAATCTATGTCTAAATTTGTCACAATTAATGCTTTGAAACTTCACGGGAAGTTTTGGAGACAAATTGGAGACAAATTTGGAATTTGATCTCTCAATCCTCTTCCATCAATTCTTCCTCTTCTTTTGTTTGGTGTTTTTATTGGTAGAGACAATCTCCATCTTTCTCTCAATCTCCTTCATCTCTCACCATTCAATCCTCCAAATTGAATCCAAGCCTCTCAAAGCTTTCCTTGTGCATTTCTACAGCTAGGAAATCTATAAATACAAGTCTCATTGAACCAAAAAAAGGATCCAGATAATCAAGCTTTTGCACCCTTACTCTGCAGGAATCCAGGCATCAAGTATCAAACAATTCAACAATCAAGCTTCACATCAATGGCTGCCTCTTGGAGCTGCAATTATCTGTTTCACCTTAATATCATGGTAGTTTAATTGATTTATCATTTAGCATTATATTATCATCATCTCGTTCTTCAGATAGTCATTTTAACAGTCTTATATGCTTTCATAATCTGAGAGCAATTTAGATTTAATAAATCTTTGGAGATAGAGAGCAATAGGACGCTTTCAATTGATTATTTTGTTGAATTGATTCAATTTGTTTAATCATTGATATAATATCGTATTAAGAAGTGTATTTATATTATTTACCTCATTCACCACTTATAATAATAATACTTACCAAGACCTATATATGGATGTGAAATCTAATAGAATGAAAGTAAAAAACCTTATAAAATTCAAAGATAAAACTAATAATATGCGAAATTAATAAAAAACATTTAAAATGTCATGTCTAAGTTTGAGCAACCCTTCTCTCTATGTTATTTGATGTAAATATTCAATGCTCAAAGCTTAAATTCAAAGTTCAATCTTATTTGCCAAACAATTTTTTTGACTTTTGTTCATTTGAATTTGTAATTTTTTCGCTTATATTTTGTTATTATAATATTTATATCAAGATGTAACTGTACAATTTTTGAGTCAAACTCATCGATTCATGTTTCATAAGTAATGGTTCACAGGAACCCATCTCTCATGAGAATGAATTTTCCTCCTAACAATAATTACATCTAGGTGATGCTCGCAAGACTGAAACATGGAGACTTCCTAAGAGGTCATCCATCTTAACACTACTTCAACTCAAACACACTTAACCATTGAATTTCCCTCTCAAACCCACTTAACTTGGTACCTCATTTACTCTCTTTTCACCAATTTTTTTTTTCTCCAATAATCTCTAATGTGTCTTTAAAATAATCTCTCGTTCATTAAAAAATAATAATTTTGGAACACAAAATAATCCTTGAACGTGACTCGCAATAGAGTTCAAATGCACAAGAACCCTTTTGTCGACTCTCTTTTGTCAAGACGCCGAATTGGGCGGAGAAATTCAAACAATCATTTCCCTCCTTGGAAGAAAGATACGTGCGCCAACTAGATATCAAATTTCAATTAATAACTAACCCAGCGTCCACCTGACACAGTGATACTGACGTGTATGAAGATACAAACAATAGCCGTATCTATGGGTATCCGCTGTCGTAGCCGTACACGATACATTTAAAATACCTCCTGGAAGATCACAGTTCCCTGCACCTTCAGATAGTTAGTCCTTGAAATTTATAATTGGAAAGTCGGCTTAGATAATTCTTCTGTAAGTGTTTTCTTCGTTTTTTGGGGCTGTTTTGTCTTCAAAACATTGCAGAAAATTTTGAATTGTTTTTTTCTGTTTCTTTTCGTTCTTGATCATTCATTTCTGGTACAAAGTTATTTGGTTTTTATCGTTCAGACTCGTGATCTCCCATTGCCCAAAACGCGTTTTTAAAGGTCAAAGTTCAAACTGCGTAGCTGGACGAAATCCGTCCCGTTTGACGGAAATTACCGTTCTCCCACTAAAATAGCAGCCTTTTCAGTGAAGAGGGTACGAGCTAAAACAGTATTTCCAGAAAATCCTGTTTTAATAGAGATTGTGTATTCAGAATGATTTAATGGGTCACGCCAATTTTTGCCAAAAGGGGATGATGTTGGTTTTTTAGGACATGTTGTGTGTTATGGCTAATTTGTAGGGCACCTTTTGTCTGGGTGCTTTGGTTTGAGTCATGAATGCATTTCATTGCCCATTCCACGGGCTTGAATGCATTGTTGGTTTTATTTCACGTTCTGGGGTCTGGGTGGGGTATTTATTTAGATGTTGATATGTCTTTTCCCCAAATTTATGTGGTTATGTAAATTTTTTTTTGGAGTATCCGTCCCCCAAAACTTCTTGCATTTGGAGAAATCTCTATGCAGGGTGGTTTCTGTTTTGAAACCTAGTTCTAGGAATTAGGCCTCGACATTATTTTTATTCACTAGAAGTTCAGACAGTTCTGGATCGAATACCTCAGGGTTTGTGGTCGTTTTGTTCAATCTATTTGGTTTTCTCTCTGAACACGATCAGATTTGGCAATGAAAAATGGGTTTTATTCAGTCTTGAACTGTTGTTTGAGTTTTTAATTTCTTCAAATATTTGTAATAAATTTCATCTACTTTTTCTTGCATAGTTGGGGCTTTCGGAAAATCAAAATCTGAGGGTGCGTGCTGTCATCTTACATTGTGGGGAGGAGAATGATCTACTTGTGATCCTTACGACTACAAAGAAGGGAGGCAGGACAACAGGGTACTGTGTTCTTGGCTTCGTTCTCTAGTTTGGGTTTAGCTTGTCAAGGAATATGTCATCAGACATTTTATACTGTGCTGGTGTGGAAGAATTGAACGGTTCTATAGATCCACCCCATTTGCTTGCTCCGGGTTCAGAGGGCTGCGAGCTTAAAAATTATGTGTGCACAACAGTAAAATCGTTGGTGGATGCTGTCAGCAGTGTCCATGAGCTGCTAGAATGCCCAGTATGCATGAACTCTATGTACCCTCCCATACACCAGGTTTGTCTTTTCCCTTACTTGTACACATTTTTGTGTATGCGTATGAATTCTTGTCGAATGGATGACCTTTTTTTCATATTTCTGAGCTGCTCTAAATCAAGTCTGTTTTGCAAGGTAAAGTGAACGACTTTGTTGAATGTAAACAAGTATAGTCACGTTGCACCATGGAAAATTTATGTGGTTTTTTACGCCAAATAGTTATTATCCCACAAAGAATTCAAAAATTATAATCCTCGATGATAATTTATGGTAACTTACTGGCCAAGATCATGTATAAATTATAAATATGTTATCAAAATCACCAATACTTACATGATTCACAAGCGATATCCCTCAAGTATCAGACTATAACACATTTATCGTTTGCTGAGATAGAATGATTTGCCTACTACTATATACTTCTACGAATTTCCTTCCCTAAAACTTTACCTAGCATCGGACAACATATCACCGCCCTTGCAACAAATAAATCTGTCTCTTACTTATAGAACAGGGAAAAAGATCAGGGGTAGATCAAAAAGAGGGAAAAATAACTTTGGTCACTTTTACACGAGATTCTGAAATTGGCCATACTTTTGAAACAATATTGAATCCGTGCAAGAACTGTGCGACTGTTGAAGAGACCTTGAAGTGAAAAGTCAATCTTGCACTAGATACACATGGAGGAAAGACTATTCTATATTTCTTTAAGTAGTTATTTTTCCAAACTTTAGAGACATTTTCCTTTTATTTCTTGATAATATGCGTTCAAAGAGTTCAGAAAATGGTGTAAATTTGGTCAGGTATAAGAGTTGTATGTAGGACTGAGTAGGAAAAGTAGGAGAGAATGCAATTCGATTTGTGACAAGATACCTTGCATTGGAGTGTCCAAGGCAAAGAAGACACTGATACAATTTATGACCTTGGAGATTGCATCTGATCCAGAATCTCTAACTTCCATTTTCTTACTTTCTTTTTCAAATTATGATGAAGACACTTATTTCAGAATCTCTAAACATGTCATATTCCATGGAATCAAGGCAATTTTTACACAGATGTGATTTTTATTTGGCCATTGGAATTAGTGACAATGGAGATTTGCATTGTGCTGGAAAGTGCAAGATTGTTGGATATGTGTTATACTTTGCGTGTTCTACATACTGCCATAAGGGAATATGTGGGAAACTTTTTCGGTTATTATGGATGGTTTCTCAGTTGACTGCCTATACCCGTTGTTTTGCAATACTGCTTAGTCTTATAGTAATGTGCCCATAAATACTTGCACATGGGTTAGGGTTAAGTAAAAGGGAGAAATATCTTATTATATTGTGAAGTGTTGAGTTAATACAGGGAGTGCTGTTTTTGCTGGGTTTTTTCAGAAAGGGTTTGCCAGGGTATATAATCATGTTATATTGTGATTGCGCATATATTTTCTTTCTATGGCATTTAAGATTCTGTTAGCATTGCTTCTCCTGCATGGGTTTATTGATATGATTTCTCTTTGAAGACTCAAACAATCTGCAACTTCTTTGACCTTTGTCATTCTAAAAACTAGAATTTACAGATCGTGGTTTATTGGTATGATTTGTCTTCAAATATCTCAAACAATCATCAACTTGTTCGAACTATGGCATTTTTAAAGCTAGAATTTACAGATCCTGATGGAAAATTAAGGATTACATTGACATATGCATGCCAGAAATTTGTAACAAAATCAATAGAAAATTTGCTTCTATGAACGTATATTAATTGCAATATAATATTAAAATAACTCTTTCAATTTTCAAAGTTTCATGAGTTAAAATTGCACAATGTTTAAATTGATAGACAATAATTTCTTGATTACTATTAGTCAACTTTATAATGAATAGGCTTTCTGATTTAAGGTAGAACAAGACTACAAGTAAGGACATTCGCAAAATCCTTGATTTGTGTGTGGAGCATCAATCAGCGAGAGTTTAATGGATTCAATATTTTTTGGAGGGAGATGTATATTTAAACCATAGCAGCAAAAATCTTTTGGAGAAAAAATCAGTAAACCAAAAGTATAAGATTTTTTTAAAAAATAAGGAAAAAATCGGATATAAAAAAAAAAAACACAAAAAATTGTAGAACAAGAGATAAAAACAATTTTTTTTTAAAATTAAAAGGCATTTCCATAGCATAGAGATATATAGAGCAAATAAAATAAAGAGTTTAACTAATGAATTGTAAAAAATAGATTTTTGTAGTTTATATTCATATCGCTGATTACATTGCATTGCACAGCTTTCAAACACAAAGCATTACTTCAAATTGCATAACTAATAACTAGATGCTGATAGATGACAAAATTTCAATTACAATATAGTTTTTACAAAGTCAACCTAAGCAGTTATGCAATTACTTCACATTGCATGGCTAATAGCTAGGAGCAGCTGCCAATTGCATTTGCTTGTCATTGCTTTCCATGAGACCACATTTCTTTGAGGCATTTTTTCAAACAGTTCATTGCCTTGTCTATGCTACCACATTTTTCATACATGTCTACCAAAGCATTTTATCAAACAGTTTACTGCCTTGCTGCTATGGCTACCACGCATTCTGTTTGATTTATATCATGCTCTTTTATGGATACCACAGCAGGCAGATTATGATAGTCATAAATGTTTGGGTAATGATTATTTCAGAACTCCCTAACGTATCAGTTGCCATTCATTGCCAATTAATGACAATCTGGGTTTTTTTGCATCCTTGCCTATAATATGCAGCAAAATTTGCAATCACCATCCTTCTAAGCCTTGTTTCAAACAGAAAATGCATTTTACAAAGGGATTGTAGATGTCTAGCTGTCATCAACCCAATATAACTATTCTAGACTCAAAAGTTGAATACCAACTGAATGTTGATACTGATAACATGCCCTTCCATCTTGAAAAAGTAATTGGCTTGTGTTCAGATCCAACAGTTACATGCAAGTACACATGTCAGGTGTGAAATAGTGGCATTGGCATTTAAAAAAGAAAATCAGCGAGGAGGGATTATTTTGACTGACCCCATACTAGTGGATGTCACAAGCGGGATACCCTCCCCTTCAATAAATTCAACTTACAAGCCAAAATGGAAGTCTAAGAATCACCACCTTGAATTCCAAGGCCCCACATCAGTGGAGGTCACAAGGGGGACCTCCTCACCTTCAACATATTCAACTTTGAAGCCATAATGGAAGTCCAAAAATCACCACTTGGAATTTCAACTATAGATGTCAATTTGAGGATTTGAACATGGAACTCTATCTTGAGAATGTAATGCTCCCTTTTTCATGAGCATCAGTTTTCAGAGGGTTTAGCTTATTCCTGACTCTTGTAGGCTAACGAGCATGGTTAGAGAGTTGTTTGAGGCAGTTACCTGGTCAGTGGTTAGTTTCTTCTCCTGGATTTAGTGGTTATATGAGGGTTTCCTATGTTATGCTGAATGTTGGATAACACAATGTTGTGTTATGCCAAATGTTGGTTAACACAATGTGTTGGAAAACATATTGTGTTATCCGGATGTTGGAAAACATAATGTTTTGCCAACATATTTGCACTTTATGAATTATAAAGTTATATTTTAATATTATTATAAAGTGCAAATAAAATAAAATAAAGTAATGATTATTTAGAAGTTTCTAGAGGGGGCCAACCTCAAGAGGAGAAAAGTATATTAAGAGGGGTTGGGCTTGCTTCTAATCATCCAGCTGTTGAATATTGCTTTGATTGATTTCATTGGGGAAGCCTATGGTTTCTGCAGTTCTACATTCGATCATTGAGATTGAAAGCTCTCTTTGATTGGCATAACTGAGGTGGTGAAAGATCCTCCGAAGGGTTGCAGCTGAGAGGAAGATACTTCAATCTTCCATTGGTGCTAAATTTTGTGGCCAAGGGCCAAATTTTGCTATGCAGATTGAAGGCTCGATTTGATGGTAATTGGGAGAGCTAGAACCTTCACCGATTTTGCATTAGAAGGTGGAAACTATATCTTGTGCAATCTGATTTTATATCAGACATTTACAGTCAACAATATTAGCTAGTGAGAGCCACGATTTTGCACATATCAGTCATATTTGGCATCGATTCCTTCAAGTGTTGGCAGCACTTCACTCTAGAGAGGGTTAAGATGATGTGTCATACATTTTGAGGGTGATTTGCAGCATCTACAATTTATTTAGAAGTCTGATTTCCAAGAGGCAGGGGCGGCTAAGCAAGGAGGGTCGATTTCTTGAAGGAGGGCTTGATAAAATCTAAATAAATTAAAGAGGCATCGTTGAGGGTTGAGAAGGCTAGGCGCTGCTCTATTAGAGGCCAATTCATCAAGCTTAAGGAGAATCGAAGTATTGTGTCCAGGCAGCCTTCATATTTCCAGGTTCATCTACTTGATGTTATTTACATTAGATTCATCATTTCGTTATAGCATTCACTGCTGGCTTGAGCAGCATCATTTGGCATTGTAATTAGGAGTAATTGCATTGATCATTCCATAACACTAGCATGCTGCTGTAAATGATAATTGTAATCAGATTCGGGCATTGTATAAGATTCATATTGTAAGCCAAGAGTCTTGGCATGAGTACATTGTCATATATTTTGGGATTGCATTTCATTAAAGGAGTCAAGTTAGGAGTCTCATATTCAAAGTAATGATCATTTTGAATAGTACCTTAGTATGCATGCCAAGTGTTTGTGAAAATAACAATTGGCTGTAGGTGCATGTTTTGATATCATATTTATATATTTGCATTGCATCTTCATATTGGATCATTGTTTAGCCTTTATAGTGATGAATACAAGCATTTGAACGCATTTGGGACCATTGCAATCAAGTAAAATCAGACTGAAACTTCACACCAGCAAGATAAGAGGTTACATGTGAATTGTTTGACAATATTCCTTGAAAGCTAGAGCAGCAATTTTATATCAGAATTAGCAAGGGATATTACAGAGAACCTTTTGGTTTTGCCACTCAAGCACAAACCTATTGGTGAAAGTGACACATCATGTGCATTCCTGCTGTTGTGCGAATAAATATACATCAGTGAGTTATTGGGTGCTGAATGTTGATGATTAGCAGTGCACGAATTCCTCTTACCTGATATTTGCCTAAGAAAAACAGTCCATCGAGTTATAAATTATGTAAAGGTGTTGCATCCCAGAGAAAATTTAATTATTTGAAAGTTGATTTTGACTAGCCCTGCTTACACAGCTGCTATGATTGAATTGGGTGCATTTTCCAAAGGCTAAATTTTGGTGTTATTTCTGTTTCTGTGTCATTTCCGGGAAACATGGTGCCATTATTAAAGCATATTGTGTCCAGTGGATCAAAGTAAGAACTCCACGTTGTAGGTGAGGAACTGATGCTGTCGTGATGACATTTAAGCAACTATATGATCGTCAGTGTGATCAAGCAGCACTATTTAATACTTGCACTGCTTCCATTGAATTCTCTTAAGTGTTAACCTTCTCATACATTATAAGAAATGCTGCCATTTATGAAACTCATTATGTGATTGCAAATTTTGGTTGGCACTCATTAGATTTCTGGCTTACCAATCTGTTTTGCTCTGCCCTCCTCTTTCGATCTTACATCTGTAAAGCTTCTGTAATGGTTCAACTGCTATTCTTTTTTTGTTTGTGGGAAAATATCTCAGAAATCATCTCAATAACATCAAGAATCTTAGTCAGCTTTGCTGCATTTCTGGGAAGTTATTTTAATTTAGAGGCCTGGTGGATTTGTAAATATGATAATCATTTGCACTAAATAATGTCATTGCTTACATAATCTTGGAATATTTCTGGATTTGACTATGCAAGCTTTTTTCCTCGTCAACATTTTGGATCATACTCCATGATCCATCATCAAGATGAAATAGATGCCTCATCAATGTTCATGGAGTATGATCCAAAACATTGATGAGGCATCTATTTCATCCTGATGATGAATCATGGAGTATGATCCAAAACGTTGATGAGGAAAAAAGCTTACATAGTCAAATCCAGAACTATTGCAAAGATCATATTATGGACTGGAAATTTCATGTCTTTAATTGTTTACAAAGTTAAGGCCTTTCAAGACATCTCATTGTGATTTTAAGGAGATGGCAGGCTGTGAATTAAATGAACATTTGTGTTGTGAAATATGTACATTGACAGTCTTTCTCATGAATTTGTGATTGCAGTGCCCAAATGGTCATACGTTATGTCATGCATGTAAAGCAAGGGTAAATAACCGGTGTCCAACCTGTAGGTATGAACTTGGTAATATCAGATGCTTGGCTCTTGAAAAGGTGGCGGCATCTTTAGAACTTCCATGCAAATATCAGTGTTATGGTTGCCAAGAGATATTTCCTTACTACAGTAAATTAAAGCATGAAGCTCAGTGCCCTCTGAGGCCATACAACTGCCCATATGCGGGTTCTGAATGTAAGGTAGTAGGTGATATTCCATTTTTGGTGGCTCATTTGAGAGGAGATCACAAAGTTGATTTTCATGATGGTCCCACCTTCAATCACCGATATGTTAAGTCAAATCCACATGAGGTTGAGAATGCTACTTGGATGCTAACAGTGAGTCATTATATGCTCTTAAGCACCATCTCGTCTCTTCATTTTTTTCTGCATGTCTTCGATATATTGTTCATCGTGTTTATTTTTATTGCAGGTATTTAATTGTTTCGAGCAATACTTTTGTCTACATTTTGAAGCATTTCAACTGGGCACAGCTCCTGTTTATATAGCTTTTTTGCGTTTTATGGGAGATGATAATGATGCTAAGAACTTTAGTTACAGCCTTGAGATTGGAGGTAGTGGTCGGAAACTGACTTGGCAGGGAATTCCTCGAAGCATTAGAGACAGTCACAGAAAAGTTCGTGACAGTCATGATGGATTAATTATACAACGAAATTTAGCACTCTTTTTCTCAGGTAGTGACAGAAAAGAATTGAAACTTAGATTAACAGGACGCATTTGGAAAGAACAGTGATCTTTTTTGAACATCTCTTGATGAGGACAAGCAGGTATCACGCTCCATTTGGTTTGTTTTCTCCCTCTGGCTACTGAATCTTACTGTAAAATATTGGATCCCTTCAAGAAGTGAACTCTTACTGCAAGGTCATCAGCAGATAAAAGGATGCCATTTAGGAAGAGTTTGAAAGTTGACTGCAATGCATGTCATGTGAATTTTCTGCGTGTACCAACTTATATAATTGTCAAACATTATGTACTTTCATGTAGTTGAAAGTTCAGCATTTTGGCTTGTTAAATGGCAATAATCAAAAGTGCGTTAGTTGACCTGTAATTTGACATTACCAAATGGGGAGAGAAGTGCAGGGCTGGAGGGAAGAAGAAACCTAAACTGGAAACATTTTTTATTAGAATACTCAAATCAAATAAACCATGAACCGGAAAAGAATGAAGGGTGTAAGAATCAAACTATTGTGTTTGCAAGCCTATAAAGTACAAGGTTATTCCTATGCCTTTTAAGCGTTTGTAAGAAGCCTGCTCACTGTATGCAAGTAAAAATTTAATATTGCAAATTTTATGTCCTTAGAATTCTTTATGAAACATTTGTACAAAGTGGTAGTTAAAAACCAACCTGTCTTGAACCGAGTTGTTTTTCTGGAGGGTGGTTGAGGGAGGCGCTCGTACAAGGAAATAATGCTAAGGCGAGGCTTTTTTTATTGTTTCAGATAATTATAGGCCCAAGGTACATTTCCATACTCTGTTTAGGTGCCATTTAGTGTTTCCTTTTGAAACAGCTTGGCTACTAAAAGTTATCGCCTACAAAGATTAATCTGCAATGTTACTCAAGTTAATTAAATTGTACTAGCCATGTTCCAGTCTTTCAAATCAAATTATAATCTTTGGCAGGATTGTCCTTTGACATTTGATAGACCATTGGCAATGATTTTGGAGTGCAGATGTGGATTGACCATAGTGTAAAAGGTAATACTAGTGGCCCATGCATGAATAAATACCTCACATGCGATTTAGGTTTATGAGGTTGGAATTACAATGTAAGAGGATTGCATAATTTTGTCCTGAAAATGATGTTCTGCTTTCCTTCAAATGTCCACTCTGCTACGTACAATGAGGTTGCAGTGAGTGGGTAGGATTAAGGGAGCAGGTGAGGGAAAAGGAAAACAGGGATCTCAGCCAGGTTGTTATTATGCGTAGTAGCATTTTTTTAGAGGGCATTGAGACGGATGGAACTATGTAAAAATTAACAGTTAGTCCTAAAATAGAACATTCTGCATTTTTTTAGAGGGCATTGAGACGGATGGAACTTATGTAAAAATTAACAGTTGGATGGAACTTATGTAAAAATTAACAGTTGGTCCTAAAATAGAACATTCTGCCTTGAAATATGGTATGCCATTTTAAGAGCAGCCCTATGTTTTTTTAACTAAACACAAAAATCTCATTATTGTTTAAAAATTAAATCTACAAAAACCTATATTCAAACTAAAACTCAAAAAATGTTTATCTTAATGTTTAAAAACAGTTTGTTCTATATATTTTGGATTTTTAAATGTAAAAACCTCTTAAAAAAAGGACGTATATGTAAGAATATCAGAGCCCTTTTTAGAAAAATTGAAGGCATAACTAATGTTGTAAGTCATGATTACTCAAAATTTATAGAGTTTTTCTAGGTGTTAACGCTACTCTAAATATAAATATGTGTATCTCCTAATTTGATGTTAGGCTGCACTTCCACGGGCTATAGCTTTGTCAAAAAAAATGTTTTTTACACTACAAGAGAAGGGAATGATAGCAGTGTAGATATAAAAGAAATTGAAAACTGTCATGTGGGGGAAATTTGTTGTAGAAAAAAGGTTGAGTACCTACCCTTAGAATCTAAGGGTAGCATGGGTGGTTGTCATTCATAAGATGGACCTTTGAGTCACATAAGTAGGTCTTGTGTAGCATTTTATTTTATTTTTTATTGAATAAAAGGCTGGAAACCAGCAACAAATACAACATTACAGCAAACTGTCACAGCAGAAAACAGTTACAAATTCATAAAGAAGCTCGTTCCAGCATACTGTGATAATCACAGCAGAGAAAAGCCACAAAAACAAGGAGTAGCAGCAGTATAAACCCATCTGAGAAACAACAACAATGCTGTACAAACAGGGCAGCAAGAAGAAGCCAACTATAGCAGCAATGTCCATCCAACATAGAATAATCTTGATTTCATCAAAGTAACAATTCAAAGTTCTCCAATCTGAACAAATCTGATGTCTGCTTGCAATTAATTCTTTGCCTCAAGATCACTGAGGTGCTTTTGAAGAACATCCAATATCTTTTTGAAATCGGTATTAGCTTGGAGAGTAGAGTGGAGGACCTGGATTTGCAGAGAGAAATCAGCACATATAATAATTGATTCAACTTGCAAGGAGTGATAGGTTCGAGAGAGCCGTTGAACATCTAAATCTCCAAATGTGTTTAAGAGTGATGTGTCTAAAGGTCTGAGTTAGAATATTATGAGATGAGGAGAGACCAAGAAGAGCAATTCTCCAAGATCATATCTGGGAAAAAAACATCAAGAAGTTGGATAAGAAAAAGTTCCAAATCTTTTGAGCATGGGGACAAAACCAAAAGACATGTTTGATAGTCTCATTTTTGGAGCAAAATGGGCAAGCTGGAGCAAGAGAGATGAAGGAGAGTTGATCACCAATAGGGACTTTAACGTGGAGAATTTTCGAGGCAATCAATTGGGCTTACACATTAGCTTTAGACTTCTAGATTAGGGAGCTTAAATTGTTCCACTTTGATTGATTGAGGTTGCAATACCATTTGCGGTTTAGCTTGCAAGATAAGGGGATGGAAGGGAGGAGCTGTTTATAAATAAGTCTGAGAGGAAAATTACAAAAGCTATGATTGCTGTGCCATTTTCAATCATTAAGGAAATTGTCATGACATGGTGTAGACAAGAGCTGTAACAACTCAGGTTTAACTAATTGTTTGATTTTTTGCATTGGAGTCTTACAAGAATGAGGAAGTCTAAATTGAGATTTAAGTTGCTGCCAGGTTTTCCACTCGAACTTCAAAGGGTCCCATAAGTCTCATAATACTTGAATGCCTTTTTTAAAGAGAAGTCCGCCCTTGAAATTTTTGATAATGGCCAAAGGACTGTTGTCTTGCTGGACCAAACGGTTCCACCAAATGGAAGAGGAGGCAAAAATCAAACCATACTCAAGTTTTGATCATACCAAGTTAATTTTCTGGATGTCATTTGCCACGCTTTCCAAATGGAATTAAAGGGGGCAAAACCATGAGTTTTAAAGTAGGGGGCAAGAAGAATTTGATCTTTCCAACTGACCAAGTCCCAAGAGCATCCAACGGTGGTTGTTTAAGTGCGGTGACGAACAAGAAATTTTCAAGGAGCATCACCATCCAAGGCTCTAACGATCCATTTTTTTATGAGGCAAATGCCATGAGTATATGGGTCTATAATTCTCAACCCTCCTTTCTCTTTTGGTTGAATGTAGTGAGTCCATGAAGTCACAGACAAACCTTTTTTATTGCCCCATTTAGGCCAAAGAAAGTTTTTGATAAGCTACGCCAACTGGTTGTAACATGCTTTAGAGGGCAGCCAACATGAAGAGATGTAGACATGACTGGCCAAAAAAAATTTGTTTGCTACTTGGATTCTACTAGCCATAGAGAGGAACTTATTTGTCCAATTCAATAGTTTTTTTAACTTTATGTAAGAACCAAGACCACATCTCTTTAAGGGAGACTCCAAGACCGAAGGGGATACCTAGATATCTCATTATAATGCCATGCTTAACTTCATGCCATTCACTAGGAATCCAAGGTGCTAGAGGGTTGGGACGAGTCATTATAAATTTAGTTTTGTGCATTGCCAATTTGGAGCCCAAAATAGCACAAAACAAATCCAATATATCCAAAGTATTATTCACTTCCTCTTTAGAATTTTGTATGAACAACATGCTATCATCTGCAAAATGTGAGTTGAGTGTAGTAGTGTTGCCTGGAAGTGGAATACCATGAATAAGTCTATTCAAACGAGCATGTTGAAAAAGATAGCCTATTGCATCAGCAACAAGGACGTAAAGGAAGGGAGCAAGTGGACAGCCTTGGTGAATGGATTTTTGTAAGGGGAAAGAAGGAGAAAAGCTCCCATTAACAACCACTCTAGCATTTGCATCCTTAAAAAGTATGTTGATTTGATCACATAATTTAGTGCCAAAACCAAGCCATTTCAACATATTAATTATGAGAGGCCAACGAATTCTATCATAAGCTTTATCAAAGTCAATCTTAACAATTAAAGTATCTTGAGTAGATTGTTGAGCCCATTCAATAGTTTCCCAAGCAATAATTAAATTGTCTAAGATAAATCACCCCCGCAAGAAACCGGTTTGTTCTGGATGCACTATCATTTGGGAGACGTGTTTAATTCTTCGGGCCAACGCTTTGGCTATTATTTTATATGACGTGTTGAGGAGGGTAATTGGCCGCCACCCATTAACAATATCTTCCTCCTTGCCTTTGGGAATGAGTTTTATTAGTCTTTGGTTAATCACCTGTCCTAAGGAACCAATTTCAATTCCCTCAAGGTAAACATTGTAAAAATCCTCACGAATATGAGGCCAAAGGGCTCTATAGAATTCCACCAGGAGCCCATCAATACCAAGGCTTTTTTCCAAAGCCATACATTGAAGGGCAACATCAATTTCATCAATGGAGAGGAGGTGGTCGAGGAACTTACTATATTCAGGGTCTATTTTCTTGGGGATACAACCAACAATACTATCCTCAAGGATGGGAAGGAGGGTGTCATTAGTTGATTCATAAGTAAAAAGGTTTTTGAAGTGCTCATAGAAAGTATTCATAATATCCGAATGGCTGTTTTGAAGAGAACCATCAACAAATTTGATAGTAGAAATGTGTTCCATCCTATGTTTATGGTTAAGATATTGAAAGAAGAATTTGGAACCACAGTCACCATCCTTAATCCATTGCAACCGAGCGAGCACCTTTCCCTTTATACACAACCATTTTTTGCAACATGTTTTCAGCATTGAACACAAAATGTTGCAATGAGATGTTGCAAAGGTCATGAGCCAAACGTGATCTCCCATTTTCAAGTTGTCCTTTAAGAGGTTTCTTAAACCTGTGACGTTTTGTTGTAGCTCTACGCCCATATCCGCGCAAAAAAATAGTACATCTAGCAATAGTTTTCTCCCACCAACTAATGCAACTGCCTTCTTCTAGTCTTGGCTTCGCATGCCAAATGGCAAGGAGACCATTAATGCAGTCCTGATTTTGGAGATGAGAAACATTAAGCTTGAAGGGAAGGTCATTGGAAGGGGGTGTGGAATTTGAGAGGGAAAGAGTGGTGAAGATGGGGAGGTGGTCAAAAAGAGTGGCATAAAGGTCTAAAGAAACAAGACGACTATCAGACAAAAGGAGAAGGGGGCAATTAGGAGAAATATAAAATCTATCCAGCTAACTCATTTTTCTTAACTTTCCTTCTCTGTAGTTATTCCAAGTGAACCAATGAGGCATATGAAGGTTGAATTTTCCCAAGAGAGGGTCGTGCACACCTAGAGAATTATGGTCCAACAACCAGGCTTCAAATTCGTATTGGGTCAACTAGGACTGACCATCCCAACTACGATCAGAAGGATGCTACACCATATTAAAGTCCCCTCCCAAGACCCATTCAACATTGGGAAGACTAGTGCGAAGCTACTCCCACATCAAGGTTCTCTCCACAGGTGAATTAGGAGCATAAATTGAGAAAAACCCCACCAACATGTCATTGATAAGAGTAGTAGCCCAAACATAATGATTATTCAGATCAGATCCATCAACCACAATATGTTTAGCTAGCCAAGGAGCAAGGCCTAGGACAACACCACCACTACCGTTAGAATGGTTAGTATGGAGAAATCTTGCATCAAGCCACATTGAAGCAAGGGTAGCCTTGAGCCAAACAAATCCAACTTTCACTTCTTGTGGCATTAGGACATCGGTTTGATTAATCTGAAGGCAATTTTTAACCTGAAATTTACAAGTAGGGAGGGTCAGTCCCCACACGTTCCATGATTGTATTTTGCACTTCATTGGGAGGAGTCTGGGAGGGTTTCCTCATCAGCCTAAAGTATATTAAACTTGTTTGCACTTGTACAACTTTGGACAAATGAAGTAGCATTGTGGTCAAGGGAGTCCATAATGGAGTCATCACCAAGTGGCGCGTGGGAAAGTAGTTGTGGCTGAATTAAAGAAAGGATTTTATCTTGCGAAGGTAGGCTTGATTCAGGTGCAAAATTTTGGCCATTGAGAGGGGTCTCCTTTTTTCGTTTTGAGGCCCTAGGGTGGGATCTTGAAACAACCTCTTTAAAGGAAGCTTTATCAGGCTGGTGGGGTGGTTTGAGCGAAGAGGGGGGTGAATGGGGAGAAGGTTGATTGTTCGGCTCAAGGGGAGCAGTAAGCGAGAGAGGCAAAGTGGGTTGAGAGGAAGCAAACTTATGAGGATCACCACTAGATGTTGGAATAGCAGTCCAAGGGTTATCTATAGGTGGTTGAGAGAACTTTGGCTTACAGAAAGGACAGTTGCGGATGCGGTGAACTTCCCTTTTGCAATAAAAATAGGCATTGGGCTTATTCAGATAATTAATGCATTGAGAAAATTCAAATCCCGAACCTTCAAGCTTGATGGAGTTAGGGAGTGGTTGATTAAGGTCCATCTCAATGCAGACCCTGGGATGAGATCGTAGGATTGCTAGGTTGAAGAAGAGAAACTCAACCCACATGGGGTACTTGGATTTAGTGACGCCTTCCGGGTGAAAATCAATATCTGAAGCCTACACATAACAGATCTGGCCACAAATTATCCAGGAACCATATTGGAGCACCATTCGGGTGTGGTCAGGGTCAGAAAATATGCATGCTACATATTAGTGTGAATGTACACATGTTACCAAGATTCATGTACAAATTTTGGTTTCTTAGTACATGTACTTTGTGTAGACATCCAAATTTGATCACTTCCATATGATCAAAATCGTCTATTTTATTCATCTATTTCATTAATAGTGATTAAATAATTTATTTAATCATTATTTAATTTTCTACCTAAGGTTCCTAAAATATCTAATTAAATAAATTAAATACTTTACCTTACCCCCTTGTCTTCTCTAAATTAAATAAACATGACAAATTATTTAATTTAGTCATTTAACCTATTTGGATTAAAACCAATTTTTAATTCCTCTTTTCCCTCTCCTTGTCACATTCTTCATAATCCTCTTTTAATCCAGATTAAATTAATTAATCCGTGATTAGGATGTGCACCACTTAATCAAGATTAAGTGTCACATCCTCCATAATCTCCCACTTGTCCCTAATCTCTCATTAATTACCTTAAACCTGTGTTTGCACAACCTTAATCAAAATCATTAGCCATATTTAGCTTACCTTTTCTGGTCAACCTTCTCACTTACCATTTTTGGCATGGACTCCCTTCCCCATGTGAATTTTTAATTCACATTTATTTAACCAAGGTTCCCCTCTTCCCCATGTGAATTTTTAATTCACTTTTATCTTCCCAAGGTCTTCCTCATCCCCTATGCAAATGTGACATGTCATTTTACATGTGCCCAAGGCTTCTAGAACCTTGGACTTGTCACATCTCCCACATGTGACAAATCTCCAGCTTTTTGGAGACCTCCTTTTATCCAATGAATCATCCATTACATTTAAATTTTTAATTTACATTTATTTTTCCCACACACTTCTCTTTTTCCCATGAAGATTTTTGAGGAATTCTAAAATTCCTCAAAAATCTCTTTCATCCTCATTTGGGGACAAGAAGTTCCTTTTTGAGGAAATCTTCTCATCCCCCAAGGTACCTCAAAGGTACTTGTCTTTCATCCACCTCATGTACTTCCTTTCCACCTCTTGTCCTTCTCTTCCACCTCATTTCCACATCACTCCACCCTAAGACATCTCACCTTCCACATGTCAAGATGTGAGGGCTTGTGAGTCCTCAACTCACCATAGCCCTTCATCTTGATCTTTGTTGGGTCAATCCCAACCGTTGAATTCTCTAGAGAATTCAATTTAGCCTATAAATACCCCTTCAATTCCCTCATTTTAACAATCAAGTCTTTTGCAACAAAACTCTTGCAAAATTGTCATTCAAGCTCTTATCCATTATAACACTCACATCATCAATCCATATTGCATCAATTCGTCTTGCATCCATTCAATCCTATTGCCATCCAAGGAGCACACAATTCTTGAAGCATCAAAAGGCCAACCAAGGAAGGAAGCAACAACATGAAGGTATAACAACAATCAATTTGTTTATCTTACTTTCACATTGTCCATTTTCTTAGGCTAATCTTATTGAGGTGCCCTTTTATTTTGTTACTTCTTCTTATTGCATTAATAGTTTTTAATCTAGCATCTTACATTAGGAGTAGCATTTTATTAGGATCACACTTTGTTCCAAGGCTAAATTTGGCTAATTGAACTTTGTAATTTTAAGGAGATGGAAATAGGCATGCCATACAAACACAAATATTCAATATGGAGGGATTAAGTTATTAGTTATAAGAGAGTAAAATTCATTGAACTAGGATGTTAATTAATGTATATTTACTATTGTAAATTTTGAGTGGTTCTTGTGATGGGTGTTTATTTTATGGTGAAAGGATGTATATTCTAGGTACACGTCTAAATTTGTGTAATAAGCTCTAAATTATAAATCTATTTTTTTTCTTAAATGTTAAATAAATAAATATGTATAGACACCTAAAATGAACATTCGTATTTGATTAGTTTATCTCAATTTTATTTCATTTTCGATCACATTAATTAAATAATATTTTTGTTATTTAATTAATATTCTCGTAACAACCTTGTTACTCTATTCTTCATCCAAAAATATTTTCTCCATTTACTCTATGTCTAAGCCTTAGCAAATAATTATTTCATCCTAATACCCCCCTTCCAAAAATTCATCCTTTTAGACATTCTCCATAAGCCATCATCGCCTGCTAATCTCCATCTAATCAGGTGCATATGGCTAAATCAATGATTATGTGAGGATTTGTTCACCCCAAATCCCCACAAAATCCACTTTTCCTCTTAAGTACTCTCAAGGTATGGATCAACCTTAAATGCCCCAATTTTTTATGTACCTTGGAAGCATGTGCATATCGTTTTTTTTTCATAAAAGAGAATTTTAAATTACCCTTTGTACCCCAAAGCATGGGTGGTGATGAAAGCCACCTTTATGGGGAACCTTCCATGGTACTTGGGGTACCCTGCCCAATCTCACCTATCCACTAACTCCCATGCACAATCATATCCATTGATCTTCCACCAATATTGGAGCCTTCACTTTCATCCAACCACTACTTGCCACTTGTCACCCTCTCCTTGCTTGAGAGATCTCAAACAATCTTAGCCCTTGATCTCTCAAGTTAGTTTTATCCCTCCATCAATTATGCCAAAAATCTATAAATGCAACCTCATCTATGCCATTTTGACATCAACAACCTTGAATTGCAACGTTATGTTGTTGAATTTGTGAGCACACATCCAAACATCCAAGGGAAAATCCATTTAATTGTGCAACTAAAGAGTCTAACATAGAGTATAGTGCATATTTTATGTTTTAAATAATTTTTTAAAGCCCAATATGAGTGTTTGTAGTTAATTGTGTTGTTCAATTTAATGTTTTAGGTTGTCCGCTCATATCACAATTTACTTACACACATTTCTAGCACACCCGATGGGACTCATGTCCCTAGTACACTAACCATCTTTTAGATTTTTTTTGTTTGTTTTGTCATTATAGATGCTATTTCGACGATTCTATCCCATATCAGTGGTAGCATTCTATTCTTCAATGAAAGTGTTCAAGTTACAACAATTGCACAAAAGACTAAATCAACACTACTTTACCCTATTTTAAATCACATTTCTAGCATTTTATGAATTTTTATTCTTAGGTTTTTGACAAGGACTAAGTTTTATTGGGGATTATGTTGTCCATTTCATCATTTTCATCAATCTCAGTTAATTAACCCTCTATTTGCTAATTTAAACTTGTTTTCTATGCAAACAAAAATTTTTGATGGTTCTGGGACCAAATTGGTGAAAGTGTTATGTTCTTTGATGGGCGTGTAAATTTGGGGCTTCAATGGTTTTGACTCCAAATCGACGAATCTGCTATGTGCTTTGACACCTACTGTGGTATAACAATTACTTTTTTTTTGTATTTTCTTGAGTTAATCTAGACACTTAGTAGTTGCAACAACTTTCATTGATCTTTTTATTGGACTAATCTACTAACTTGGCTTTACTTGTGATCAATCTAACATTTTTTTGTAGCCTACATTAGTCCAAGACTTTACTAATAATATCTCTTGCAGCCCCATAGTCAAAGGCTTTAATTTTTTCACTAAACTAGGCACATTAAATTAAATTAGGAGTGAATGAACTTGTTTGTCATGTCTGGGACCATCGTGTAGGTGTATGCTCTCTTGTCAAACCACTTAGTGATCTTGGAGATCAAAAGGCTTGAGTTGATCCAAGTCTTGTTGGTCAATCCCAAGAGAACTAGTTATGTGTATGCTCTCTTCTTATACCTTGAGTGATCTTGGAGATCAAAAGTGTTTAGTGACTCTTTCTTTATAGAATGCTTGCTTGGGGATTTCATCACCCTAAGGGACAACCTCAATCACATGTTTCAATGGAGTGTAGAAAGGAGGGAGAGTTAAAGTTATACCTCAGGGAGTGGCCATTGTCATGTTTGGCAAAGCTCCAAGATCCATGGTCTATCGAGATTGGGTGGTGAAGAGTTTAAAGGAGAGACCATCCTAGATCAAGTCCCTCCTAGCTCAAGCTTAGTAGATGGGTACTTTGTTCACAAATTGTGCCTCGGTACCTAGCATATATCGAGGAATCCATAGATTCCTTGTGTTATCCTAGATTAAGAGCATCAATCATTTTTCCTTGTGGTGCACTGTTGCTTAGGAGAAGTGCTCACATGTACCTCCATGTTTTGAGATATAGTCTACTTTTTGGGCAAGGCATGAGCCTCCAAGGGGTGTAAGGTGGTATATGGCCTTGCACTCCTTATCTATATAATTACATGGTAGATGGTATTAATGGGATAAATACTATCATTTTAGTTGAGTGGAGACGAAAGTGGCCATCGTGAGTCCATAAGGAGTCCACAAGGATTAACATGCCTTACTTGATTAAATCTAGGACTTACTGTGTGTATGACATGTCTTCAATGTTCTATACTAGTGAATGCATTTATCTTATAGTTCACCAAGTGTCTTTTCTTGTTTGATTTGAGTCAAGTCCTTCTGCCAAACATTCACCAGTCGGTGGATCCATCCCTATTTTAGTAACTTTGTCTAGCCTAAACACACTTAGGTTATCCTAGAAATGAATTGTCCAAACTGTCACACTATAAATCAATAAACTTGCTAGCAATTCAATGAATTCGTCTTGATTTTTGATGGTTTTCTTACCCAATTGCTAGTCTGACTGTCGATTGCACACAATCCAAAATCTAGTCAATGTCTTTCAGTTGTTCTATCGTCTGATTAGTGAATTCATCCTATTTTTTAGTAGATTTGTTTATCCTAAAATTATCAACATTGTGGTCATCAAAATCTATCAAACTTTATTTTAGTAGTCTTGATTGTGGTTTGGTGATTTCGTTCAAATTTTCAATAGATACGCCCTGCCTCTAAGTTGATCTATCGATTTGTCACCAAAATTTGTCCAACTCTGTTTCAACAGTTGTGACTTTGTTTTAGCTAAGCTGATTTGTGTTTCAACGGTTCCATTTCTCATACAAAATCTAGAGAGCTAATTTCATGGTCCAAAACATAGGTATAGCTCCCCAAACTATAAAAAGTAAGAAAGCATCCCATAGCACACCATATTCAGAGATAACGAGTCCATATTTCACCTCCAACTTCACTCATCAATCCAAAGGTCATGATCCTCTGTTAGTAAGGACAAAGTTTCAACATCACCTCTCCTTACAAACATAAAAATCAACACTACATCATCTAGTATCACATATCGCATAATTCAACCTTGACAACTTGAATCGAGATATTAAATCTTAAGCAAAACATCTCATAACACTTTCTTGAGAACATAGTCTTTCTCAAGTTAGTAATCCATCAATCAAACTATTTCACCTTGTACCAAAGGTATGGTTTGTATCCAAATTCATTTTCTTGAGAACTTAGCCTATCTCAAGGAAATCAACGTCAAACGAAATTCACTTTAAGATCTTGACTATAGTTAAGAAGATATTATACAACCACCCATTCACATATCACATTCCAACATAACAATGTCCTTGCAATTGAGGGGTGTCCTATTAGAAACAACATATTGTTATAAGGGAAAATGAGATATAGGCTATCTGTCCTAACCTAAATCAATCTTTCCACCTTAAACATTAGGGACACAAAATCAACCAAGAGATGTTTTGTTGTTTTCCTCAAGGGAGGACCAAAAAAGTTGGTTAGGGTTTTGGTCCCTTTAGTTGTAGTGCACAAGGAATGGTGAGGTGATGCAATGAATTAGGCGAATTAGGATCAACTGAATAAATACGACAAAATGTAGAATTTATAGAACATAAATCTAGAAATAGGAAGAAGATTTGAGCAAGGGATATAGAGAAGAACTTGGTGTTGGAATCTAGAGTAGAACACACAAGATGCTAGCACTGGGCGCCCTTGTCCAACACTACCAAAATCTAGGGTTTAAAAGTGTACAAATTTAGTAGTGTTTGAGCACCTTAAATAGCAAAATCAAGATCTAAAGTACAATTGTGTTTGAATAATCAACATGCCCTAATTGTTGGGAAAATGTGTCTCAACCTTGCAATTACAAAGGTTTACTTTCGATAGGTGAGTGTGGGGGGTACCCCCCTACAGGGTTCGAGGATTGCACACCTTGACGAAGGTTCGGGGGTAGTGCTTGTGAAAGCCAATTTTTATGTACATTTTATTATTGTAAATACAAATCGTTCATCATTAGGTCTCAAATTTGATGGTAGATATTTTGGTGGCTTGTCTTGCCCTAGAAGGTAACCCTATTTTATGAGGGTATTGTATTATGACTATGTAGTGTGATGTATTTTGAGAGTCTGCTAGCAATCATGTTGCCTCTAGATATCTAGTTGGTGATACTCCTGTGAGAAGCTTTCTCTGCAAGTATATTGTAATCTTTGTGATTTATGAATAATATATTGGATATATTTTAGAGTGTGGGGGTTTTCTCTCGAAAGGGTTTTCCCTATGTGAATCACTGTATTGTGGTATACGTAATATTTATGTTTGTTTTTGTTAAAATTTCTGTAACTATTGTAAAGATTTGTAAAGTTCTGCATTATCCTCCTCTCAAGATCAGTGTAGGAAGTTGTTTTGCTACCTTATCTTCCTTGCAAGTGGTATTAGAGCTTGATCACCTTTGGTATCAATTGTGCATTGTTGGGTTTTTTGAACTAATCCAAATTTGAGTGGAGCTTGTGTAAAAGATACTTGTGATATTATTGCAAAAAAATTCAGATGGCAATTTCATCAAGGAGAAAAGAGGCGGATAAATTTTTTGAAATAATTTTGAGATGTGGAAGATGAAGATGGAGGATCTCTTGATAGATCGATATATATGGGATGTAGATGAGAATGTTTCAAGGCCTACAATCCTACTTTGGTTGCTCAATATGATGTTATGGACCATGAATCTAAGGGTCTAATCAGATTGTGCTTGTCAAACTTTGTTTTAATCAATGTCCATGAAGAGACCTTTGCTCAAAAACTATGGAAGAAAATTGGTGAGATGTATTAAACCAAATCTTTAGTGAGAAAGATCTTCTTGAGGAAGAAACTATATTCCTTGAGAATGGAAGAGGGTGGACAAATTACAGACCACTTGAAAGCATTCAATATGTTGGTGGATCAATTGGCATCAGTTGTTGTCAAAATGGATGAGGAGAAATGTCAGATCTTGTTGTGTTATTTGCTTGATTCATGGGATTCTCTTGTTATGGCTATTGGGAGTACTTTTGTTATCTTGAAGATTGAAGATGTGGTGGGTTATTTTATTTTTGAAGAGATGAGGAGAAAGGTATCCATCAGTGCTAAGGAGGCCCTAAATGTTTGTGGACGACCTAAGGAAAAAGGCAAGAAGAATGAGAAGTGTGATAACTCCAAGTCTAAGGGGATATCCAAATATCTCAGAAAGTTAAAAGTTATTTTCTAGAATTGCAATAAGCTTGGACATATTTGTAAGGATTGCAAAGAAGTAAAGAAGAAAAAAAGGAAGAGATTCAATTTTCATTTTGAGTTCGAGAAGGAAGATGGCAATGCATCCACTGCAGCTTTGAAAACCCGTGCAGGTAATTATGCATGGTTAATTGAATCAAGTGCATCTTTCCATATGACCTCCAATAGAGATTGGTTTTCTGAATATGAAGAATTTGATAGAGGTAAAGCGTACTTGGCTGGTGATTCTTGTTTAAATATTGCTGGTTATGGTAAATTTATAATTATGTTTCTTGATGGGAGAATAAAAAAGATTAATGGTGTGTTGCATATCCCTGGATTAGCATGAAATTTGTTAGTTGTGAGAAAAATAATAGATATGGGTGTGCAAGTAGTCTTTTCTAATGCAAGATGCAAGATGGTCAGAGGTGTTATGGTGATTGCTAGAGGTGTCAGATATGAAATGTTGTATAAGCTTGATGCATGCACTATTGAGCACAATAGTACTTCTATGAAAATCAATTTTATGGCTACTTCATTGAAAGAGGTGAGGGTTTCATCTTTAGCAGATGGTCATGACTTTTGGGTACCCAAGGGTGCTCTTTCTTCTTAATCAAAGTTACATGTAGAAAAAACTATGTTATAAAATGAGAGACTTGGTCACATTGGAGAAAAGGGTCTAAGGACCTTGAAAAATAAAAACCTTGTTGAAGGGTTGTCTGATTGTAATATTGAATTTGATTTTTGGGAGTATTGCATTTATGGAAAAAAAAACCACATTAAATTTTACTCTTCTCATAAATCTTGTGGTGTATTGGATCTTATTCATTTTGATATGTTTGGTCCTATAGATGTTCCTTCAATTGGAAAATCTACATATTATATTTCATTTATTGATTATTATAGTAGAAGGACATGGGTATATTTTCTAAAGAGTAAATCTGAGGTTTTCAATCAATTTAAACAATTTAAAGAAAATGGTTGAGTTGCAAACTTGAAAGAAATAAAATGTGAGGATTGATAATGGCGATGAATTTTTCTCTAATGATTTTGATATATTATGTAAAAATCATGGTATTCATAGAAAAAAGATGACTTTGTATTCTCTACAACAAAATAGAGTTGCAGAAAGAATGAACATGACATTGATGGAGAAATCTAGGAGTATGTTGAGTGGTGTTGATCAAGAACAAAGGTTTTGGGTTGACGTTTATGCCATTTCTTGTTACCTTAGAATTAATAGGTCTTCTACATTAGCTCTTGTTGATAAGACACCTATAGAGGCATGGTTGGATCACAAGCCCTGATTAAGACGTCTTAGAGTTTTTGGTTGCGAGAAATATTCACATGTTCCAAAGGAAAAGTGAACAAAGTTGGAGAACAAGGATGTAAAATGTATCTTCATCGAATATAGTTATGGTGTGAAAGGATACAAGGTTTGGGATCTTATTGCATCTAGAAGGTAATATATAGTATAAGTGTTATTTTTAGAGAAACTAAGACTTCTGTTACATTGCAATCAAAACAAAGTAAACATGAAGATATGATTCAAATTCCTTCTATACCTGAGAAAGTTAAATTGAGGCCCTTAGATAGACAATAAGTTGAGGAGAGCTCATCTAGCTTAGAATCTTCAGAAGAGGAGGAAGAACCTCCAACTTAGCTTGTTCGTAGGTCTACAAGGCATAGAAAAACACCTGAAAGGTATTCACCTGATGATTGGAGATATATTTTTTCTTTGAATACTAACATGGGTGAACCCAAATTTATAGAAGAGGCATTAGGTATGAATGATGCAAAATCCTAAAAGATTGCTATGGATGAAGAAATGACAACTTTGAAAAAGAATGATACTGTAGACATCTAAAATTGATCACTTCCACATGATCAAAAACGTCTATTATATTTCTTTCTCTGCCTAAGGTTCCTAAAGTATGTAATTAAATAAATTAAATACTTTACCTTACCCCATTTTCTTCTCTAAATTAAATAAACATGACAAATTATTTAATTTAGTCATTTAACCTATTTGGATTAAAAACCAATTTTTAATTCCTCTTTTTCTCTCTCCTTGTCACATTCTCCATAACCCTCTTTTAATCCAGATTAAATTAATTAATTTGTGATTAGGATGTGCACCACTTAATCTTGATTAAGTGTCACATACTCCATAATCTCCCACTTGCCTCTAATCTCTCATTAATTATCCTAATCCTGTGTTTGCACAACCTTAATTAGAATCATTAGCCACATTTGGCTTACCTTTTCTGGTCAACCTTCCCACTTACTCTTTTTAGCCTGGACTCCCTTCCCCATGTTAATTTTTAATTCACATTTATTTAACCAAGGTTCCTCTCTTCCCCATGTGAATTTTTAATTCACATTTTATTCTTCCAAGGTTTACCCTATCCCCATGCAAATGTGACATGTCATTTTACATGTGCCCAAGGCTTCTAGAACCTTGGACTTGTCACATCACCCACATGTGACAAATCTCCAGCCTTTTGGATACCCTCTATTATCCACTAGATTCTTCCAATCATTGTGAATTTTTAATTCACTTTTATTCTTCCAAGGAATCTTCTCATCCCCCAAGATCCACCTCATGTACTTCCCTTCCACCTCATTTTCACATCACTCCACCCTAAGACATCTCACATTCCACATGTCAAGATGTGAGGGCTTGTGAGTCCTCAACTCACCATAGCCCTTCATCTTGATCTTGTTGGATCAATCCCAACCATTGAATTCTCAGAGAATTCCGATTAGCCTATAAATACCCCCTCATTTCCCTCAATTTGGAGATCAAGTCTTTTGCAACAAAACTCTTGCGAATTTGTCATTCAAGCTCTCATCTATCATAACACTTAGCATCATCAATTCATCTTGTATCCATTCAACTCCATTGCCATCCAATGAGCACACAACTCTTCAAGAATCAAAGGGCCAACCAAGGAAGGAGCAGTAAAGGAAAGGTATAACCAACTTCAATCATCAATTGTTTTATCTTACTTCTTTTCTTCATCATTTTCTTAGGCTAATCTTATTGAGGTGTCCTCTTTTAGTGTTATTGCTTTTATTATTGCATCATTAGTTTTGTTTAGCATCTCACATTAGGAGTAGCATTTTAAAGGGATCACAGATACATTCAATCTTGTACTATCACCTAAGGGATGAAAACATGTTGGTTACAAATGTGTGTTCAAGAAAAAGATTGGTTCAAATGGAGGTATTGAGAAGTACAAAGAAACGTTGGTTGTGAAAGGTTACTCTCAAGATGAGGGTGTTGATTATGGTGAGATATATTTTCCAGTTGCAAAAATGAAATCCATTAGATTTTTTCTTTCTATTGTCGTTGCTTATGATTTAGAGGTTGAGAAAATGGATGTAAAAACTTATTTCCTTCATGGTGACTTGGAAGAGGATATTTATATGACATAGCTAGAGCACTACGTGGTGAAAGATAAAGATAATTTGGTTTGCACATTGATGAAATCTTTGTATGGTCTAAAATAGAGTCCTAGAATGTGGTACCAAAAATTTAATACATGTGTTGAGTTTGAGATTTGAACATTATAAATTAGTTTTTTGTGTTTATTATAAGATTGATGGTGATTGTTTCATATTTATTGCATTATATGTTGATGATATGTTATTTATTGCTAAAGGGAAATGCATAATTTTAAAAACTAAAGTCTCAACCTGCAACTAAATTTGAAATGAAAAATCTTGGTGTAGCTAGACACATTCTTGGAATGAAAATTAGAAGAGATGGAGTGAAGAAAAAATAATGGATTGGCTAAAGTAAGTATTTCAATTCAATTTTATAGAGGCTGAACATACATGATTATAGACCATTGTGTGTTCCTTTTTCAACTGGAACAAAGTTATCTATTTCATATTTTCCAACATCCCCATTGGAGATGGAAGACATGAGTAGAGTGCCTTACTAGAGTGTAGTTGGAAGTTTGATGTATGCTATGGTTTGTACTAGACCAAAAATTATGCAAGCAGTGGGAGTTCTTTCTAGCTATATGTCTAATCTTGGTAGAATTCATTGCGATGCAGTTAAAAGAGCCTTCAAATATTTGCATGGTACCTCAGAGTATTCTTTGTGTTATCATAGTAATTTGATTGAAGATGCGATTTACCTTTCTATTCATGGTTATGTGGATTCATACTAGGCAGGTGATGTTGATAGTAGATGATACACTAGTTCTTATGTGTTTACTTTATTTGGTGGCACAATTAGTTGGATGAGTAAGTGATATGATGTGGTTTCTTTGTCCATTACTGAAGATGAGTATATGTCATCTATTCATGCTTGTAAAGAAGCCATTTGGATTAAGAGACTATGCTCAAATATTGGAATAAAACAAGGTGCAATCGCAATTTATGTAACATTTAGAGTGTGATCTGTCTAGCTAAGAACTTGACATTTCATGCCAGGACCAAGCACATTGATGTACAATATCATTTTGTTAGAGATGTGGTTGAAGATGGTAGGGTGAACCTGGTGAAGATAGAGACTTTGATGAATTTTGTTGATTATTTAATTAATCTTGTGAGCACAAAGAGGTTCAAATGGTGTTCAAATTCTATGGTATTTTTGGCCCCTAACAATTATGAGATGATGTTTATACTCTCTCCCGTTTCTCTCGCAAGGTGTGTGAAAAGAGGGAGACTTGTTGGGAAAATGTGACTCAACCTTTCAATTATAAAAGTTTTACTATTGATAGGTTAGCATGGGGGGTAACCTCTTGCGAGGTTGGGGGTAGTGCCCCTGAAAGCCACTTTTTATGTATATTTTATTATTGTAAATTTGAAACATTCATCATTAGGTCTTAAGATCTGACGATAGATATTTTGTTGGCTTGAATTGCCCTAGAAGGTAACCCTATTTTATGAGGGTATTGTATTTCAACTATTTAGTGTGATGTATTCTTAGAGTTTGATAGTGGTCAGGTTGCCTCTAGATTTGTAGTTGGTGATACTCCTATGAGAAGCTTTCTCTGCAAGTATATTGTAATCTTCATAATTTTTGAACAATATATTGGGTGACTTTTAGAGTGCGGGGATTTGTTGCAAGTATGTCCAGTTGGTATTTTCATTGATGTCAACAAGCTTTGGTGTTGTCATTGGTGTCAACTATATTCATAGGGATTTGTTACAAGTGTGTGAGAAGTTGGTATTGAGTTGACATTGTCTTTGATGATGCTTTGATTAGTTTCATTATGTTGTCATTAGTAAGCTACTAGTGTCATTCTCTAGTATTGCTTTGATAAGATTTTGTGTATGGATGTATGGTTGAGTTGTTAGGTTTTAGTTGGCTTGGTGGTGATGAGGAAGTGCTGAAGATGTTGAGGATGTGTCTCTGGTGTTTGGTTTCCAAGTTATTTTGAGAAAATTTGAATAAAAAGAGGAAATAGTGTGTTGCAATGGTGTTCTATGTTGGAGAGTAGCATTCTGGTTTGGCTCTGCACTTCTTCTATGTTGAAGATCTACTTGTGTGGTTTGGATATGTTGATCATAGGTGTTCAGAGGTGTTGCATTTAGAATTTGGTGTGTTGGATTGTTGTGCAAATAAATTTTTGTTCACCAGTGTGTGAATTGTGTATTGTAGAGGTGTCTGGGAGAAATATTTTTTCTCTGCATTTCTCCGTAGAATGGTTTCAGGTATTGCGGATCTGGAAGGATGCTGATAGTTTTTGTATATTTTTAAAGTTAAAGTTTTTCATGGTTTGGTGCTTTGAAAATTGATTTCTTAAGTAAAAGTGTATGGACAAATTATTTGAGTGTATTGGGTGTGTACATTCTTCAGATGAAAGTTGTTGCAAAGGAATTTTTTGGATTTTAGGGTGTTTGTAGAATATTCTAGATTTTGTTCAAGCGACATTTTTTTCCTATGAGTTGTGGTTGGATCAAAGGAAGCATGTACTTAATTGTTTAATGGTGTTAACACAGGTTTGACTGACCTTGTGTGTTTACACTAATTGCAGAGTTTCTTTAGTATTTGTGGAAGTGTGGCATGATGTATATGAGTGGATTTAGGTTTGAGTTAAGGTGTGTTGTGGTTTGTCTTCATTCCTTTCCATTGCGAGAATGTTTTGGTACTGATCTAATTTAAATTTGCACAGTTGAGGTGTATAGCCGACCTTGGAGAATGTTTTCAAGGATGAATATGGTATATGTGTTGAGTTGTTGAGGGATGAAAATATAGATGGGTGTGATGTGAATGATGTGAATTATAGAGTTGTGAGGTGAAAATTTGTGCAGAATAGTGCGAGCTTTCATGTATTATATTACTAGATGCAATGAGCAGAAGGTGTCTACAATCTTCAGTAAGACTACAAAGGTGTTAGTGATGTTGTGGTGGAATTTTCTATTGAATTGAGATAGATTTCTCATTGTAACACTCTTCTCTATCTTCTTTGTGTAGAGGCAAAGTAGTGTGTTATGGACTTGGTAAATTCTACACAATTCAGGTGGGTGCCAAGATGAACAGTCCTCTTGACATTGCAAGCCTATATTAAATAATCAACCTAGGTCTATAAAGATGGTATTGCACTATATGTGTCTTCATAGGCTCGTGTTCACCTAAATTACTCTATGTAAACTTATTCAGGCTATTCTACCTTGTGATAATTTGACAGAATTACAAAAACAATGAAAGCAGTTACACAACCTAATGGCTACGAGCACCTGCATCATAAGCTATAGATGATTGCTAATGATGTAAGCGTACAAAATTAATCTGAAACTATTTAGAATGAAAAAATAATCAATCCTGATCTCAGGAGTACTATGATTTATTAGTTACATCTCTATTCATGAACAACAACTTTAACTAACCATAAACTATTCTATTTTGCAATGCACACGTAAAATTGAATGAAAATAGAATTAATGGAAATGCATAAATAAACAAATAGATAGATGAAGTAAAGAACGATACTTGAGTGGCCAGCTCAGAAGACCGTCTCACTTAACTTAAATCCAAATCTAACTTGGATTCTTACACATCCATGCATCATACAACTCCATTCATTACATAACACCAAATATTCAGACATAATCCTTCTTACATATTTTATTCCATAATATCATTTTAACAACATGTTTTTGGATAATTGAAAAACTAGAAAACTACTAATTGCTAATAACTTGTAACAAATCAACTAATAGAACTATGAACTCATCCCTTGACTTTATATAAAACGGGGAGAGTTTTATTCAAACTGCTAACTAACTAACTAATTAACTGCAATCATAAATCCCATTCCTAGATACGAGGATGTGGAATTAAGATTGACTTATTCATCTAACTGAAAAGGAAAAAGAGACCTGTTCAAATAAGAACATTTTGCATGTGAAACACATAGGCAAACGTTCACCATTCTAGAACAAGCATCTTTCCAACATTCATTCCTTCCATAATGATCACGTTCAGCTCCATAGCTTCCTACACTTTGGATGGCTTGAACTTCATTGATTCCCCATTTCGTTGCTTTGGTACTCGCTAAAAATACTCTATTCTTGTAACCATGTGTTGAGCTACAAAGAGATTAATCCATATTGCAACTGACCCCGATATTTAAATCATAACATTCATTTTTATACATATACTATTCATATTTAAACCATGCATTTCTACGAATATTTTCACCATATTTCATTTCCACAAAATGGGTTCAAGGTTGCAAAGTATGCATGAAAGGATAACACATTATGGAAGTATTGTCTAAAAGTTACTTTAAAAACATATGAAAAGTGTCTTAAAAGTGTATGGAAAGTAATAAAAAAGATACTAATAACCATACCCATCATTCCCCCCAGCTTGTCATTTTGCTTGTCCTCAAGCAAAAATACCAAACTAAATCGCCTAGGGAAGAGGATTATAAAACAAAGTGATTTTCCTTAGATCCATGAATTTTATGACTCCTTTTCCCTGTTTGAGGTAGAAACCATTATAGCATGCAAGCTTACTCATCTTGTGTAATTCTCCATTCCTATCCTAATCATTACTTTGTCCAGTCCAATGTGGAACTGGGTGTAGTAGGATAGGAGGGTGGTAAGTTAGTGGAAGCCAGTCCACTCCCCTTATTCTTGAGATATCAATATACTTGTGTAACCTATCAAACATGTTCATAAAATTGTGGAGGGAGTGAGGCTCCTTCCTTTGCAATTTTGGAGTCAGACTGTTCCATCTATTTTCCACGTGTATCAAGAAGCTTTGAAGACTGGTCACTGCCAATTGCTGAATCCTTCTATAATCCCTGAGTCTCAAGTCTATAATTACCTTTCCTGGTCCCATTTGAGAAAGGATTCTTAGCCATTGAGTAATGACTCTATCAAGGTTCATTGCTTCTTTCCTAACTTGCAGTGCCATTGTTTTCTCTCGTTCTTCATATTTCTCCATTAATTTCCCACAGTGGTGTTCAATTCTAAAATAAGATGTGAGGGCTATTACTTGAAAATACCCAACATAAATCAAGGGATTCCATTCAATATATTTTTCCATCACATAATTATGCAAATATTATTTACATAATTGGTCTTGCTCCTCTAAACTGATTTTGTTGAAGAAACTGAGAAAACTATGTCTCTTATTCAAAGCAAAGGGCTAGTCATTAATAAACTTATTGAATTAAAAACTGATAAATTTTTACTTTAAGAACAATGCATATACTCTAGATTGGGGTCTACATTAAACTGTTTGAATAGCTCTATCGACCACTTTTGTCGATTTCTCCTCTAGTCTTTTCAATTCCAAATCCTCAGTTTCTAATGATGCATTAAAATTTATTTTTCTTTTCCCCAGTTTTCATTTTCCTGTTTGACTTGGGTAGTAATTTTCATCAATTCATATCCTAAAGAAAAATCAGTATGGTAGGCTGGTGTTTTTGCAACAGGGGGTTGTAGATCTAAGGCTACATTCAAATTAGTTCCAATTTTACCTTCAACCATCTGTGCCAGTAGGTCCAATTTATTTCCATGGCTGTAGCTCTGTATTTTCTCTTCCAGCTCCTTGATCCTCATTTCTTTTTCTTTGTCTTTTTGTTTATACCCTTTCACTTGTTCTTCCAATTGATTTATCTTGTCAAGAGATTATTGAAGCTCCTTCCTTATGTTTATGTCCTCTATCAATTCATTTTCTTATTCAAAATTCAAACCATCACTATCATCTCCTGTAATATCAAAAAATTCTTTAAGAGAGCAATTAGGAACTGCTTTCTTGGTCTTCTTGGCAATAAAAACATCCTTTGAGTCAAAATTAGAGGAGGAAGATACATACCTTCTCTTTCTAGTAGACACGTCAACATTTTCAACATAAACATTGTTAGGGTTAGCTCTTTCCCTGTCTATGTTTGTGTTGACCATCAGTGGATCGTGATGATGCTACTCCTCAACCTTTTCTTCCTGTAATTTTTCCTCCATGCCTCTCTTCTTAATTCTCTATCCTTTCAATCTTCTTGAGTGTCAGGAAGTAGTGGTTTCCTATGTAAATTTACACTCCTTTCTTCTTTTACTCCCCTTTTTCCTTCCTGCATCATCTTCTTTTACAACACTCTCCTGCTTGTCAACTCCTTTTCTCTTCTTTTTCCATTTTGAGGACATTGACACAATAATTCTCCTAGCTCTAGGGTTTTTAGAGGATGAGGGTTCCTCTCTCACTACAGCTGGGACATCATGTTTCCCAGTCTCACTTTAGTTGCGGGTAGGCAAAGTAGATGGTGTAACAGGGAAATATTCCCTCTCAGGTTCATCTTGCTCAAGGTCAATTTCTGGTTCAGGCTCAGGTAGAGGTTCATATTCTGCTTCAGGTGCCTCAAGCAACTCAGTGATTTCTTTGCAATTTTTAAAATCATCCCAATTAACCTGGGGATGATGAATTTTGAAACTTCTCTTAACCAATAGGGTTATCAAGCAATGATGAGACAATGTAGTTTCTGTCTGTTTCTTATGATATTCAGAGGCCATTCTCTTCAACATGTTATACATAAAATTGGGTACATTGACTAATTGGTCATGCCATAAATGTTTCAAATTGAAATGCACAGTATATAAAATATTGTGGTGGCCATCACAAGTAAGGTATTTGATAATATAAGAAACACATTTTCCCCAAAAGAATGGAAGGGAAAGCCTTTCAATACCTTGTGACATCAAATCCAAATTTTTTCGTTGTTCATAGAATGCTTCCCTCGCTGCTACTACATCTGCACGAGTTGGATATTGAGAGCCGATACAAGGTAACCCTCTGACTTGAGAAATTTCCATTTCTAAACCATCCACCACCAATCCCTTTACTGTTGCTTCATCATACTTCAACGTGGCTGCAAAATATCTTGCTATCTCATTATTGTACTCTGTCAGCTTCAAGAAATAGTCTAGCCATCCTACTCTGGTGAATAGAGGTAAACCCATCATATTCTCTAATATCTCTTTGTGATTAGATGGTTCCCTACAAATTAAATCACCTCCCATTATCTTTTTGCTTATGTAACCTCAAAAAGTTCAAATTTTATAAATTCAACTTCACCACCTAAAAACCCTCAAATTCAGTTGCTTCTACGAGTGCCTCCTCTACACCCAATACTCACAATCCCTTGTCTTCTAATTCAATAAAGTATCCAAATTCTATACCTTAGATCATCTTACGGAAGGAATCACATTGATCAAAAACACAAAGAAGTTTTTCTAGCCTTAAAGGATGGTATTCAATGCAGTCTGACAAACTTGGGTGGCGAAAATCAATTTTTTTTATGAAAACTATACCCCTCCCCCCAACTTAAATTGAGGTGACAACACTTCATGCGTAACCAGGTTTGGGTGATAGGATAATGATTAAAATTAATGGTGATAAAATTTGAATGCATAATTTAAATAATAAATAATAATGAATACGAAAAGAAAGCTAGCTTTAACAATGTGAAGTTACCTATCATACGTGTGTAATGGAAAGTAATTCTCAACACAGTTGTGAACTGAAAGGGCACATATCATGGTGTACAATTGATGTGATGTGCATTGATTGCATAAGAGTTGATGAAAAGTGGCAATTGTACTGGTGACGTGCGCTTTACTAGGAAGTAAATGACACATGAATATTGCGATAGATTTCATGAGAAAAGCAATTTAAATCCACCAAGTGATTGTAGCATGCATTCAATAGGTGTTGCTATGGGTACTCCAAGCACAAGGCTTGAATAAAATGTGCTTGTCAGGTCTCATCAGAAACAGGTCCCAATAAAACCAAAGAACAAGTCCCTCTGTAGTTAAAACATTTTCATTATGGAGATTGTGCTGTGTGTGCAGGTGATTTAAAACATGGTAAATTAGGCCTGGGTAATATTAGAGGTGGATTTGTGTAACTCGACCTTTTTATTACCAGACGTGTTGGGTAAGTCACTTCTTGTTGGAACATCATCCTGTGTCACAGATCCTGAATCAATAGAACTATGTGCACCATACTCATTCATTAGAGATATGATGAAATCATCGTGCTCAAGTGGTTTCTTGTATAGCTTGAGTCCTTGACCATTAACCAAGAGTGAAAATTTTAAGTCATCAATAATCTGTAGTTGTACCGTACCAATATGAAATACTTGCTATATCTCATAGGGTCCTAGCCATCATGACTGCAATTTTCCTAGAAAATATTTGTATCTGGAATCATACAGAAGTGCCCAGTCTCCTACAATAAATTCTTTAGTCTTAGTATATTGATCATGCCATTTAATGCATTTTTTCTAAACAACCTTTGTGTGGTGCAAATCTCACAATTGGATTTCATCAAGGGCATTAAAATGTTGCAACCTTTCTTTCTGAGATTCTATTAAGTCCCTTCCTAAATCAATTGTTGTACATAGGGTTTTCTATTCAAAATCTATAGGAAATACTGTTGTTTTTCCATAAACCAACTCATAAGGGGTAAACCTTGTAGTTGTCTTCCATGTAGTTCTATATGCCCAAAAAGCTCTTGGTAATCTAGATATCCAATCTCTTCTATGAAGCTGCATAGTTTTTGTTAATATGTTCTCAATCTTCTTGTTTGTAACTTCTACCTAATCATTTGCCTAAGGATGATATGGAGTAGATTTCTTGTGCCTGATCTGATACTCCTTCACCACCCGGGCTATGAGGTTTGATGTGAATTGTGGTCCTTGATCAATCACTATCTCCTTAAGAACACCATACCTAGTGAATATTTCCTCATATAAGAATTTTGCAACATTTCCATCTCTGGAAAAGTGTAATGTTTTTACTTCTACCCATTTGGTTAAGTAGTCAATACATACTAGTATATATTCTTTTTTATTTGAAGTGGGAGATATAGGGCCAAAAAAATCTAGCTCCCATTTGTTAAAATGAGCCAATGCTATTTGGGGTTGTAAAGACATTTCATCACTTTTGTAGGTCTCCCCATTCTTTGGCATCTATCACAACTTCTAGTATACTTAACAAAGACTTTGCGAAGGGTTGGCCAATAATATCCCATTGTTAAGATTTTAAAAGTTGTTCTCTTGGCTGTAAAATGTCCACCACAAGGTTCATCATGGCAGGCTTTCAATATATCAAACACTGCATCCTCCCTAATACATCTTCTCATAATGTTATCTGGGCCAATGTAGAATAAGAATCCAAAGATCCAAGAATAAGGGAAGCATTTGTGAACTATATTTTCTCCCTAGGAGATAAGTAAGCTGGAATATGCCCTGTTGCCAAGTAGTTAGCTATATCAACATACCATGGGGTGTGTACATTTAGAGAAAATAGATGCTCTTCAGGGAAAGAATCATCAACCACCCCTTCAGCTGATTGAGTAGGAAATCTAGATAGGAAATCAACAACCACATTAGATTTTCCAAGCTTGTCAACTATTGTTATGTCAAATTCTTGTAGGAAAAATAACCACCGTACAAGTCTTCCACCCACCACTGGTTTATTCATCAAGTATCTGATGGTTGTATGATATGTGTGTATGAATACTTTATAGCCATTAATATAGTGTCTAAACTTGTTAATGGCGTAGACAACAAAAAACATTTATTTCTCAGTCACATTGTAGTTCAATTATGCTCCTTGTAGGTTTTTGTTGATATAATATATGGCATACTCCTTATTTCCCTCTTTCTGCCCTAAGACAACTCCAATGGAAAATTTTGATGCATCAGTGTGAATGTGAAATGGCAATGTCTAATTTGGCCCTCTCAAAATTGGTGCATTAGTCAAAGTTGCTTTTAGATTCTCAAAGGATTTCTCATAGTTTGAAGTCTACTCAAATTCAATATCCTTTGTCAACAAAGTAAAAGAGGGGGCAACTATTTTGCTGGAATCTTGAATGAATCTCCTATAATAACCCTCATGTCTAAGAAAGCTTCTGACATTCTTTTGTTTCTAAGGGACAAGTAATGTAGACATAATTTCAATCTTCTTAGAGTCAACTTGTATCCTTGCACTAGAAATAGAATGTCCCAAGACAATGCCTTCTGTCATCATCATAAAATAGTTCTCATTGCTCAATGATAAATTGTTTTCAGTGCATCTTTATAAGAATATTTCTAAATTTTGCAAAGCCTCATCAAATGTTTCACCATATGTGGTGAAATCATCCATGTAAATCTCCATCTTATTATGTGTAAAATCAGAAAAAATACTAAGCACTGCTCTTTGAAATGTGACTGGAGCATTGTACAAACCAAAAGGTAAAACATAATATGCATAGGTACCCCAGGGACAGGTAAACATGGTTTTATCTTGATCTTCAGGTGCAATCTTAATTTGGTTATAACCACTGAAACCATCAAGAAATGATAAATATTTCTTTCCTGCCAAAGAATCAAGAACTTGGTCAATGAATGGAAATAGAAAGTGATCCTTCCTTGTGGCAATATTTAGTTCCTTGTAGTCAACGTAGACTCTCCATTTACCACCCTTCTTGGGAACTATGACCAATGGTGAAATCCATTCACTGTTTGATATAGGCTATATGAATCCTACATTCAAAAGCTTTTGTAGTTCGACTTTCACAATCTCTTTGAGAGTTGGATTCATGCACCTCTGTGGTTTCCTTATGTGTCTGTAGCCATTGTTGATGTAAATCTTGTACATGCATAAGGCAGAATCAATTCCTTTCATGTCACTATAATCTCATGCAAAATATGCTACATGTGCACAACTTGCAAGGATTTATGTTGTTCCTCAATCAATGCATTATTAACATTCAACATCTTTCCAGGCTTGATCTCTAATTGCATAGACATGTCTTGTACAAAGGACATATCAAGGTTAGGTATTATTGATAAGAATTGATAGAGCAACAAGGTATGGATTATTTGGGATATCTCTTTGGAGGAACTGGTAGGTATTATGCTTTCCAAGGGATCTTGCAAGCTATATAGACAACCCTACTATTGAGGGTTACTTCTATAGTCATTTTGTATGATATGAGATATCAACTTATCCTCATCTTGAATACATAGTAGGGGGCTACATTCAATGGTCATTAAATTCTGCAATGAGTAGCTGTCCTCATCATCCAGGTGTGATCAAATGGTCTGCTCAAGGTCTTGATGTGGTTGAGCTGGTGGATAAAGTACTAGGTTCTTGGTTACATTTCCATTGGATATGATCATGTTACCTGACCTACAACCTATGAATGCATCGGCTATGGCTAACTGAGGTTGACTGATGATTAATGGATAACTAGCAAGATTAACTTTGGGTTGAAGTACTATAAAGTCAGTAGGGTAATCCCAAGAATCTAATGCAACGATCAATTTCTCAATAACTCCTTCAGGCTTAACTGTAGACCTATCAACTAATTGTAAAACTGTCTAAGTAGGCCTAAGGTTGGCTAATTGTAGTAGCTACATGGTTTCCTTGGTCATTACATTAATTATCTAGCACCCAAGTCTATCAAAGTATTCTTAGTAAGAGTCCCATTGATTTTAACGTCCACTATTGGACTACTAGGATATGTATATTTGGGAACAATTAAATTTCCCAACATTATATCAGAAAGGTTACCCAAAACATGGACTATATGTGGGTCTTTCTTTTCCTTCTTACATTTTTAAGGTAGAGATCCCTAATAGTCTTAGTATAGATGGGAATATCTTTGATAGCTTGGATTAAGGGGATTTTAATATTGACATCTTTTAACTGGCTTAGAAGATCAGTTTATGCCTGTGTCTATTGCTACTAGATAGACAAAAGTTTAGGGAATGGAGACTTTAGATGTGATGTAGTCTGGAGCTCTTGATTGGGATCAGATTATAGAGAGGTGGGTTATCTGAGGCTTCCACTGTGGGTTCTTCATTGTCTAATTCTGTAATTTTGGGAGATGAAGGTCCTACAAGTTGCTTCCCTGATTTGAGATGAAGGTCACTCACCTCTACCCCATAAGTGGGGTATTGGACAACTTCGTTAGTATAAGCTTGTTGAACAAGCTTAATGTTAGGGTTAGTGTTAGGTTGGACAAGTATCTGTGATGGTCTAGGTGGCTGAGATTGAGGATTTGATGAAGGAATTAGAGCTTGCTACTGAGGTGGAGGAGGAGGTAGCATAGGCTATTGGTAATTCATATTTTTCTTCCATGGTGGACCTTTCTACCACTGAGGCTGCCATTGATTCTGCTGGGTTAGCCATTAGGGATTGTAGTTGGAACCTTGAAAGTTTTGTTGTGGCCATGGGTTTGGCTATTGGTTCCAGTTTGGTTGGGCTTGTGGCCATTATTGAGGACTCTTCCACTGGTTCTGATTTATTTGCCAAGGCTGAGAGTTCTAGGGATAAAAGTTTTGATTGCTCAAAGGGAAAGATGGATTAAAACTAATGGGGTATGGTGGCATACCTTATCTTTTCTACCATGGCCTCCTTTGTGATATGTAGAAGATTTTTCCATCATCTCCTTCAATTGCCTAGAAATTTGGTTTCTCAATATTTTCTTGTTGGATACTAGCCACTTGTTTGCACTTACAGTTAGCTTTCCTCTATCTATAGTTAGGACAATACTCAGTGAAAATGGATTTTTCTTCCTCCTACCTCTTCTTGATATGGAGGGTGTCCAACTGTGCTGCTAGATGACTGATTATATCCTCCTTCATGTTGGACAATAAATTACTGATTTCAACTTTGAAAACCCCATTAAAGGACTTACTTGTGATGGATGACCTCTCACCTCTTGGCTTTCTGGAAAGGGTCTTGGAATAATTCCTATAGACTTTACAAATATCTTCAAATGGACTTGTAGAAATGGATCCTCCCATAAGATTTAGAGCATCCATATACTCTTCATTAATCCCCCTTAAAAATACTAATTTAAGGGATTCCTTTGACAGTTTATGCTGTGGGTTCTTCTTCAAAGAAAATTGAAATATTTATATATAATCTTCGAATGGCTCATCGTCTTTTTGAGACATTGAGAAAATATCATTTCTTCTTCGGTCTAATCCACTGCAATGGTCCTTGTATTTTTCCAAGAACTTTGTCTGCATGGTGTCCCAATCTAGAACGATATCCCTGTCAAGCCCCATAAACCATCTGAGGGAAGCATCCTTAAGAGTAGATGGGAAGAGCTTGAGTCAGCGGGCATCAAAAGTATAATCATAACTTCTGCACAAAACATCAAACTCAAAGAGGAAGGTATCTGGGTCCTCAGTTACCAAGCCATTAAATATTGGTAATGTTGATGGTGGAATTTTTTTCAACACATTATCTCTAGCTTGGTCAACAATGGGGAACTCAAAGGTACCATGCTGTAGGGGATCAAGATCTGCCATTGTTCAGAAGGTCCATTCAGTAGCTATGGAAGATGATGATTATGATGAAGATGGAAAGATAGTGTTTAGTCTTTCAAAAAAATCAACAAAATCACCAGTATATTCTCTATCTTGAGTGTCTAAAGGGAGGAATCTTCCTTGGTTATCTCTCTGCCTCCACATGCTATAGGTTTGACTTTGTATGGAAACAACCCAACACAATGTTAGTATAGCTCCAAGTATTTTGGAAGATGAAATCTATTAGTCGTAATGCAAAATAGAAAAAATAACTATGAATTTTTTATAAAAATAGTCCTATGAAGATAGCACCATCCTCGACAACGATGCCAAAAATGTAGAGGCAAACTAATGTTTTATGGACTTGGTAAATTCTACACAATTCAAGGGTGTTCCAAGCTGAACAGTCCTCTTGACATAGGAAGCCTACATTAAATCATCAACCAAGGTGCGTAAAATTATGATGTTATTGCACTATATGTGTCTTCATAGGCTCGTGTTCACCTAAATTACTCTATGCAAACTTATTCAAGGTATTCTACCTTGCTGGAATTTGATAGAATTACAAAAACAATGAAAGCAGTTACATAACCTAATGGCTACGGGGACCTACACCATAAGATGTAGATGAATGCTAATGATGTACACATACAAAATTAATCTAAAATTATTTAGAATGACAAAATAACCAATCCTAATCTCTGAAGTACTATGATTTATCAGTTACATCTCTATTCATGAACAACAACTTTAACTAACCATAAATTATTCTATTTTGTAATGCACATGTAAAATAATGAAAACATAATTAATGGAAATGCATAAATAAACGAATAGATAGATGAAGTGAAGAAAAATACTTGAATGGATAGCTCAAAAGACTGTCTCTTAACTTAAAGAAAAATCTAAACTAGATTCTTACGCATCCATGTATCATACAACTCCATTCATTTCATAACACCATATATCCTGATAGAATCCTTCTTATAGATTTTATTCCATAATATCATTTTAACATGTTTTCGGAAAACTGGAAAACTAATAATTAACAATAACTTGTAAAAATTCAACTAAGTAAACTACGAACTCATCCCCTAACTTTATACAAAATGGGGAGATTTTTATTCAAACTGTTAACTAACTAACTAACTGCAATCATAAATCCCATTCCTAGATACGAGGATGTGGAATTAAGATTGACTTATTCATATAACTGAAAAGGAAAAAGAGACCTATTCAAATAAGAACATCTTACATGTGAAACACATAGGCAAACATTCAACATTATAGAATAAGTATCTTTCTAGCATTTATTCCTTCTATAATGACCATGCTCAGCTCCACAACTTCCTACACTTTGGAAGGATTGAACTTCATTGATTCCCCATTTTGTTGCTTTGGTACTCCCTACAAATAATCAATTCTTGTTACCATGCGTTGAGTTGTAGAGAGATTAATCCATACACCATATATATGCAACTAACCCCAATAATCAAATCACATCTTATACATATATTATTCATATTTAAATTGGATGCATTTCTACGAATAATTTCACCATATTTCATTTTCACAAAATGGGTTCAAGGTTGCAAAGTATGCATGAAAGGATAAAACATTATGGAAGTATTCTCTAAAAGGTACTTTAAAAATATATGTAAAGTGTCTTAAAAGTGTACAAAAAGTAATAAAAAGATACTAATAACCAAACCCACCACTTTTCTATTATGACAGTGAGCCTTTGGTAGTGAGCCTTTCTTTCTTCTTGGCAGTGAGCCCTTTGTAATGAGTATTGATATTACTTTATATTGAGAGCTAATCCTCACCATGGTTTTTCCCTTCTTGGGTTTTCCAAGTAAATCTAGTGTTTCTTTGTGTATGGTGTATGGTGTTGATTTGGTTATGTTTATGTTATCTTCTTTCATGATAAATCATTCTAACAGATTAAGGGTTAATTGAATTAATGTGGATTTGAATGTTTTTGAGGGTTTTGAAGTTTTATGGTACAATTGATTAACCCCCTTCTCAATTTTCTTGTGCATTCAACATGCTTTTCTCCTAAAAGGGTTTTTCTCATGTATATCACTATGTTGTGGTATGCACATGATATTTATGTTTAACTTTTTGTAACATATCCAAACCATAGTGAGCCCTTTGGTAGTGAGGCTTTCTTTCTTGTGGGAAGTGAGCCCTCTAATAGTGATCCATTTTTAATCGACGTTGATATTACTTTATATTTTGAGCTAATCCTCATCGTGATTTTTTCCTTCTTGGGTTTTCCACATAAATCTAGCATTTCCTTGTGTATGGTATTGATTTGATTTTGTTTTTGTTATTTCCTTTCATGATAAATAATTCTAACAAATTAAGGGTTAATTGAGTTAATGTGGATTTGAATGTTTGAGAGGGTTTTGAAGTTTTAAGGTACAATTGATTCACCCCCCTCCCAGTTGTCTTGTGTATTCAACAATTGGTATTAGAGCAAGGTTCCTTGGAAAAAAGCTTAACCACTTGAGGTAGATATAGGATGACGCACAAGAAATTTTTTCCTTTATTTGATTGATCAAATTATGCATTCTGGAAGACAAGGATGCAAGGTTTTTCTAGTTTCTCTTGGAGTTGAAATCTGGAAGTCTGTTGAGACTGGATATTCTATACCTACAAATAGTCTAAGCACTGATAATGAGATCAAGGCCTATAAAAATAATGGTAAAGAAAGGTATTCTCTCTTAAGTGGTCTTGCTAATTCTGAATTGGTCAAAGTTATGAATCTAAAAACTGCTAGAGAAATTTGGGTAAAGTTAAAATCATTTATGAAGGAGATGAAAAGGTCAAGCAAGCTAAGATGCAGAACCTTAAGATTATGTTTGAAACCATGCAGATGTTTGAAGATGAAAACATCACAAGCTACATGCTTAAGGTGGATGAATTTTTCAAATCCATCAAAGGTATTGGTGGAGAACTGAAAGAAGAAGTGGTAAAGAGGGTACTCAAAATTCTTCCTAAATCTTATAGTCATAAAGTTTTTGCTATTGAGGAATTTTAAGATTTGAGCAAATATTCTAGAGATCAGTTATATGGTTCTTTAATTGCTTTTGAAATGAGATAATTTGGTCTAAGCAATGCAAAAGTTGAGATTGATTTTAGGGTTGGAAAATTAGAGAAGATTGATATATGATATTAGAAGTATCTTGATGATGTGGAAGCTAACTTTGTGAGGAGAATGAAAAAGGGTACTATACAGTACATACATAAGTTTCCTTTCAAATGCTTTATTTGTGAAAAGATAGGTCATTATGCTTCAAGATGTCCAAATAGATCTTTTAATGACAAAAATAGGGAGAAAAAAATAAGATTATTAAGAAAATTTATTATGTTAGAGAAGATGCCAATATATCTGATGATGAATGTGATTATGGGGATGACGAGGATGGTGAATTCTCATTCATGGATTTAAAATATGAAACTAATTCTGCTAACTCTAAGAGATGTGTGAAGGAAAGGGATCCAGAAGCAAGTGCTAATACTAAAGGCACTTTGGTGTTTGCTTTCATACTAGATAGGAGAACTACTAGATCATTGCCAATGGATGCTCTAATCATATGATCGGTGACAAGAGAAATTTTTTTTAAAATTGAAAATTATTGAGTATTGGCTAGGTTTGGTGATGATACATCTGCTAAGATATGTGGAAAAGGTTCAATCAGTTTTGATGGAAAGCATAACACTGATCATGTTCTTTATGTTAATGGTTTAAGACAACCTTTTTAGTGTTAGAAAAATGTGTAGCAAAGGATACAATCTTATGTTTCAGGATGATGGATGTGAGATCGGAAAAAGCTCTGAAACTATGATTGTTGCTGGAAGAAGGACAAATGCAAATGTTTATTATCTCAAAGGTGTTGATGGCTATTGTTTCATGAATCATATCAATACGAGTTGGTTATGGCATAGAAGAATGTGTCACATTAATTTTGATAGCCTAGTGAAAATAAATTCATTTCAAGCTATGAGAGATCTGCCAAAGATTACAAAGCCTACCAATATTGTTTGTAAGGAATGCCAAGTTGAAAAGAAAGCAAGAAGAAGTTTCAAATCAAAGAAAAATATTCTACTCGACTACTAGAGTTGATGCATACAAATCTTTGTGGTCCTACCAGAGTAAGAAGTCTTCAAGGTGAGAGATATTTTATGCTATTGATTGATGATTATTCTAGAGTGACATGGCTTACTTTTATCAAAGAAAAATCAGAAGCTTTAGATAAGTTTAAAGAATTCAAAGTTATGAGGTCTAACAGAGATGGAGAGTTCACCTCCAATGAATTCAATATATTTTCTGAGAGTCATGAAATAAAGAGGCATTTATTTTCCCCTTGGACTCCTCAGCAGAATGGAGTGGTTGAAAGAAAGAATATGACTGTTCAAGGAGTTGCAAAGACAATGATGAAAGAAGCAAATATACCAAAATTCTACTAAAGAGAAACAATTCATACTGCTATTTACATACTCAATAGAGTGCAAGTAAGAGAAAAAACACAAAGACTCCCTATGAGTTATGGTATAAAAGGATTCCTACTGTCAAATACTTCAGTTTGTTTGAAATAAAATGCTATATCAAAATAGATGAAGAAAACTTAGGAAAGTTTGATGCAAGGTCTGATGAAGGTATCTTCCTTGGATAATCTACTAAAAGTAAAGCTTACCGGTGCTACAACAAGAGGCTAAGAAATATTGTTGAGAGTGCAAGTGTCAAGGTTGATGAAGATATATAGAAGAATTTAGTGGTGATAGATAGATATGAATTAGACGAGTCTTCTTGCAAAGAAGAAGAAAAAGCTAAGGAAAAATAAGTGTAGATTGAAGAAGAAGAAGCTCCAAAAAAGATTCCGAAAACTCCTAAGTATGTGTAGAAGAATCATTTTGAAGAATAGATCATTAGTGATAAGAGCAAAGGTGTACTAACAAGAAGGAAAAATGTTGAAGAACAAGTAAATCTATATTTAATTTCTAAAGTTGAAACTAAAATAGTGATTGAAGAATGCAAGGATGAGTATTGGATCAAGGCTATAGAAGAAGAACTAATTCAGATTAAGAAGAAGCAGACTTGTGAACTTGTCCCAATACTAGAAAACAAGAATGTGATTGGTACTAATTGGGTAATGCACAACAAATTGAATGGGAATGGAGAAGTGGTAAGAAACAAGGCAAGGCTTGTGTGTAAAGGATACTCACAAGTGGAAGGTATAGAATTTGAGGAGAAATTTGATCGGATGGCAAGAATCAAAGCTATCGGGATGTTTTTGGATTTTGTAGCACATAAGGATTTCAAAGTATATCAAATGGATGTGAAGTATGCTTTTTGAATGGAGAATTGAAAGAAGAAGTATACATAAAACAACCGAAAGGATTTTAGATATCAGATAAACCAAATATGGTTTGCAGATTGAAGAAGAAATTATATGGATTGAAGCAAGCTCCCAGAGTTTGGTATGAAAGGTTAGACAAGTACTTGTTACAATAAGGATTCAATAAATGTAGCACACATATCAATATTTACTTCAAAGTTGAAAAAGATCAAATCTTAATTTTTGTTATGTATGTTGATGACATAATTTTTGGAGGAAATGAAGCGGTGTAAAAAAATTGAAGAGAAGACGCAAAAATAATTTGAAATGTCAATGTTTGAGGAGAAGAATTTCTTAGGCTACAAATCAATTAGACAGATAAAGTTATTCCAAGGAAATGTTGAAGAAGTTTGGAATGGAAGATTCTAACCGATGTGTACCCCTATGGTTACTGGTTGCAAGCTGAGAAAGAATGATGAATCTCCTAAGGTAGATCAAAGCAAGTATAGATCAATGATTGGAGGAATATTATATCTAACTACTACTAGACCAAATATCATGCATGTAGTATGACTTATGACTAGATTTCAAGAAGATCCTAGAGATTCACATGTTGCAATAGTGAAAAGGATATTCAGATACTTGAAGGGCACTCTGGATCATGGCTTGTGGTATCCAAAGAATATCGACTTTACTCTAAGTGCTTACACAAATGAAAATTGGGTTGGTTGTGTAGATGATAGGAAAATTACAAGTGGTGGTGCATTATTTCTTGGATGCAGATTGGTATCATGGCTAAGAAAGAAACAAGATTTAGTGTCTTTATCTACTGTTGAGGTAGAATATATTGAACGAACATCTTGTTACACATAATTGTTGTGGATGAGGAAAATATTAAAGGATATCAAAGTGATATGTGATGAATCAATTTCTATCTTTAGTGACAATACAAGTGCTATCAATATATCAAGAATCCAATAATGCATTCAAGGACAAATCATATCTCAATCCAATATCACTTTTTGAGAGAGAAGTTTGTAGAGAATGAAGTCAAGTGTGAATATGTGCCTACAAAGGACCAAGTTGATATATTTAATAAGGCTCTTCCTAAGGATACTTTTGAGTATCTTTAGGAGAAGTTGGGAGTTATTTCCCCTCCTTCTTTGAACTAGATGCATAAGGAGATGCATCGGTCCAGTGGATCTCAAGATTCATTCTTTGGTCTGGACTGATGTTTTGTGGCTACCTCTCAGGGGGAGTAGCTAGTGGCATTATTGATTGTTGCAGTTAGGATGAGTGAGTGTTTTCATTGTGCAATGATTGTTGATTAATGCAATATGGTGTGTGCTCCTAAGGGGGAAGTATGTAGAGTAGTAAAGGAAAGGAAGTTATAGAATAGTACAAGGTTGTTTGATATCAATGGGAGAGATGCAAATCTATTGCCCTTTTCCATTAATGTCAAAGGGGGAGAATGAGTCATGTGAAAAATAAGGTGAGCTAGCTATCAATGGGGGAGAATGAGTCACATGAAAAAGAGAAAATAGATAATGAGTTGGTATGGAGCGGAATATTAAGGATCAAAACTGTTGTGTTTATTTTTGATGGTTTTTTCATATCACGTGTTGTCATCAATGACAAAGGGGGAGATTGTTGCAAGTATGTGCAGTTGGTGTTTTCATTGATGTCAACAAGATTTGGTGTTGTCATTGGTGTCAAATGTATGAGAAAGGATTTATTGCAAGAGTGTGAGAAGTTGGTATTGAGTTGATGTTATCTCTAATGATGCTTTGATTAGTTTCATTATGCTGTCATTAGTAAGCTACTAATGTCAACCTCTAGTTTGGCTTTGGTATGATTTTGTCTATGGATGTATGGTTGATTTTCTAGGTTTTAGTTGGCTTGGTGGTGATGAAGAAGTGTTGAAGATGTTGAGGATATGTCTCTGGCACTTGTTTTCCAAGTTCTTTTGAGAAAAAATGAAAAAAGAGAGGAAATAATGTGTTGCAGTGGTGTTTTTTGTTACAAAGTAGCATTCTGGTTTGGCTCTGCATTTCTTCTATGTTGAAGATTTTCTTTTGCGGTTTGGATATGTTGATCAAAGGTGTTTCATTCAAAATTTGGTGTGCTAGATCATTGGGTAGAGAAAATTGTGTTCACCAATGTGTGAATTGTGTATTACAGAGGTGTTTGGGAGAAATGTTTTTACTCTGTATTTCTCCACAGAATAGTTTTAGGTCTTGCAGATTTGGAAGGATGTTGATATTTTTTGTATATTTGTATAGTTAAAGTTGTTTATGGTTTGGTGCTTTAGAAGTAAGTTTCTTGAGTAACAGTGTATGGAAGAATTGTTTGAGTATACTGGGTGTGTGTATTCTTTAGGTGAAAGTTGTTGCAAAGCAATTTGTTGGATTTTAGGGTGTTTGTGGAATATTCCAAATTGTGTTCAAGTGAAATTTGTTGTTCATGAGTTGTGGTTGGATCAAAGGATGTGTGTTTTTAATTGTTTAATGGTGTTAACATAGGTTCAATCGACCTTGGGAATTTACATTGATTACAAATTTTCTTTGTTATTTGTGGAAGCATGGCATGGTGTGTATGAGTAGATTTAGGTCTAAGTTAAGGTGTGTTGTGGTCCACCTTCATTCCTTTCCATCGTCGAAATGTCTTGGTGTGAACTAATTTTAATTTGCATAGTTGGGGTGTATATCCAACCTTGGAGAATGTTTTCAAGGATGAAGATGGTATAAATATGTGTTGATTTGTTGAGGGATGAAAAGATAGATGGGTATGATGTGAATTGCAGAGTTGTGAGGAACAAATTTGTGTAGTGTAGTGCGAGCTTTCATGTGTTAGATTACTAGATGTAGTGACCAGAAGGTGTCTACAATCTTTAGTAAGAGTGTGAAGATGTTAATGATGTTTGGTGGAATGTTTTGTTGCATTGAGATGGATTTATCATTGTAACACTCTTATCTATCTTCTTTTCCATTCTTACAGTGAGCCTTTGGTAGTGAGCCTTTCTTTTTTCTAGGAAATGATCCCTTTGTAATTGATGTTGATATTACTTTATATTGAGAGCTAATCCTCACTGTAGTTTTTCCCTTCTTGGGTTTTCCATGTAAATCTGGTGTTTCTTTGTCTATGGTTTTGATTTGCGTATGTTTATGTTATCCACTTTCATGACAAATCATTCTAACAGACTAAGGGTTAATTGAATTAATGTGGATCTAAATGTTTGTGAGGGTTTTAAAGTTTTATGGTACAAATTATTCACCCCCTCTCAATTGTCTTGTACATTCAACAATATTTTCTCTTGAAAGGGTTTTCCCCATGTAAATCACTATGTTGTGGTATGCATGATATTTATGTTTAGCTTTTTGTAACTGTTGTAAAGTTCTATAAAGTTTTGCATTATCCTCATCTTAAGATTAGTGTAGGAAGTTGTTCCACTACCTTAGCTTCCATACACTAATTTTTTGATGATGAGCCAATGAAAAGTTAATTAGGGTTTAGGGGTCTTGAAAAGACTTGAGATGTCAAATCCACTTCAACCTACAAATATGCAACATAGATAGAGGGGAAAGGGTTGTATAGTATAGGGGCTTGCCTTGGTCAAGCCTTGTGTTGGTGTTCCCACCTCCACAATGACAATGATGATGGGTGATAAAGAGTGTGCACTCTTGGGGAGCATAAAAAATTAATAAATGATAATAATAATGAAACATAATTATGTCTTACCACTCAGATCTGAAACCCTTGTTGGATTGATGCATCCATGCCAATCTCACACAAGGAGGATGAAGTGGTTTCCTTGAGACCTTGCAAGTGTTAGTACCTATAATAATAATAACAATAAATAAGAAACATCATACAATACTTGGACATGAATTTTATGATAAGTTGTATGCTGTAATTTACTTGAATTATATATTTGATATTTTTCATTTCTTGCTTCTGATTTTGAATTAATTCCCTTAAGTTGATAGATTTACAGATCCTCTAAAAAGGAGACAAGAACTTATATATACATGTATGTATGTATATATATGTATGTATGTATGTATGTATGTATGTATGTATGTATATATATATGTATGTATGTATGTATGCATGCATGCATGTATGTATGTATATCTGTATATATATCTCTCTCTCTATATATATATGAATTCAAACATATTTGGGAATAACCTTTTATTGAGTGCAATAAATATTTAAGTCATTTTATAAATCACCCTGAGGTTGACTTTCACAAAATTCAAAAATTTGGGCACACATAGCTAGGATAGGGGCATTGGGCACTTGGGTCCAAGAAAAAATTTCTTTGCAAATTCCTAATAAATAAGGATTTAATTAAGTTTCTTGAAAAGGTAGTAAAACATGTACATCACAAGCATAATTAAGAACATGCACCAAAGAGGTTACCAAAACCTACTATGAAATTGTGAGTGGTAACAATTTACAACACTACAAATATACATAATCATATCCACACATACCAAATTCATGCCTATCACACACTTGCAAGCTAAGAAACAAATGGAGCATTGATTATCTTTCTACACAAGAATGCCTGGATACAAAAATATTTACTACCCAAATTTTGGGGAGACATCAAATCAACCATTTATCCATAAGAGAAACCAAGTGAACAAGAAATGGTAGCAAAACATGAATATTCACCTAGATTCCAAGACTTCATGAATAAACTTGAGAACATGGAAATGATTGACAAGGTGATAGAATTAAAGAAATACATTATCCTTGAACAAATCATAAATTGAGTTGAAAAACCTCCCTATAAATTTAACTTTTCAAAATTAGGAGATAATATGAGGCAAAAAACCTCCAAACCCTCTTTTGAGAATCCATATGATAATCTATATTTTCAAGATCATATCCTTGGTAATAGTGTATTGGTTCAACTTCCACACACTCAAATTATTTTATTTCCTACCAAACCTATCATAGTTTTGGGTTATAATCTAGTCCCCACTTCTCAAATCTAGCTTAACATATCCTCCTTCCCCACTCAACCATCTAAACTATAGACTATAGCTCACATTCCTAGTTCCACTCCACCTACTAATCCATGTATTCCTTCTTCCATTCCACCTATACCCTCTTAATTTCCTCTAGTACAAACCCAACCTACATCAAAACACCATGTCGTCACTTCATCCTTTGTTCCTCAACCATCCTTTTCATATATCACCCCACCTCTTTCTTCTTACTTCTCTCAACTATATTCCACTTATATTTCCCAAGCCTCTTCTTACATTTCACAACCATCTTCCACTTCCCTTAAACCTCTTTCTCCTACATATCATAACTTTCTATATCATATGTAATGCCCCTCCCATTTGTAGATTTTACATGTGATATCATTGTTTCAACTTTACCATTTTCCTTGTGATTTTTGTTGTGGTTGTTATTCTTGCTTTGAATGGTGTGTGTGAACCAACACATGTTTCAAGATGAGGTTCTTCAACATGTCAGTTGTTGAAATTTTTCATGTTTATGTGCCTAGTATATTGGTATGTTTTAGTTCATATAGATGTGCATTATTTGTGCAGTGATTAAATGTGAACTTGATTATTGATAATCCAAATGAATGATTTATATAATGAATGTATAGATGTTACTTTTATGTTTTATGCTATTGAAATCTATTGGGTGATTATGTTGTGCTTTCACTATATATAAGGTACCCTTGATGTGTGTTGAGTGGTTATAGGTACATGGTTATTTCTCCACTTGGCTACATGTGTCTGAGTTATTTCCCAAAGGTGGTTATTTTAGAGATGCCATATTGGGCCTCCCTACCTATTCCCCAATTGTACTCGAATCGAGTATGGTATGTGTCATATTTGACCAATGTTAACCTAGATATGAGTTATGAGTGATTTTGTAATCCCTATGTGTTGTTAAATACCAATGCATGCATGATTTGAATGATTTCTTAAATTTTATATTTTTTCATAAAAATATTCTATGAGTTGCATATTTAATTGATTAATCACGTTTTAATTATGAAATCAAAGGTAAAATATTTAAATGGTAATTTAAATTCCCCTTTTGATTGTAAAATTCTTTTGACGAGTTAAAATATTTTTTTTTATGTCTAAGGTGTTATTTCCATAAAAATTAGGAAAATATAGTTTAGTTAATTAATTCCAGAAAATCCCTAAGGTGGGAATGCACATTTATATTTGATTTAATTGTGTTGTTATATAATTGCTAATGAATAAAGGCAAATAATATTTTTTTATTAAATATTCTTTTTGGAAATTAAAATAAAGACTAAATAGAAAAATAGTGAAAAGAGAAATTGGTTAAAAGGGAAAAAGACAACATTTTGATTCATTCTTTGTTTTGGGAAAAAATGGGCTCTCAAACCCTCTTCTTGGCAATTTTTAAAAATGGAATTGTGGGTGCAATTGGGAATGGAATTGGATGAGATTCAAAGCAATGAGATAGGAATGGGAATGTAAATGTGTTTGTGCATGGGATTGGAATATCTCTTTCACGATGTGTGTGGAGTTGGTGTGAATGTTTCATTTGCAAATTTTGAGGTAAGTTATTCATTTTTCCTCCATTGCACATTATTTTTAATTTTGATTGTTTGGTGTGTGATTGGTGGAGCATTAGTACACCTAATCCAATTTTAAATTTGAAATGCATTTAAGAATTAAATTGATTTTGTAAATTTTGCAAAATTCCACAATCTTCCGGGTCATAATGTAATGTTTTTCCAAAATGCTTGGAAATTGAATTTTATTTTATCTAATGGTTGTTGTGCATGTTTTGAGCCAAAGGGAACCTTTTGTTTTTTGAAAATTTAGATTTTAATGTTGGATGGTTAAATATTCTAGTTTTTGTGTTGGAAAAATATTAGTGAAATTTAAATTTAAAAGTAAAAATTGAATGCTTTATTTTGGGGGAATTAGAGTCTCCTTAATGGATTCTCATAAGGATCTTTTTAAGAATGTTTTTTCAAGTTTTTCTTAAGAATTTTTTCTGTTATGCTTGTATGCATTGTTTTCCATGTCACACTCATTGTAAAGTGTGATGAGCCTAGGATGGAGGCACTAGAGAGGGTTAATGGAGTGGCTCCCAATTTTTTCTCTACCCAAAGCAACTTTTAGGTTGGTCACAGGTGGGGAGTCATTTATTCAAGTGGAATTAATGAAACATGGTAATTAATTAACCAAGATGATGGATTCTCCTCTCATGTATTGAGTGCTAGTATAGACCAAGGATGTTTGGGAAGACATGCCAACTCAGGGAGCTTGGGTCTTGTAAGGTAAAGTATACTAATCCATATGAGAGGAGTACACGATTGCACATGATGTCATATTGGTGAGAAATGTGATACCACTCCCTAACTAGCTCTCTAGCATCTTACCCTAGTGTCAAGTGTGTCTGTGATGTCATTGGTGAGTTTTCCCAATAATGATCTTTGTGTTCCACCATTGATGAGTTTTTCCAATGATGATCCTTGTGATTTTCCAGTGGTGAGTTGGCCCTACGATGATATTGTGTTACACCATTGGTGATTTTTCCCAATAAGAATACTTGGTGTTATACTATTGGTGATCATGCCCAATATGAGTGCTTTGTGTTATGCAATTGGTGCTTGTGCCTAATGAGGATTTGTGATTGATCCATCTTGCAATGTTAGATGAGGGTTTAGTGTTATGTGTATGTTGAGTGTATACTCCATGTATGGCATGTGTATAATCCTTATCCCAATGTGTTTGGTGTGAGTGTGTGCTTGTGGCCCATGTGACTATCTCCTAGCATGGTGTAAGTGTATCTTTTTATTTCACAAGGTTGGGTGGCATGGAAACCACCATTTGGGATCAAAGGATAATGGTTGGAGTCGATGATGAGTTCAGTTCGACAAAGGTTTCTCATGCTTTATTATGCTTTCTTCCATTTTTTTAATATGATGTAATTGATGTGAAGGACAAATGAGTCCTCCAATAATTGTAATATTTCATTGGAGCTCCTTTTTGGGATGGAATATAATATGCCATTTAAGTGGCACCATTATTGTATATTATTATTATATAGGAGCAAATTTTCACCCCTTAGGAAAATTCCCCTTTCACATAACCTCACCTTAGAAAACCAAGTCCGAAGGAAAAATTCCACATCACCTACATGTCTTCCATCCACTTGGCATTTGTCTTGTGTGTCAGTGAGATAATGTTTGTTGAGGATGCAAGCACAACACATGGATGTCTATGTGGTGCATTACCATCCTTGAAAAATTCTTGTGTCTGAAGTTGGTAGAGGTGTTACACACTTGATTGGAGCCAAATTGTAACATCCCTCTTTGATCAACCGACCCAAAAATGGCTTATTATTGCTCATTCTACCTTCAAATTCATTCATCTCACTTTCACTTTAACCCTTTTCACAGACATTCGATCTTCTACACATTTAATCGCTTCATTTCTTCACTCTCAAGCAACATTCCAACATTCCATTGTGAGAATTGGAGTAGCTTTGAAGCTCTATCAACTCCACATTGCAAGTGTGAGGCAAGCCATAAAGTGTGGGCTTGGAGTCTTGCGAGACCTCCCTTCATTATCATTGCGCTATGGTGACTTTTCCAAGTCCATACCTTGCATTCTCCTTCTATTGGCTAGTGATATTTTGGGTGGAGGTGGTAATGCTTCACTCCTCCCATTTGTGATTTGATTGAGCAGCATAGTATTGTTTTGTAGTGTTCATTGCAATCTTTACTTTCTACTTCCTTTATCACATATTCTAATCTTTTGCTTTTTGGCTGCATGTGGAGGTGGAAACACCAAAATAGGGGTTTGATTGAGGTAGACCCCTATACAACCTTGACAATTTCCCCCTTTTTGTTTATGTGTAGGTGGATGTACGTGTGGTGCTAGCTGGTGAACTGACTCTTTTGTGAGATTATCTTCGTCACCCTATTTTTTATCTATTTGATTTATCATCTTCGTCTTTAATTTCTATACTTTCTCATTATGTTCTTTTTGTCAAAATCAACTAGCTAGGATATTAGTACATTTTTAGGTAGTTTTTACTGTACTTCACGTCTTCTGTCTATACAGATGCCAATGCACCAGAGAGACGCCAACATGTCATTTTGTCATCCTAGAACCGTGTTGTCATCCTTGTGCAGATAGTTATCTTAGGTGCAATATTGATTCCAAAAACTAGCTCACCTAGCCTCTAGCAAACTTTTGGATATGTAGTGTGACAAAATTAATACATAGTGATATTCATTCTCAATCCTCTTCCTAAAAAACCCTTTAGAGTGAGGTAAGTTAGGGAAACCCTCCTCTCTCAACGCTCCATGACCTAGAGCCTTGACATGGTTGGTCCCACTCTCTTACATTTTTGGTGAACCTGACGTGAACAATATAGGTCCGTTTGTTTGTGTTGAGAATTTTTACTCCACGATTAATGATCACCATGAACCTGAGTGTTGTGAAGGTTTATGAGCATCATTTCCCAGTCTATGACTTCTGGCTATGGGGTTAGAAGAAGTGTTTGACACCTGCCAATGGAGAAGATGAAGGTCACTGCTGGTTTCTCCATAGGCCTTTATATTGGATCTTCTGTTGGTCTGTCTACCCAGGAGCAATTGTTGAGGGGTGAGATAAGATTCTTTAATGAATTAGGCCACGTCCCCACTCCTCCTACCTCTCCTACACCGTCATCAGTAGATGAGTATGAAGTCATTCATATTCCTTCAAAATATTTCTACCCTAAGTAAAGGGTTGGGTGACTTGGAGAATCACTTGGAAAAGGACTCGAAGTTAGCTAGAGTCACTCAGGTTATTAAACAAATGAAATACTGAAAAGTGAACAATCATTGTGAAATAAATGAAAGCAATGATTCTGCTTAATCATTTATGTATTCTATTTTTTTACTTCATTTATGCTGCAAAGCACTAAGTAAACTTTGAAATTCTTTTAACTAAAACAATTGCATAATTAAAACTTGATAAATCCGATGCAAACAACAATTTAAGTACATGTAGAAATTAACTAAACTTGCACTTTAAAATGAAACAAACTAATCAGCTCTACCAATTGAGCTGTAGAAAAAATTGGTAATTGTAAGTTAGGGTAGCCCTTCGCTCTCGACTCTCCGTGACCTAGAGCCTTGACATGGTTGGTCTCCCTCTCTTATAGTTATGTGCCTCAACTTTGGCAACAAGCACACATGTAATGTTGTATGCCTTCAATGATTTCATGATTTGGATAAAATGAACATAGAGCACATTTAGTTTTGGATCTAAAATGAATGAAGGAATCTTTATTTGGGTTTTAAAATGAACCTTGGTGTTTAGAAAATGGTTTCATGTGGTGTTGTAATTATGAATTGGTTAGTTGGTTCATATATGCCTCCTCTTAGGGAATTGGCACATTTAGGGACCGTTTAGGGTTCCCTTATGTGTTCTTGAAGAAGATGAGAAGTGGTGTATCTCTTTCCCTATGTGTTTTATTTCTTAGAAAAGGAGGTAGGAGCATTTTGGGAGGTCACAATACCCCTATAAACCTTCTCCTTCATGCTTCTAGTGTGTCAAGTTCTCAAGAGATGAAATGCTCTAGTTGGCTTGGGGTTGTTTTATCACTTTTTGAGTCTATCGGTCATCAAGTGTAGTCTTAGGTAGTTCCTTGGTGTTTGGCATGTACTAGGGACCAAACCCTAGCTTGGGTTTTCTCACTAGCCAGAACACTAGCACCTATGTAGGGTGAGAATGAGTTGACAAGATGCTAGTGCCTGGGCGCTAGTGTCCTCTCTGGACACTAATGTCCCGTTTGGGCACTAGTGTCCTTAGTTGCTCATTTTCTCGCTTGTTTTTTGATCAAAGGGTTTTTTGTTTATTTCTTGGGGAAACCTTGTGTACAAATGTTTTCCCCTTGGTCTTGTGAGTCTTCTCAAATTATTGTTTCATCAATGAGTGTCATACACCAATATTTATGGAATATCCTTGCCTTGGGAAGCATGTTGTTGCTTGGAAGTGACCCATCCTCATTTCAATTAGTGGAGAGTTTGTGCCTCCTAGTTAGGAAACCTCCTATGAAGGCTGGCCTTTGTGTCTAATGTTTTAGATGTGTCTATGTGTGCATTGGAGGTTGTTAATTTTGTCATCCTATCCTGGAGTGGTGTTGTGAGAGAACATGATTGTGGTTTGTAAACATTAATCATGTAAGTGTCATCCTCTTTCTCATATGTTAATCATGGAAGCTTTATCCCATGAGTGTTAAGTATTCTAATGTTGCCACCATTCTTATGTAATGGTGAGTTTGTTCTTGTTGTCATTGTCATTGTCATTGTGTCATTCAGTTTCACATGACACTCGTGTGCATGATTTTGTGCAAGTACAACATATTGTTATTGTATTAATGTTATTATTGTCATTGTTTCAAAAAATTTATTTTGTTAGGTTTTGTTCTAAGCATTTTGTCTTAGGGAATTACATCATACATTCCTCAAACATCACATATATCCAACACCTCATATTCACACCAAACAACCCAACCAATTCCACTTTCTACCTCAGTTCCTTCCATTATATTACATCACCATCCAACCCAAAATATATCAACCCTCAACATAATATAAATTATGCTACACAACCAAGTGCACCTCTCAACATGACAAGACAAATAGTCCAATTACGCCATCAATTTCATTTGATAATCGAGAATGGGAAGACATGAAACTTACCCTGAAGAATTTATAAGTGAGAAACACAAAGAAATATTATAAATTTGATTACTTGTTCCCATATTAGTTTGATCGATCCATATCAATTGTACCTTTCCACCAACATTTTGAAATACAAAATTTTGACAGGAAAAAAGGGAAAGGTGACTTTGAGACTATGTTAAAGAATTATTTATGGCATGCCAAGATAATACATATAATGATAAATATTTCCTTTACTTGTTTCCTCGTAGATTAGGTGGATAAACCTTTGAATGGTTCATGCACTTTCCCCAAGGTTGTATTTCATCCTTTGTAGACCTATCTAAAACTTTTGTTGCTCATTTATCCTATAACGTTTAACATGAGGTCATGATGCTAGATCTTTGTAATGCTAAAAAACATACTAGCGAGAGCTTTACAATATATTTACAATGATGGAGATGACTTGCTAGTTTCCTTATTTGGTCCATGCCTAAAAAATAACTCGTCAACATTTTCATCCAAAATTTGAACCAAGAGATTTCATTTCACCTATAGGTATATTGTGCATCTACCTTTGATGAGATAATAGAAAGGGGGTAACCATTGAAAAATCCCTTATAGCCAAAGTTTTAATCAAAATATACAAGGAAAACAACAATAAATAATCTAATGAAAAGACATGGTTTTGGACTAAAAAAAGAATGCTATGAGTGATGGAGTCACCAATACCAAACATGTGTAAGTAATGAACCCATCAAATGCTAATAAATATACAAACACACCACATGATACCAACACAATTTCAATCCCTCAAGGTCAACCAAAGAAAACCTAAAAAATAATCCTAAGAGAAAATTTTCCACCCTTGGGGAGCTAATGGATGTTGTGTTCAAGAAACTCGTGCAAGAAAACATGGTCATATTTCCAATGATACAACCCTTTGATGAATCCAAAATAAAACCATCTTGACATAAAGAGAATTAATATTTCAAAGGTTTTTAGACAAGAGTAGGATCAAACTTACCAAGGGTGGAATATCTTTTAAACAAGAGCGAGAAACCTTCAAATAGGAGTGGGATCAGGTCTGGAACCAGCTGGATGCTGAGACTAGATGCATGTAGTAGGTAGAGTTTTATTTAGCTTAGGATAGAGCTAGGAGGTAGTAGCTTGAGGTTGTCACATAGGCACAAGGGGAGGTTATACCACTTGCACGATAAACGCAGGTTATCAATGAGTCCACATACTATAGGACTTTGTACCATATGGTTGTTTTAGCTCATAGGAAACATCCTAATTACTCACACATGAGTGTGATGGGTCCCAAAAAATAAGAGGGTGGGTTAGTTGATAGACTATGATAGGGTCCCTCAAGTGGATAACAATGACCACATATGGGGCCACCACCACATCAACCTCCTCCCACTCGAGATGCTCAGGGGAGCTCGGGGTAGATTTTTGTACATAGACATTTTTGTATCCATATTTTCATTTAGATAGACCTTATGATGTATATACATTCATAGGATATTGATAGCCTCGTGTATATTTTTGATGTATATCACACATTCAAGTGTATCATGACATATTTTTTTTGATATATATGAGATGAGCGATTATTATGTGATCATGCTATGATGGTTATGTATGCTTTGATTATGATATGATTATGGATGCAAATGTATGTGTTATTATGATGTTCATGATTTGATTTACATGTTGCTAATGATCTGTGGATGCAGGATGGATGATATAGTGATGAAATGATCATGATTTATTTTATTTTTATTTTCATATGATATATGATGATTATGTAGGATGATAGATATGAGATGTATGCTGACAGTTTATGAATGTAGGATGAATGCATGTTATTTTTTTATGTCATGATATTTGGATAGAAATGTTAGTATGAATGGAAGAATGAGATGGAATTAGAATAGAATAGATGTGATGATGATGTTTATTAGGATACCAATAAACTTATGATTATTCCAAGATTTTATTAGATATATGATGATATAAGATAGATGATTTTTCTTTTTCTTTTTAGATTATGCAATATTACATAGAGAAATCCTTATTTGATGTAGCATGTAGACACGATGCACCAAGGTATGAAGAACTAGGGTGGCTTTGTATCTATTGCATGGAATTTGACTCTGCAAACATATAGGAGTATCCTTGTTCATACTTGACATACATACACCTTATCTAATCATGTGAGAGAATAAGGCATTCAAAGTAAGGAGACCAATACATAAAAGGTATGAAGAACCTGATATGCACTAGCCATTATATCACCCAAGACTATCCCTACACACACAAGGCAAGTATTCGCCAAGGTCATATTGCAAGAATATGGAAAAATCATAACAAATGAAAGAAATGTTAAATTCCTCATTCCTTTCTCTCTAAATAAATTTAGATATCCTTGAGAGATCATTAGAATAAGACAATAAGATAAATCAAAGAAAATATCAAAATGACAAAAATGTCAATGCCATCATATCTCTTGCTAGAAAGAGTTGTTTTGGTTGATATCCGAAATGATATCTATTGTAGAAAATATCTATTCGTAAGACATGTATTGGATTTTTATTGGTTGTAGATGTTTAATAGGCTATTGATATGATGGTTAATTGACATTTTTGATAATGATCAAGACTCACGATTTTGCGTGAAATTTTGTGTTTCGATGATTGTTGTACTTTTTTTTGTTTGTTTCACCAATGGTGAAGGTGATGATAGGTTTATTATGGATAAAATTTTATTGCGGATGAAGTGGGATGAGATGGGATGAATTTTATTTTTTTAAATGTGTCAATTTTTTTGGACTTTTTGAAGATATTTTGAGGCGATTTTAGAAGTTTTGACATTTTCTAAGTTTGTTTTTGGAATTTTGAAATATTTGAATGGTTTTGAAGTTTTCAAAATGTTTGGACCAAGAGAACAAGTCCCAAGGGACAAACCTATGCCTTGAGGGATCATCGGAGATAGCCTTGCCTATGTGAATGTGCAGAGGCTTTGTAGTTCGATTATTTGGACTTGAATTAACACACAATGGCTAATGTTGTTTTTGGGATTTTAATAGATTTGTGAATGTTTTGAGATTTTGATGTTTTTAATATTTTTGCATTTTTTTATGATTTTTATGATTTTTGAATGCTTAGATCATGTCGAACCACTTGGTGGTGCTGATGTATATGGTACTATTATCATGATGTACCAATGATATCCTACCTATAGAAGTTGCTTTACCAAGATACAAGCACTTGAATATAACCTCTAAATTTTTTTGTCTTTTTTGTAGATACCCGAGTTAACCTTATTTAGATATGCACATCGCAATAGTGTATTCGTAGAGTCCTTATGATAAAGAGTTGTTGCCAAGACATAGTCAATGTGAGATTTAGATATCATTGATTTTGAGGTGGATGGCGGATTGCAATGAGATATAGATGGGTAGGTTGATAGTTTGGATAATGGATATTTGATTCTCCAAACTTGGGAATATGAGAAATGAAAGGTGGATATGGAATTTTGAGTGGATTTAGGACCAAATTCTTCATATACTTTGTATGTCACTCTTGAAGCTTTCTTTTCCATTGATGGACATCTTTGATGGATGAAATTCCATTTTTTATTTTTCCCCTAGTTTCTTTGACTAATGGAGGTTGATAGGGATTATTTTCTTTATTTTTCTTGGCATCCACTTGAATTTTATTTGTCCATTTTGGTTTTCTAATTTTTTAGCTTTGATGTCATGCTCTCTTATTTTATAAGTATTTTCTTTTTGTTGGTCCCAATCAATGAGAGAAAATATTTGAAGATGACGATTCATGACATGGATGGTTGAAGTGTTGGTAGAAATTTCATCATAAGGAACCTTTATGAATCCCATGTTGATGTTTGAATTAGATAAAGTTTCCCTTGACATTATGGAGTTATCTTTGATATGTTTAAATTATTTGATCTTTGAATAACCAATACCTTGTTGTTTAGAATTTTTGACCATCTGCACTACTTCTAAGATACTTTATTCATGTAGGTCTAATCCTTCTTCTATGTTTAGCTGGAAATATTCAAAAGGAGTAGTAGAAACACTAAATCCTTAGTATTCTTAATAATATTTTTGTGATTCACAGTCAGTGTAGGAATCTTCTTCATGATCCATGTTTGGAATGTCACCATGAATATCTTTGAATTATGTCATTACTTGATCATTTTTAAGGATGTCAAGAGTAGGAGACTCTTGTTTTAGAGGAAGATCATCTACATTTCCATTGGAAGTAAGCATCTCTTGGGTAGATGTAGGAGTTTTTGGTGTATGAACATGACCATTATGCATGAAATCCTAGATGGATTGGAAAATACTCATTAGATCATGATAGTATTTTGGGGAAGTGAACTCTTCATCTTGACTTATCTTAGAGCAACTGCTGTTAATGGATTGGAAAATACTATTTAGATCATGATAGTATTTTAGAGATATGGGATCTTGATCTTGACTTGTTTTGGAACAAATTTCATTATGCTCAAGATTATATTCTTGACATGGACCTTGAGTTGATGATGTAGAATGGATGTAAGACTCTTGATTAGTCTTAATGGATTCAGGTGATAGAGGTTTCTCTTCATAATTGGACTTCTTCAATATGCCCTATCATGAAGCCAAATGAGGGAGGTATGTTGCAATCTGAGACATATTTAATGTCATATTTTTGATATAAAATATTGTGACACTGTTGATTAATCTTGATCATGCATTAGAAAAGTATCTTGATAAATGTTTGATTCCTGATTTTGTAAAGAATGGGTTGTATTGAAATGTCCTACTACATTATCATAGGTATGATTCAAATTGTTATAAATTGTTTTATCTTTAGATTTTCCATGATCAGGGTGATCACACAATAGTGGTTTACAATTTTTGGTCAAACTGGATGTTGAAATTATTATTTTTAACTAAATATTCACATTCGGGCACCTATAGTGGCTAAACCGCGAGGAATTTGAAGATGATGCAAACTAGAGTCTCATCACATTTTGTCTCTAGATTCTAAAATTATTTTTTTCAAAATTTTTGGAATTAGATTGCACTTCATTTTCCATCTCCCACGAAAACTGGTTTTTTTCAGAACATTTTTAAAAAGTGATGCATGCCGTATAACACAATTTTTTTTCCATGAAGGGTAAAATTATAATTCTTTCGAATTTAGATTTGTAACTTCGATATCTAGTGCTTCCAGTTGGTTAGATAGTTTTTAATTTAATATTTTTTCTTTAATCAAGTTTTGAAGTCAAACCAATTACAATTTAGACATAGCGTGACCATATAATGCATAAATTCTTTTGTATATATCGAAATTCAATTTTTTTTTGTTGGATCAAGCACATCAATATCTGGTGCACTCATATTTTCATTTTTTTTTTGATAATCTGCTATTTTTCCACATGTGCATAACATAGACCTTCATTTTCGATGAAAAACCTATGTTTAATAAAACTAAAAAAACAAATACATAATAAAACCAAAACATATTAAAATTATATTCGTTGGATAGCTCGTTTTGAGGACTACCTGATTCCAGTTGGGTTTGTGAAGATACCTCCATTTTCATCCTCAACCCGAGCTTTGAAGTGCCAAAATTTAGGTTTTTTTTGTGTCTCTAGGGGGATGAGGAATAAGGGGGGTTTGTACGAACCCCTACGGGTTCGCTCGAACCCTGGTTCGAGCGAACCACCCTTCCATAAGGGATTTTGTTGGGTTTTTGGGCGGGAAGGAATTAAAAGGGTTCGCTCGAACCTTGGTTCGAACGAAACCCTTATGGGTTCACTCAAACCAGTAGGTTTGCTCGAATCAGTAGGTTCGTACGAACCCCTAAAATCAAGTTTTTTGCCATGTATTCATTTTTTATGAGTTTTCCTTCCTCACTTGAATTGTAAACCACTATTGTGGATTCACCCATTAAGCATTGGATTTTATAGATTCCTATATATTTGTTTTCAAAGTTCCCCGTTTATTGATCAACACTTACTTCTCCTTGATCAATAAGATCTTGGATGAAATGTTTTATCTTAACACAATTTTGTGTCTTATGACCTTTTGTTCTATGAGATTGGAAAAACTCCTGGTCATCATACCATGAGGTATTTATTTCAAGTTCAAGATAATTTTGGAACTCAGGAAGTTCAATGTGCTTTAATTGGATCAATTTGTTTAGGATTGTTTCAATGGACTCCCCTAAGGGAGTGAATTATCATCGAGGAACATTTTTAGGTCTCAGTGGTGGTCCTCGTGAAGGATTAGTGTTTTGGACATTTTTTTGGTTATTCTATTGTGTGTTTGTCTGAGATGGTGCATTTATAACAACTTTTGCATCCACCACATTGTTATTAGTCACATTCTTATTTTTAGCAATGAATGTTTTTTCAATGACTATACATTTAGATATAAGCTCTTCGAGATTCTATACACATTACATTCGTAATTGGAAGGCAATATTCATGTTTAGATTACCTGCCATGATCTCTACTTGTTGTGTTTTAGGTATTGACTATTTGCACTTACTCGCCTTGTGCCTCCATCTTTGTAGGAAAGAGGAAAATGATTCTCCTTTGTTTTGCTTGAGAGTGTATAGTTCCTTTGAGGTGATTTCAAAATTAATATTGTAGGAGAAGTGAGTTAAAAATCGATTGATTATTTCTTGGAATGTTTAATGTCGGGTGGTAAATGTGAGAACCGTTCTATAGCTTTCCCACCCAAATTGCATGGAAAAATTCGCATAAGATATGAATCATTATAGGAAACCTTCATGCAAGCTACATAGAATTCCCTTATGTTCTCTTCCAGGTTACCACATCCTTTGTATTTATCAAACTTTGGCATTTCAAAGTGTGGAGGAAATGGTAACATTGTGATGATTTTGTTGAATGGGTATGGACATAAGTCTTGAATAGTGTATGATTTTTTTATCTTTCCCATTTGTATATCCTGAACTCATTGTGTCAATGTTTGGATTTGTGAGGATATATCCATAGGTGGAACATTTGGTAGAACATTTTATATGTATATATTTGGATCTTGATATGGAGGAAAATTTGTTCCATATGAACCCATTTGATATTGGAGATTGGTTTGAGGGAGGGGACCTGTTTGATAATTTCTTTGATGTTGGGGAGGTTCATTGTGAGATCCATATTGAATTTTGAGGGATAGTTTTTTGTTGTGAAGGGTTTAGTTGTCGATAATGGATGTATGATCAATGTTGAGGATTTTATTTTGCAAGCAATTGTTGTTGGGAAAGTTGTTGTTTTTGTGCTTTAAGTTGTTGTGCTTGAATTTGTTGTTGTTTTTGAAGTTTTCATACTTGAATTTGTTGTAAGGTATTGTAGTGATGATGTTGAGGATGTTGTGAGGTGTATTGATGCTATGGAATGGTATCTTGAGAATAATTTTGTTGATGTTGTTGTGGGATGATGTTTTATGGAGTTTGTTGATGATGTTATTGAAGTGATTATTGAGGGGTTGTTGATGAACATATATGTTTTGTGAGGATGATGTGGTTAAGGGATTTCTCCCATTATTCATCAAATTTGGATTTGACATGTTTTCATTCGATACGTTTGTGTTTGGTATGTTTGTTCTTGGGATGTTTAGATTTGGTACGTTTGGTGATGGATTATTTGTAGTTTGGAGTCCCTAGATTTTGACTGTTATATAGCGGATTTTTATATTGATTTATGAAGTTCATTTGATCCGCTCCTTGTAAAGTGATTGTGGCATGACTTAGTACATTTGTTGAAGAAGATTTAGGTATTTTTTCAATGATATGATTTACTAAGGGGTCACTGCCTTGTGGATGATTTCTTGCTCTAAAATTTGACACGTTTGGTTGTTCCCTAAGTTGATTGATATCAAAATTTGTGGTAAATTTAGCACCTTATTGTGAGAGTCTTAACATATATAATTTTGGATCTAGACTTATCATAATACCTATTTATTTAACAAGAGATGGGTCTTGTTGCATCTTTGATATTTTGTTGAGAGTGAATTTAAAGGATTTGTTAGTGATGGCTTCTATATAAACTGTTTCAAATTCAACAAGATTGGGTTATGTTTTTGTTTGAAAAGGAAGTTCATACCCTTTAGAGTTTGTTTGAGGTATTCCATAAGGTTGCTCACTAGCATAGTTTGTGGTAGTAGGAGCATTTGAACCACTAGGACTTAACTCCATGTTTTTCTTGTATTTAGATCTTGTTGCATGACCATCAAAATTGTAAAGACACCTTAATTTGTTTTGGACCAATGTTGGATGATGTTTGGATGCATGGATGGAGTGAAACCTTGAAATTTGGACAATTTTTTGTTTTGGACAAATCTCTTGTTTAGGATGCATTTGAGGATGATCTTTTGCTTGTAGTAGACCGATGAGTGCAAGTGAAAAGAGGATGATAATGAGGTTCAAAAGCTTTGGGAGTAGACTAATGACTCCAAATAAATTTAACACAATGTTTGATACTAATTTGACTAAGTACTTGAAAGATGATAGTTCTCTAAGCAAAGAGTTAAACTAGGGCATGATGATAGAGATTTGCAACCAAAAGTGAGCTATGCCAATTTCTATGTTACTTTTTTTTCAATGGATTGATTTTCTATTTGTGATGGAGTTGAATTGATCCAATGATGGAAAATATGTTTAGACTAGTTCAAAGTGCAATAATAACATGAAATGGAGATTATGGAGTTTTGATGATATTTTGTAGGATTAGGATGACTACAAGTTTATTTGTCATGAATCAAGTTTTCTAATGTTTTCTAGTCACCATTTAGAATCTTGAAACATCTAGGGTTTTCTATTTTTTTTCTGAGACTCAAAGGCATGCCATTGTTCTCTACAAAGGTATTGATGTATCTAAAAAGGCGTCGAGGTTCAATAAAAGTGTTACTTTTTGAATCAAAGGTGTCGCAATGAATATTTCTAGTTTTACCTTGAAACAAAGGTACCAAGATGTGCAAATATGTCAAGATGCAAATAGAGGCATTGTTTTGACAAAAAACAAAAGTGTTGATTTGCACAAAGGCATCACATTGTCCAGACAAATGTGTCGTAGTTTGTTCAAGAGTTTAATTTTTTTTGCAAGTTGACCTAGGATTTTGAATTTTTTTAAAGTTTGTTTTGTGTGTAAAAGATCTAACAGGTGATAAAAAATAACAAAAGTCATGTAGGATTGACTCAATTAGGTGTTTGGAAGATTTTTGTGTGTCTTCTTCAACAACACCACACTAATTGGTATCACAAGTAGATTTATAATAAAAACATTCCATAGAGACACATCCTAATTTATTGGTAGATCAGGATTATCAACTTATAGTAGGCCTGCATAATAAAACACCTTCCAATGATTACATGACTAAAGTATTCCAAGGTCATGTACCACCTTGACACCTCTTACCTTGAAAGGAAAAGATCCTAGCAAGGGATTATTGTCGCCTCAAAAAAGGTTGGCACATAGCAAGTAACTTCATGCATTGATCCTTGTATGTTGTACCACTTTAAGATGGTGGTTTACAAATGGCTCTTAGGCTTCTAGATTTTACAAGTTCATAGTAGGGGTTTGCTATGAACAAAGAGCTCATCCATTATGCTCGAGTCAAGAGGGGTCTCCTCTCTTCTCATGACCTATACATCTCTCGATGGAACAAGAGTCATGAGGCTTGGCTTGAAGGATGTGAGCCACTCCTTGGAGTAAAAATTTTGTTCTCCCCCATTATATAGCCCATCGAGAAATGTGCTTGAGGTCAGAATTTGGGGTGATGAGGCCCCCAAGCAAGTATCATACTTAGAAATAAATGAAAATAGTGTTTCTTTTGTTCCTCAAGATCATTCTTAGGATTCACGAGAGGAAGGCATACATAACACTATACCTCAAGGTGTACAGATAGATTGCAAATGAATGGTGTTTTTGATTTCTAGATCGCACTAGGCCCAATGAAAGAGCATACACACACATTCACTTACTAAACATGCCATATAATTATTTTTAACTGCACCAAAGATTAAAATGTGCGGTTGAATTTAAAAAAACACCAAATTCAAATGTGAAAGTTGTTGACCTCCAATTTTAAAACCCAAATTGAAGTGTGCAAGTTGTGTTGTTCAATTTTAATGCACTAAATTCAAATGTGAGATTCAATTTTATGTACCAAATGAAATATGAATGTTGTGTTGTTAAATTTTAATGCACTAGATTCAAATATGATATTCAATTTTATGTACCAAATGTAAGTGTGAATCCTAAATTTTAACCAAAACCTACAACCAAAAATGTTTGTAGTTTTCTTTGATTTTAATCTTTCTCCATCAATCGCCACAATGTTGCAAAATATTAGATAAAATTAGGAAAACAATATATTGTTAAAGGTTAGTCAAAGTAAAGAATTAAAAATCATACTTCAAACCTTAACAAGAAAAAGTACTATTTACTAAACAAAGGCATTAAACTCCATAACAAATGTGCCACATTGTTAGTTTAAGGCCCTGCATTGTCAACCTACAAAGGTGTCAACCTTTTGCAAAGGCGTCAGACTTTCTTGTCAAAAACTTAAAATAAGTCAGCACAAAGGCATCAGTTTAGGACAAAGGCACTGAACTGTCAACAAACAAATGCATTGAGATTTTGTAAAGGCGTTGATCTTTGTGCAAAGGTGATGATATTTGACTTGTAGAAGGATTGATCTTTAAAAAAAGGCATTGTGTTGTCTTTGTAACCTACAAGGCTAATAAAACTTCACAAAAAATGTAAAAAAAAAGAACTGGGTCCCACTGGGCATGCCAAAACATCATATGGTTGGAATGAATGATCAAATAACAATATAATTGAAATAATTAGGATCCTAAAACATTAAGAACCTATAAGATAATGATCAAACAAGGCCATACTAAATAAAATTCATTTGCAAGACATTCAAATTGATTAATCTAAGAAATTGAACTACAAATCATATTAATTAAACAATTAGAATGTGAAAACTCTCAATCCCATGGTGGATTGATTCATAATTGTGATGTAGATTGCTCAATTGAATGCATAATCCATTTGTAAAAGCTTGGTTAAAGAGGAATGATTCACAAAATTCTCTCGAATTGCTTAAGAATGGCTCAACAATTCAAGAGAGTAAGGATGCTATAAAAATTGTGAATGAATTGATGTTTGAAAAGGCTTGGTATTTATATATTTTAGGAATTCTAATCAACGGTCAAGATTGAAAATGACAATAAATGGATGAGAGAAGATCAAAGAGGTGAGTGTGGATCAAGGATTAATCAAATGGTTCATAATCCATGAGGTGTGGATCAATGATTAATAATGGTTCATAATCCATGAGAGATTCAACATTATCCCTTATTTCATGGAAATGTGTTGGAGATATTTTGAATTGGAGGGAAGAATTTGAATTTGAAAAGGGAATATTATTTTATTCTTTGTGCAAGTTGGAGAGTTGGAGGAAAATTAGTTAATTAAATAATATGAAAATCATTTAATTGTGCAAGTTGGAAGAATTAAGAATTTTAATTAAATAAATAAGAATTATTTAATCAAGAGGGTCTATTAGTATGAAAATGATGAATTAATAAAATAACCTTAACTATTTGATTAATAAGAGAATAAAGTGAATTTAACTAAATAATTGGACATTATTTAACCAAATGGAGGAATTAGGTGAATTATGAGAGAAATGATATTAATTGATGAAATCAATATGTGTGATATAGTTAGAACATTTTCAGGTGTCTACAAGTCCCACGTTCAAGGCTTTGTTCTCACTTGGAAACATTATGTGTCCTCTACAATGACCTTTTTTGTATCCTTTACATTCTTATTCTATTTTATTATTTAATTTCTTGTACTTTATCTTGCATATGCACATAGTTCCATACACTCGCTAAAGTGGGGGCTAAATATAGCATCATAAATTATGCTCCTTGATGACACAATAATTTCTTAACTTTATTTGGCACTTACTTTAGTGTCCACTCCACTAGTCCATTTTAGGATCATTTCTAGCCTTGGACTTACCTCCAACTCAAGATATATGGTGGATACTACACTACATTTTTTACCAATGATTCTATGCCCAAAAGAATTGGTCAATGCTAAAAATGGAATTAATTCCTAAGTTAGTGAACCTCTTATCAATCACTCCTATTTTGACGCATGTGTGGTGTGTAGACCCTAGTGTGGTGTAGTAGTTTTCTACCCATATGCATGAAATAAAATACAGTTGTAAGGGTCAACCATTTCCTTGAGCAACATGACCTCAATTTTGATATTTACCTGCTAAAATAGTTCCTAAATTCAAATTTGACATGCCGACCTACACCTAAAGCCGCCTTCTTGCTCCCTATTTAAACATAAAGTTCTATCATTATCAAAGGAGATAACATTATGAATTTTGCAATGAAGACCTACCAAAATAAACGTTTAGCTTTGTAATTTTGAGTAAGATTTACTACAATTCTCTTTCTTACTATCTTGGTTAAAGTTGCATGAGTTTTAAAAAATGGTTGGGATCACTAACTAATGATTGGCTTGTACCTCTTCATCATGACTTGGTATGATTTTGGCTTGTTCTCACATTCAAGCTTTGATCACCTTGCTTCATTGAGGTGAAGTGACTTATTATGATTTATTTCCCTTGAGCATAGTATTTATCTTGGGTTGAATATTTCATTATCTTGTTTGAGGCATATGAAATTCACTCAACATATTTGAGTAAGGTTTTGAGTATTATTTCATTTATTACTCCTTGTCACAATCTTAGACACACTTAATATTTATAGCACACACCATTTCTTTCTATCAATTCGGCTATTCGTGGAGGTAGGAATACCAAAATGGGGGTTTGATTAAGACAATCTTCTATATAGCCACATCCAATTTTTATCCTTTGTGTTTGTATAGGTTCAGATTTGGGACAAGGAATAGTAGAAGTTGGTAGTGGAGATCAATACATAAATTTTTAGATTGTCACCTAATCCATACCATATAGTTAGGACCCCAATGCAGTGCACTATCATCCACACAACATGCTTGTGTCTTAGATAATAGCCTTTAGTTTTTTATGACAAGTTCATCTATGTCTACCCTTTCTTGATTTGTATTAATTTTTGTAAATTGTGATATTTTTCCATATGATTATTCGTTTAATCTATTAGGTTTTATGTCTCATTAGTTAATAAAATAATTTTATCAATCAATCCTCTCACAACAAAGGAAAAAAACTAGGTAGCTTGGCTCTCCTTGTAGGATTTTATCTAAGTATAATTCCTTTATTGGTTTGTGTCCCAATTTTTGGTAGGGAAAATATTAATCTGGGTCAATTCACTAATTAGTCTAGATTCCTTTTTCCACTAAAATAATGATATATCTTTTATTTCCCAGAAGGAAAAGGAGGGAGATAAAGGATGTGGTAGGGGAAGAAACCCTAACCATGACTCTACATGATTCTAACATATTTATATAAAAATATGATCTACATTGATGATTCAAAGGAATAAGTTTAAAAATCCCCCATGATATCTACTAAAAATTAGAGTCTAGGAATGGTTGTTAGATAGAAAGGGAGTTTGTAGGGAATAACAGAGCATGTGAATTATTTTTTGCCAAAATTTGAATTGAAATTACACTAAAATCCTTTATGTAACCCTTGTGACATGAAAAATGGGTCATTGTCAGAGTCTTTGAGCATTGATGGTAGTTCTTGGGAGTTATTCCTCCATTTTGATCTTTTGTAGAAATTTGACCCTCATTTGGATATATGGTTTTGCCATCATTTGAGTTGAGAGGAAAAAAATGGCCAGGATATGGATATATATTGTAGTGTAGAAAAATGTATCCCTTTACATTTTCACACTTTTTTTGGTCCCTCTTAAATAAACTGGACTTAGTTAGGCCTTAACAAGCCCTATTATTCATCTACAAGCCTAATAAATTACATTTTTTGAAGGGGAAACCTGACAATAATTAATGCCAATACATAAAACTTTACCTTGAGAAATGTGTGTTCTAGGAATAGGGACCTTAGACCCATTTTCCCATGGGCGAATGTGTCCTCCCTAGGCCTTTGAACCTAAATTTAAAATATGTTTTTGGCGATATTTTAAGGTCCTTGAATCCATATTTCAATGTCGGCTTGTAATATTTGAATTTTGAGAAATTGAGGATACATACTTATAAATACAAGATTATTTTCTAAGTTTCACCTAGAACTTCAAGAGCACTTTGATGAGAGCTTTACTAAAGCTAATATTATGATCACAATAATTCAAGAGAAAAACTATCAGGTATTTTGTTCTAGCAATCAAGATCTAATCATGTCAAAGTCCTCTTGCATCATGCTTGTTTTTGGAGCTAACATGACGATGGAGGTTTCAAGATCAAGTCAAGCATTCAAAGCATTATTCCAAGCATCAAGATCCACATCCATTGAAGCCATTTCATGCAAGTTGTAGATCTATATTTAAACATTTATTCAAGGGTTTGTTGAGTGGTAACATAACATTGTTCATTTAGCATTCCTTCTTTCATGCTTTATTTCAATTTGAGGTTTAATTACCCAAACGGGGTTTGACCAAGGAAAACCCCCATTCACCAAAAAAAACAATATTTCCCTCTTGTGTTTGTGTTGCAGATTTAGGTTGAAGAAGGATTAAAGACCTTTTGAAGAGCAAGATTGAAAAAGTTGTCAATGTTGCAAAAGTTGTCAAAGTTGTTGTGAAATCATAGAGTCTCACCTATAGATTTGATTTTCGACTTTCCAACACTGAAACTTGGACAAATCATAAGCAATAGATTAGTATTAAAGGCTCCCAAAATTTTGTTGAAAACCCTGACAAAAGACCCATTCACCCATGGGCAAATGAGTATCAAAAAAACTTCAAAAAGTGCCTTTTGGTGACTAGTAAAAATCAATCTCCCCTTCTCAGATTTGTAATAAGTTTTATGTTTCTATCAATATTGAGATTTATATTGTTTTTTCAAGTTTGAATGGGCATAAGTAGGTTGATTTTGTATTTTTAGTTTTTCTCCCAAAAGTATTGTTTAGGTTGAAATCCCCATCCTCAAGCATAAGGAAATATGAAGATTCTCATATTGAGTTGATTCACCTAAGGGTTGTTAGTCAATTCTTTGTGGGGATCTCATTTCCTAATGAAAATAGGAATATAGGTCCATCATAGCCCTATTGTCCTTCATTCCATTTAAAAAAATCCAAATTTTTCGTGTTTCATATATTATCATCCCTAAAAATTCTACAACATCTTGTAGGCCCCCAAAACTGTTGGAAATAGAATGCCATTTAATTGCAATCCTCAACATTATTTATTTCATGTATCTTGTAAGTCCTTGGAATGTGTTCAACAACACTAGGATTAGGAAGAGAATAATATTTGATGAAATAATCATGTTAATTGACATTTGTAATTAATTCTAAGTGTTAGGAGCATGTGGGGATACCTTGGAGTTAGCTCCTACAAAATAGGTGCACATGGGCACACACATGGGAGGTGGGATCCACCTTGGTTTAGTTACCTTGTTGGTGAGTTGAGTACACTTCATAAATGCATCCTAGGTTCCTACAAAATAGGGATTTTGATTTATGCATGTTGAGGTCCTATAAAATAGGGGGTGATGTGTACGAGGTTTAGTTTAGTTTAGCTTAGTTCAATTATGGTTAAGTTATCTTCAGTTAGTTTTAGTTGAATGCTAGTTGACTTCAATTAACTTGGAATGCATGGCTAATGACTTGAGTTGCATGACAGATAACAAGGACTACTTTCAGTTAACAGGGGATGATCATTCTTGCATGAATAGTGTTGAGAAATGTTTCAGTTAACAAGAAATGACTTGGACCCATCTTGGGCGCCGAAGTTGACTTCATGGAATTAATTCCTTTGCATGTTGAGATATTTCAGAAGGATAAGTTAAGTGAGCCCTCTTTTGGGTGCCTACTTTGAGGATGAAGCCTTGAAGATATTTACAAAATAAAGGTTGATTTGGCACTTCAGTTTGGGACACCCAAATGGATGAAGATGAGGATTGGACATTGTTCTTCACGACATAACTCTACTTGCAAGAGATAGGCATAACTTTTAGGGATAAGGTTTGAGCATTGTAATTGTAACTCATTTGGAGTTTACAAAGTTGATCAAAGCCTATTTATCTCAAGCAAGTTAAAGAGAGTTATTATTAGTTTTATTGCAGGTTGTGAAGAAGTTTTGGTGAAGGAAAAAGAGGCATTCTCAAGCAAGAATTGAAGCTATTGTAATCTACTTCAAATATTGAATAATAGATTAATTCTTGGTTGAGTTTCTTCCGAGAAAGGGTTTCTCCACAGTATATGCTTGTGTAATCTTTCTAATATCCTATCTACTTCTTCTATCAACTTCTATCTACATTCTACAAACAATAAAATGGATTAATCAAACAATCACCCACAAAGAATATGTAACAAAGGAAAATAATATTTAGATCAGCAATATGAAAGCTTTACAAAGTATTAAGCTAAGAAAACTCCTCAATTTTCAACATTTGGTATCAAAGTTGAGGTTGGGTAGAGTATTGGGACGCCTTTCTCTTAAAGATTGAAGGATTTATTGGCTTAGTGGGGGCTTTTATTATTTTGGTTATTTGCTGATTTTGGAAATAAGTTTTGTTACAATGGGTTATACTTCTCGTTTAGATATTGAAAGGTTCAATGGATCTAGGTATGAGATGTGGAAATTAAAAATGGAAGATCTCCTTGAAGAGAGAGATCAGTGGTTAGTTGTAGGTAATAAGACAAAGACACCTTCATCTATGTCAGATGAGGATTGGGCTAAGCTTGATAAGAAGGCAAGAGGAACCATAAGATTTTGTCTTACTGATGTTGTTCTCTTGAATGTTTTAGATGAAAACACTACATTTGATTTGTGGAAGAGGATAGGTTATATCTATCAAACTAAAATCCTTACTAATAAACTGTATCTAAAAAGATAGTTATATTCTTTAAAAATGAAAGATGGTAATTTTGTTGCACATCATTTAAATACTTTTAATTTGATTATGATTCAGTTAGAATTTGTAAATGTAAAGATAGAAGATGAAGATAAATGCATTTTGTTACTTTTTTCATTACCAGAGTCTTGGGAAAATTTAATTGTTGCTATTAGTGGTAGTGGTGCAGATTTGAAGATGGACAATATAATTCCTACTCTCTTATCAGAGGAGATGAGGAGGAAGTCTAAAATGGAAATCCAAGATTCCTTGTTTGTAAAAGGTAGGCCTGAGAAAAAGGAACCTAAGGGAGACAAAGAAGGAAAGGGTAAGTCTAGAGGACAGTCTAAAACCCCTGGTAAGAGTAAGGTAAAGTGTTGGAATTGTGGGAAACTAAGACATGTGAAGAAGGATTGTAAGAACAAGAAAAAGAGTTTTAATTCTTCTATAGAGGAATCCTCAGATGAAAATAATGATGCATTGGTTATTTCAACTAATATAGTTTGTGATAACTCTTTGCTTGATGTTACAAAGTGATATTCATGGAAAGGATGGTAGTCACGATGCCATATGTGACTTGGTACTGCGGTTCAGTGGGAGTTGTTGGCAGTGACATGGATGCATCATTGGTAAGGTTATCTTCAGGTGATATGGAGATATGTTTTCTTGGTTTAGAGTGGTTATGTCATGGTTTACTCTTGTTGCATTTAGAGTTTGACATGGTACTTGTTCTCTTGAGACTAGGATGTTTATGTATGCTATGATGCATGCGATCTCCTTGGAGGATATGATTAGATCATGGATGTCATGTTTATGTTTCTAATTCATTATTGAAGCTTTGACATTGATTGTAGTAGTTCTCTTTGTATTGGGTACATTAATCATTTGCTTGATTACTTCATGATGGTGTTGTGTTGCATTTGGAGTTTAGCATGGATTGATTGGTTACAGGTCGTCATGGATACTTAGAGAATTAGGTGAGGCTTGAGTTCTCTTATGGTAAGAGATATATGTTGGAATGGTTACTTGTAAGAAATTTTTTTTCAATAGTAAAGACAAAGAAGCCTACACCTTGGTTGGACACGAGCTCAACACACTTGGAAATTCTTTATTTGAGAGGTATTTGCCCATTATATCTTTCAAGACGTGTTATGTTTCATGCTTTGATTTCTCATGGGATTGAGTTGATTCATGTTTGATTATGGAAACTCATTTAAGGATGGTTTAGCATGAGTTTATATGTTTTATCTTTCATAGACATGGATCTTAAGCTATGGATAGTTAGTTTTGGAGGATTCATTTTGAGGGATGTTATGACATGGTTTATGGGCTGATTTCCAGTTATGGGGATGGTTACCTTGAGTTTGATCTTCTTGGTTTAAAGATTATGGTTTTACTTAACCTTTTGGGAGTTGTATCATTAAAAATAGATTCTTTGATTGTGTTGAGGCCATGGATAATCTTCATTTAGAAGATGGTTATCACAATGTATTGGATAGCTTGGTTACATGTTTCAATGGGAGTTTTTTGACAGTGATGGTTTTGATGTTTATCTTGATGCCATGTATAGATCGATATCACAATTCAATGGGAGCTTTTGTAAGATATGGTTAATCTTCATGAAATTTGAAGAGGATGTAGTTTTTTGGGTTTTGAGTATTAATCATTTGCTTGGAGCTACATGATTATGCAGGTTGGATTTGAAGTTGGCATGGATTGATTGGTGGGTACTCATAGATACTACAAATACTTGGGAAGGGTATTGATTGAGAAAGTTAACACTTTAATCAATACTACAAAAAGGCTCTCATGGTGCAAGAAGGCCATTGGCCTTGATTCTTGTACTTGATTTATATTAAATGATTCCTAATTTAGAATAATTGCAATGATAATGTCAAGTGGGAGAATGTTGGAAATAAGATGACATTTAATTGCAATCCTAAACATTATTTATTTCATGTATCTCCTAAGTCTTTGGAATGTGTTCAACAACACTAAGATTAGGAAAAGATTAATATTTGATGAAATAATCATGTTAATTGACATTTGTAATTAATTCTAAGTGTTAGGAGCATGTGGGGATGCCTTGGAGTTATCTCCTATAAAATAGGAGCACATGGGTGCACACATGGGAGGTGGGATCCACCTTGGTTCAGTTAACTGGTTGGTGAATTGAGTACACTTCATAAATGCATCCTAGGTTCCTACAAAATAGGGATTTTGATTTATGCATGTTGAGGTCCTATAAAGTAGGGGGTGATGTGTACGAGGTTCAGTTCAGTTATAGTTTAGTTATGGTTCAGTTAAATTTGAATGCATGGCTAATGACTTGAGTTGCATGATAGATAACAAGGACTACCTTTAGTTAATAGGGGATAACCATTCTTAGATGAATGGTGTTGAGAAATATTTCAATTAACAAGAAATGACTTGGACCCATCTTGGGCACCCAAGTTGGCTTCTTGGAATTAAATCCTTTACATGTTGAGATATTTCAGAAGGCTAAGTTAAGTGGGCCCTCTTTTGGGTGCCTACTTTGAAGATGAAGCCTTGAAGATATTTACAAAATAAAGGTTGAGTTGGCACTTCAGTGTGGGACGTCAAAATGGATGAAGATGAGGATTTGGAATTTTTATTCACGACATAACTCTACTTACAAGAGATAGGCGTAACTTTTAGGGAAAGGGCTTGAGCATTGTAATTGTAACTCATTTGGAGTTTACAAAGTTGATCAAAGCCTATTTATCTCAAGCAAGTTGAAGAGAGTTATTATCAGTTTTATTGCAGGTTGTGAAGAAGTTTTGATGAAGGCAAAAGAGGCATTCTCAAGCAAGAATTGGAGCTATTGTAATCTAATTCAAATATTGAATAATAGATTAATTCTTGGTGGAGTTTTTTCCCGAAAGGGTTTCTCCACGGTATATGCTTGTGTAATCTTTCTAATATCCTGTCTACTTCTATAAACTTTTGTCTACATTCTACAAATCGTAAAATGGATTAATCAAATAATCACCCACAAAGAATCTGTAACAAAGGGAAAGCATGTTTAGATCAGCAATATTAAAGTTTTACAAAGTATTAAGCTAAGAAAACTCCTCAATTTTCAACAAAAACTCCATAGAACCTCCCTTCCACCTTTGGTCTTCATTAGGTCCTCCTTTTCTTTTCTAGAGATTCAACCTTCATGCAAACATTGGTTGAAATTTGATTGGTATGTGGATTTGTTTGGGGATCCTTAGAATTTTTTAAAGGTTCTTTATCTTTTATTCTTTGTAAGACCTCTTCTTGTGAGGAAGGCAATTGGCATGCATTGTGATTTTGTAAGAAATTAGTATCCTTCTAGGTATTTAGAGAAAAAACCTCATACTCAGATATGATGGAAAAAAAACCATGTGGATTTGTCTACATATGGCTAAAACCTCCGCTAGGTCCTAAGGAACCCAAAAGTTCCACCCTCTACTTCCATGCTTCTTTAAGCAACTTTATTCCCTTCCTCTTTTTCTTTGTGGATATTTTACCCCCATGTGGATATGTGGGAACTTTGGCTCCATATAGGCTTGTCTTAATAGCCAAAAAAATGCTACAAGGTTTAATAGACTCAAAAAACCCTACAAAATTCTTTCTCCAAGAACTTGGATGACATTTGGCCTATGTGGAACTTTACCTTCGATCAAGACATATCACGATACCTTAAAAACTTCCAGAATGTCTTGAAGCCATGTGGAACTTGGGCCTCCATCAAGTTATGCGGTATTGGGACCTCCAACTAGTTCATGAAGAACTTGGTTGAATACTAAACTAGTTCACTTAGCCTTTCTTATCATTGTATTTTCCTTCAAATTTTGGCCTTTGAGGAAATTGGACCTCCATCAAGTCCATGCAGGAAGTTAACCTCTATGGATTTCTTGTGTAAATTTCACCTCCATTAGGTTCACATGAAAAACTCACCTCCATTAGGTTAATGTGAGAAGTTCACCTCCATTGGGTCTATATTAGAAGTTCATTGAGTATTGAACTACACCTGTTGTATGCATGAGCCAGTTCACTTGGAATTACCCACATATTTAGTTGGCTAGAAAAAGTTTGCAAATGTGGAAAAACCTAGTTGGAACCAACCTTGTAGGAAAATACCTTGGAACCAACCTAGTGGGATATAACTTGGAACCAACCTTGAGTATTGGACCAATTTAGTAGTAAATCCCCACAATAGGCCAATAGGATACCCAAAATTTGCAAGCGCATAACTCAATCAATTTTAACCCAATTTTCTTCAAATTTGAACTAGTGATACCCATTTGGGTGCTCTACAAGATGAAAGGCTTAGGAAACTATCATAGTTATCCAATTTCAAAAAAAATCAATTTAGGCAACTAACTAAGGGAAAGGAAATGGAAACCAAAACTCAGAAACATATTTACATAATTAACCCACTTAGATTGCTCAAATCAATTATAAATAGTGGGAAAATGCAAGGGGGCACAATGTCTCAATATTTTAGTAAATTTTGTGAGATATTTTCCCACTAAGCATGGAATCCAAAATCCTTAAGTATCTATTGAGTATAGGATTCACAGGGCTAACATAACTAAACAAGACTTGGCTTGACATAAAAATAGAAAGTGTACAAAATAGACTTTGAGGAAAACAAATAAAGGACCCGGATCATGCATTCCCTTGATGACAATGGGAATTTTACAACAACACTTCTTGGAAAATAGAAACAACTAAGATACTGTATACATGATCTCTTATAATTTTACCTCAAAAATATAGCTTGAGGTGTATGCCATTTAGTGGGATTGAAAGAAATTTTCCATCCAATATAGAAAAAATATATACATTGGCCTCTTTATAACATATGATAACATTTGGACTACTCTAGATAACATCAAAATTTATGTGTCCTCCCAAATTTTCTTTAGTAGTATCCCATTTCTAGACAAGATCTCCTTCCTTATAAACTTGATCTCTAGCCTTCTTGTCAAAGTGCTACTTGGTTTGCTTTAGGTGTTCCTCCAATGAGGCTATAAGTGATAACCACAATTCTTCTAACTATCAACTCAACCATCCTAACATTTCTTACATCTTCATCCTCTAACTCCAATTGTTGATCTAGCTCTAATCAAGGAAACTCCAAGGACAAGGGAAGTCTATCCTCTCATCCATAGACTAAAACAAAGGGAGAATTACCAATTTTCCTTGTAGATGTGATCTTATCAACCCAAAGGGAAAATATTATCTTTGTATGCTACTACCTTTGGTTTGTCTTAATAGTTAATTTCATGAATTTGATTAGGTTCCTATTGGTAGATTCTACTAAATCATTACCCTATGGTAATATTTGAAAAATTCATGAGACATACATTATATTTTAGGGTTCAATAAGTAGTATTGTAACCATTAAAGTCTTTAGAATTATTTGAGATAATAGTATGGGGGCTTTAAAACTAGTTATAATCTCCTTTGATTGTTCCATTTAGAAAAAACTGCTCTACTCCTTCAACCGTCGTGACCAACCCTATGAAGAGTGTTGGATTTTTTGCCTCAAAAATTTTGCTTACCCTCCCCAATGCCACGCAAGATGATGTTCTTGTATCGAAGGGCCAAGTCGATGCATTTGGAAAATTTTTATTGCAAGGAAGGGTTGCAACATGGGACTTAGGGTTTTGTTTCCATGGCAAATTAGGCAATTCGGTTGGGAAGGATTTACGCCCTAACTATAAGACTGTAGTGGCTTCATAACTATTTGGTGGGCATTTGGAGGTTAGTACAAAGCCATCTACTTCTCACTTGGTGTCCTCTTTTTCCTATTCTCGCACCTCCCAGAGTCTTCCCCTTTCCATCAGACACTCATAATTGGTCCTGGAGATCTACCTCAATACTATTGCATGTAATAGAGAAGTTTATTTATAGGATCATGCTCTAATATGCAAATTTATGAAAGTATGGCCAAAATTGTGTGACCTCCATTCCTGGATAAGTAAAAATTGGGAAGAATATATGGAGATAGAAATCAACATCTAGCCTTGTGCTAAAGAGTTTTTTTATGTTGGAATTCAAATTATTGGAAGATAAGACTCTGATTCTCAACACAGGTCCTTGATTTCTTCAAGGTGTTTTTTAATGCATCAAGCCACGGTTTCCCTCTTTCGACCCTCGTATTGAGACTTTTTCTTCAACATTCCTTTGGGTAAGATTGAATTACCTTCCATTGCAGTTTTGGGAGATCGAATGTTTGGTGGCAATTGCCAATGGAATTGGCAAATATCATTGCATTTCCAAAGAAACCATTAACTATGAAAATTCTACATGTGCTCGTTTATGTGTTGAATTTGACTTATCCAAAGACCCTCTGATTGAAATCTGTTTGAAGGTGTGGAATAGACGATGACACCAAACAATTGATTATGAAAAGATTGCTTTTAGATGCAGGCGATGTTGCTCAACCGCTCATGCTACCTCCTAGTGTAATAAGAAGCAAGCACCGACACGAGGAACTGCTAATCCAAATCAACCCTCATGGTGGATAGGGACCAAATCCAATCATTATGTTATTGCTCCCAAAGAGAAGGTTGATCTGCCATCTTCACATACTACACATATTTTGAATCCCATTTCCTCCCCCTCCTCATTTGCTTTGGTAATTTCTGGCAACGAAATACATGAAGGTGGCTCGTTGGGTGTTGATACACCTCCAACCATTGGGAAACCTGATCAATTATCACAACCTTCTAATTTGCGATCTACATCAAGGTTTGTAGAGGGTGGATCTGCAAGGATAGAATCATGCAAGGAACAAGTTGTCACCCAAAAGGATGATGGGGATTAGACATTAGTAAAGAGGAAAAGATCACCCCCTTTGCGTCCCAAACTTACAATGACATTAAGGTCAACAAAATTTGGGGATTTTTTTTTAAAGTCTAGAACTGTGTACACAAAAAAGCTTGATCTATGTTTATTTCTTTTGAATTCAATGAAAGAGTGCTACCCTCTCTGGTAGCAATTCACCAAAAAAAAGAAGTTATAATCTCCTCCAAGAAATTAATGATGGTTGATTCAGTAGCCTCCTTAAGTGGGATGGCCTCAAACCACATGGTAAAGTAATTAGTTGTAGTCAACACCCACCTATGACCGACAATAGACACAAGGTTAATCATGCTAATGAAGTCTAGGCCCCTCAGTGAGAATGGTTGATCCACTTAGATGGGTTAAAGTGGAAGGGCAACCATCTTCTTTTTACAAGTGAAAAAAGAACAATATGACACATTAATATCAATTATTAAAATTATGTAAATATTAACATATTGATTTTATAATTGTATATTGTATATTTATAAAATAATAATATATAAATATATTATTAAACATTTAATGAAAAATATTTCTTAAATTTTTATTAATTATCATTAATGTTATTTTAATATAAAAATATAAAAACCATTCTTAAAAATGACAAAATAATAATTCAACTTCATACTTCTTAAAAATCCATCCATAACACTGAAAACTTTTTAATCTAAAAAAACTAAATTTTATTTCAAAAACATAAAACTTATTAATAACTAATTAACAAAACTCATTTTGAAATACACACAAATTTTCCAAAATGTTTTAAAAATTGAAACTCATCCATAACATACTTTTAATAAAAATACACATACCATCGATGGTCACTACACGAAGGCTTATACCCGCTCATGTAAAGTTCTGGTACGTCATCTGTTACGATAGAATTGGAGCAGAAATTTCCTTGCATTCGGACCCCGATGATATTAAAAATATCTTCCGTATAAACCACTTATCGAGAGCTCTATTCTATTTTTTAAGAACGTGACTCAATTTTTACGAAGAATCATAAAATATTTTGCAATTATATTTTAATCAATGGAAGGAAAAATATAACCAGACAATACCTAGATCACCCTCCACATAATCACAACAAATCAAAATAAAGGTTAATACAGTAAATCTGCTCCACAGTAAAGATTAGGTGGCTAAACATTGCTATCTACTTTCGAATTCCTAAAACGAGATAAATACCAAAAGATTCTATATAAAAAGCTCTGAAATGGAAGCCGTGTGGAAAGAGGCAAAAGGAAAATAACCCAAATGGATTTGCGATTGTGGTGTAGATAGAGGGGCAATGAGAATGTTTATGGGAAGAACAAAAGATTATGTATATTGGTGGTGAGGAGAGAAAAAAAGTGACGTGAAAGGCGTGAGAAATTCTGCAAGTCTAATGGCGGATTGGCAATTAACCGGGGGAGGAGTAGTAGGAGGAGGAGCCCCTGGCAGTGTTGGTGCAGGTGATGCGGATGTGGTGGTGAACAGCAAGAGACAGAGGAGACCTAGTGTCAGATTAGGTGAAATAGGAGATCAATCTGCTGCGTATACATATGATACCACTAAGAGAAAGAAACAGCAGCTGCAGTGGAATCAGACCTTTTTCCCCAGATATGCTCCAGATTACCCACCTGGTAAGTTATCTAAAACTAGACCTCTTGTGAACATTGGTAGTGATGGGCAGGTGGTTTTGGATGAATCTATTGCCCAATTTGGATATAGTAAAATGCAGTTGAATCCCATGTGTGTTAGTAAAAAGATCAGGCATGGCAGGACTCGCAGGAAGGGCGTGGGGCTAGTGGGGAAACAAATACAATCTGCTACAAGGGCTATGAGGGTCAGTCCTGATAGTAATAATAATAATGAGGGTAATAATCAAAATGGGCACGACAAGGGTTCGGGGGATGAAAATGGGTTTGGCGCGTCTTACGATATTGATACCCCTGATGGGTTCAAGGACTCTGATCTGGATACCTCTGGAAGTCCCACCATGAAAGAAACCTGTACTATTCATCTTGATTCCCCTGATTCCACCAGGCCTGCCAATTTAGGTGGCTCATCCGAGTGCCAGGAAGTATCTGAAGGGGGAACATGGGGAGGTCTGAACAAGAAGGGTGGGGGATCCACAGAATATGGGAATGATGTGAATGAAGGGATGGATTTACCTTCTGATGTGGATATTAGGTCTAATAAGCAGGAGGGTGGAGCCAATGGAGGCGTTTTGATGAGGGGAGGTCTGAATGGTGGAGTGGGGGTTGGGGATGTGGATGAGAAGTTGATGAGTGCCAAAAGGTATTTCGCCCTTGCAAGGGATGTTAGGTCATGGTTGGGTGGGCTTGGATTGGGTAGATATGCAGAACTCTTCGAGATGCATGAAGTTGACAAGGATGTGTTGCCATTGCTAACTTTGGATGATCTGAGAGAGATGGGGATCAATGCTGTTGGGGCTAGGCGTAAGATTTATTCTGCAGTTCAGAAAATTGGTAAGCGCTTTCCTGTGTGAATTCACAGTTCACACTTCAGAGAGCATGGAAACTGACTGTATGAGGCAGACAAGACAATAAAGCTCCTGCTATCAATGATAGGCAGCTAACACAAATGCCTGAAAGTAGTGTTTTTCTGTAAATGAAGCACCTGTATGTATATATATGAATGAGGTTTTCTTATTTGCCTGTTTAGTTTTCTCTTTTCTTTCTCTGTAGGTGATTTGCTGGTGCTCACCACTATACATGAATTTTCCTTTTTATATGTGGTTCTGAATGAAATCAATTCAAATCACTAAGTGCTGTTAACCTGCCTCATCCGTTAACTATATTGTCACTCTATCTGGACATCAAAAGCAGAAAATCTGGTTTTTGAACCAAGGAAACATAAAGGCTTGGATTCTGTTAATGAATTATAGCAGAGTTGCTTAATACTTTCATTCTTATATGCTGATATTTGAGAAAAAATATAAAATTAAGGCTTGCAAGTTTTGGCAAATGTAATTTATTGAGGTATGTTTTATATCAATGTTAGGTTAACGTTTTTCAGAATTTTACCAATAGATGAATCTAATTTTGAAAATGTGGCAAGAAATTAGCTAGTTGATGATATCTAGTCTATAACATTTCCCCTTGTTTTGAAATTGTTTCTCTATCATTCCACTACAGGACATATACTTATTACACCACAGATTGTTGAAAATTAATTTTTCTTTGAAAGAAGCTGGTCTTTCTAGATGCATTATAGCTTCTTTTAATTATTTTAAGATGTATTCTTTATAGTTATATCACATTCCTCCCTATGGTTCTCTTCAACATGTGTCCACTTAGTGCTACTACCAAGCTAATATGTATGTAAACTAAACACTTATGTAAGAGAATGGGTGTTAAACGTTAAAGGACATTGCTCCCCATGGGAGCTTTTTAGTAGCCATCTCTGTCAGATAATGAAATATATGAGTTGAAGATTTTGCATGAAGATAATTTGAAATTTCAGTTCCTACCAAATTAGTTAGCAAAGATTGTCATCCTTTTTTTCGCAGACCAGGTTCCATCCACCTGTACTGTCATAGAAGAGATCCCTATAGGTTCCTAGTTCTTTAAAGTGAGTGTCTGCTCCCACAAGGTGAACAAAGATACAAGTTCATTCACTGATTATATTACAGGTTCAAATCCCAAGGGTATAAGCTTGTATACCTCACTGGATAATATATAAGATCAAGTTTTATTGAAAATAATGCTTGTGGGATTTCCGAAGGGTCGTCTCAGATACCAAATTTGTGCTGTGCTTAGTGGTGACATAAAAACTTAACCTTTATTGCTTACTTTTGCCTGGGTTGGTGTTTGGCTATGAGGAGTTTTAGCCTTGAGGTTAAGGAGGAACTAAAAATGGAATAATAGTCTTGGTGATGAGATTGAAGGTTGTGCTTCAGTGGGGTCCAATCTCCGGTGCTGAGTGCAGTGTTCAGGGAAATATATAACAGAGCACTCTAGATTCCTTTCTCTAATAAATTATAGCCAAATAGTGTGAAAGTGGTGTTCTTTCCATCTCATTGCTACGGGATCTACTGGGTTCTTTTATTGTAGTTGTTTTTTGTGCCTTTGTGATTGTGTGCTTCTACTTAGTGATTATACTCATCAGTGTCCCTTATTTGTAACTTGTTTGCACTTTGCAGTTGCGTTCTTGCTTCACTTAACAGGTTTGCCTGCCTTTACAGCCTCTCTGTAACTACCCTGATGTTTTAACTAGTATATTGTATGGTTTAGTTTTTCCTAATTACTACATGGAGTTTGGATGGATCCCTCGAGTTTATCAAGCCTCCGTTTGTGGTTGGCTGTAATCTGTTCATTCTACTTTCACAAAAATTAAGAGTTTCTATGATTTAGGTTGTTTTCATGAGTTAAGATATGAGGGGATTTCATGATACATGTTCTTTGTAGTATACCTCGTTTTTTTATAATATGCTGTTGTGCAACAGTTGTATGGATGACATCCTTTCTATATGTAGTCCATTTATATGATCCAGCAAAAATCAAGTTCAACTATTATGAGTATATTTTTTCCTTAGGGTTTCTCGAGTTTGTTTATAGTCAGGGATTTAACAGCAGAGAATACTGTATCTTGTTCCCTGACAAAATTGTAGTATCAAATATCAATTACTTCCCAAGTTGATTCTACTTCAGGCAACTCAAAATTATGTTCTGGATGACCATAGTTGCTTAGCAGTGCTGTTAAAGGTATGATGATAGTGAGGGTGGAATGGGGTTTTAACAATGAAAATGCTATAATACCATTTGAAAATCATTTATGCAAGTTCTTTGCAAATTTGTTTGATAAGTCTGTAGTGCTCAAGTACTGTAGGTCACCATTTTAATTGACACAATTTGCAAGGCTTTCTCCAACAAGTGAATATTGCCAGGTGCGTTTAACTTTATTCTCATTATCACGGCTGTGAGAAAGTAATATCTTTCAGGGATAGCAAGTTGTATACCTTGATGAGGAATTGAGAGCTAAATTATTTTCTGCTCGTGTGCTACATGTTCAGTGCATATATATCACCCTCAAATGTGAAAATAGCTTGCGGAATGCTTTTTCACATGGATAATAACAGTTGGCATATCGGTGTACTATTTCTTTACCTGTTACATTCATTTATATGGAGTCAGCTATTTATAAGTTGCACTTGTTTTGATGGTTAGATCTGTAAAATTTGAAATTGCTTAAAATCAAATCTGATATTTCTCCTGCACATCTGTTAATTATTTTGGCTAAAATCATCAATGATACACGAAGACAAGATGGAGGATATAAACCTAGAATTAATGGAGGGGTTCTTGTTTACTTTGCCCAATGAAAGGAGAAAAAATAGCAAACAATCATTAAAAACATGCAGCACAAATGACTTCATGCAAGCAGATAAAAAATTCATGAATATGTTATTCCTTTTCTTGTGATATATTTTCATCTACGCTTGAATTGGTTTTGAACCTGAGATTATTATTATCACAAATATGTCCGTACACAAATTTAGTTATCAGCAATATCTAACGAGGCATGAGGTGATACTGCATATTTAAGCACCTTTAAATAAAAAATCATTATTTTGGAATGCAGTTAAAACCTCGTTTTAAGATTTAGAGAGATTTTGGGGGTTCTACTGCACCTTCCAACCATCTTGGCCTTATCTTTCTGACACGTCTGAACATTGGCCACAAGATTTATTTCTTATCATTTCAGATGCTTCATTGAAGGGGCTTTGCATATATGTGATGGGGCCGAGAAATGGGGAGAAAGACAAGATTGCAATGCCCAGATCAATCACAAGTAGGGTACTTTTACCCATGAGGAATTGTGGGAAATGGATGCTTGGGGGGATGGTAATAACAACCCAAGTAATAGCAATGGAACATCGTACAATGAAGCCAAAAGATGTTAAATCATTTAGCCATTGTACAAGGACTCTAGGAGGGATGACAATAACAGGAGTAATGCCAATGCTATATTGTACAGTAAAGCTGAAAAATATGTTAAATTGTATAACTGAATGATACATTTGATATTTGATATTCAAGACCAATTTAGTATGAAGGATGATAAAAGTATGTCATTATTTGTCATCAACATCATCAATTAAAAGCTATAAACAAAACACCTTATTCTGTTTAGTCCTGAATCGAATATATAGATTTTGCAAAGATAGATCGAGGTTTACATAGTGGATTGGAAAGACAAGGCAAAGATTTGTTGACAATTGTCGTAGGCATTGTAGATTAATGAGAGAGTGCGCACACACACAATATTGGTGGGTAGAATGATGTGCCCTAACTTTAGCACTACTGGTTAGTTGTGATGTTTAGAAACACCCTTGACATATCAAAACAACTTAGAAATCTTTCATGTCAAAGCTACAACTCAAAGCTACTCTTGCCATATTAAAAAGTGGATTTCGTGTTTTTGATAAATTACAAAAAGGTTCTTTTCTCGCATTTCCTATTTTTTTTTTGGGAAGTGTGGATATGGGAGGTTTGGGTTGAGCTACCTTGATAGTTCATAACTCATACTCCTTTTGATCCCAACATCTCGTTGTTTATAGTCCTCAAATTGCTTTTCAAAGGTTTAAGTTAAACTCACTTGGTAGCTTATACCTCATACTCCTTGCAAAGTGTCAAATGCATTCTAAGTAGCATTGTATGAAATCATTTCTTAAGGCTGAAATTGACCTATACCTTATTCTTCATAGACTAATTAGCTTGTTTAAACATCTCAAAATGCCAATTGAAGGTTTGGGAAAGGAGGACACATGACCTCTTACATAACACTCTTTGTAAGGCACAAAAAAACATTCTCAATCAGCATTAATAAACATGCACTTGTTTGTTGTTTGTGCGTGATTTTTGCTGTCATTTAGTATATTTCAGTCATTTGAAGTGGTTTAAAGATAGTTTGCAAACTATCTAGGAAACTTATATTCACTTGCTTGTTGCTTGCACAAACTAGTGTTTTCATTGCAAGTTAATTAGTTAGCTTTCTTAAAGTTCACATATATTATTTTCCTTAACAAAATAGATTGAACTTCAAAACCATATATGTTATAGCTCGCATTAGACCATTTCTTTGTGGTTTACTCCAAGCCTAACCGCAAGAAGTTATGTATTCCATATTCCATGCATAGAGGACCTTTGTAGGTAATTGTGGCATGTGGGTCCATGTTTATCAATGCCATCCTTTTTTTTTTGTTCAAATGACGAGGAATCTTTGTTCGAGTCTTGTAGCTCTATTAGGAGATCCTTGTTGAAGTGATAAACCCTTAAGTCATGACATAGGATCTTGCAAGTCTAACACCATATGCCTATGTCACTTTAAATCTTCTTCCCAATGTTCTTTAATTAATGCTTCAGTAACGAGGCATCCTTGCTCTTATACTTGACTTTGAACCTATTGTTGTTGCTTCCCTCTAGTTTGGCACATGTAAAATTCTTCTTACCTTTGGACTTTAATTTCTATTCAATTTTCATTGCGTAATATGAGGCATTTACGTTGGTTTCAATGTTCAAAATAGTATACGACAAATGCCACTAGAGTACTTGGGAACCCAATGCTTCTCAGATTCCTTGGTGTTGAGCTTTGTAGGAAAGACGTGAAAGTGCATTGTTGTATACTTGTACCAATTGGTCCTCCTATTGTAGTGATTGCCGTCTGATGTACTTTTCTTCATATGTATCTTCTAGATTTCTTTTGCTTGATGGCCTCCATAAAATCTGCCTATGTAGGATTCATTTTTGGCACCTTATCAAAGTTGGCCTCCCTCTTCCTTGGTTAAAAAGCTACTCTCCGAACATTGTTGAGCATGTCGTTTAGATTTTAGAAGGCTGAATGCGATTTTTTATTTTATTTTGAGAAATTATTTATAGAGGAACATTTTCCCAAATTTGAAAACCAATCATCAACATCTACATTAGAGTTTTGATAAAAGATGGGGGGCCCCATTACTTATTTAAAGGGAGTTTGGTTGTCAATTGGTTTGTTTGGTGGGGCTCACGACATATTCATGGTGCTTTGGAGCATACGTTGAAATTGGGTTGTTGCCTTCTATCTTTGTGTTTCTAGAGCTTCCAGTAATCTAACGAGTCAACAACTTGTTCGTCAATACCCATTGTGAGTGTTTATCTATCAAGAAGACAGTTTGACAAATCTCATCTTCACTTAAGTCTTTGATATCCTAATCGTGTTCAATGGTACATGTAGGAGTGAATAAGACTTGATACCATTGCTGGTGTAATTATATAATTGCACCTTATATTAAGTTTAGTTAGGTAATTTATTTCTTTATATATTATGATACCATATTAGATTTAATGAAGAATTGAATGCATCGATAAAATTTATCCTAGGAATGTTAGACTTTCTATTGCTAAAGCTACTAGGGACAAATTTTGCATGGAAGGATGGTGAATTAATTCTACTTGCCATTTTTTCTTGGGCGACAAATTTTAAATATCTTTTTAATACAAAAGAGTAGGTATCCCATGGCCACATTCACCAATACAAAAACTACCATAAGAACAATAATACAATCATGCTATGAATTTAGAAACAAGTCAAAAGCAAAAAAATGTTTTAAAGCATTGTGTGCTTTTTGTAATAGTATTGTATGAGGGGTGTCATGGGGATCCCAACCACCTTGCCACCGCCTATAATGGTAGGGGTGGTTGGCTATGCTATCTCTAATACACAATGCCAAAAACCCTATCAACTATTTTGATAGTTAAAATTTGTCTCCCACACCACTATTTTGGTGGCAATTAGCATTTAGCCTCCCCTCAACCTACAATGACTCCTTTAAATCTTGTTGCCCTAGTGGCTTAGCCTTTTTTGAGCCACTACTTGCACCACTATAACACTCCTTGTTTATTGCCCTAACACTTGTCCCCAACTTTACCCAAGCACTACCTAAATGCCACCTTAGTTGGCAATGCCACCCATCCATTGCCCCACCAACTTGGCCTGATTTTTCCGAAGTGCCACCCACACACCACCTAAATGATGTTGCTTGTCTACAACCCATGAGCCACTAGTCCACCACCAATAGTAGTCTTGTCTCACCATTGAACTTGTCAAGTTTATAGGCTAACTTTGGTAGGCATTTTCTTGTTTGTATGGAGGTGTTTTCTAGGGAAATTTTTGAAAATGGGTTATTTTGTGGGTACTCCACATTAGTGTAATTGGGTTCTTTTGTCAACACCTAGTTTGTTTATAAAAATTTCTTTTAGAGATTTAACTATTTTGTACTCATTTTATGAGACTTTTTGAGAATTGCACAATGGTGTCATTTGTTCAATCTAATTTTGCACCAAAATAATATAAATGCATTAAGTTTATAAAGTGTCGCAAAACGTAGTTTCTAATTAAAAGTGTTTTAATTGAGCTATTGGGGGTCGGGTGAGGAGGATGGACATGGTTCTAATGCAAACACAATCAATTTTAAAGAGTTATTTCATACTTGTTCTTTGTGGGGTAGAGGGGATGAGGCTTACCTATGGGCTTTTAATAATCAATAACTAAAATAAACTTTAAAATTTGCTAAAGAAAATCTAAGTTAAAAATGGGTATTTGAATTCATACTTCCATCATCACATTGACTAAATAAAACTATAAGTCCTCATGAGATGAGATAAAATCTTGAAGCACTATAGATGGATTCACCATTTGCCCCATCTCTATGGGCTTGTTCTTGAACCGAGTAATTATTGATAGAAGCAAGTATGGGCTAACATGAATGATTGTGTCCTATGATTAACCAGTTATAATGTTGATGATCATTTTGAACATTTAGTGCCCTCACACTAGTTGGACAAAGATTTGGGAGAAGCATGGAGATCTTATTGAATCTTTGTTCCCAAACAATCCTACTATGCAATGTCTTCTATCTCATGATAATTTTAAAAATCCACCATATGATGATGATATAGATGATGCGTTTACTTATTAGGAAGATCTTGAACATTGTGATGACAAAAAGACTTTTCTTAATCCTCCTCCTACACCTCCAACATCAACAATCTTGTCCATTGTTTACATTGAAGTATTTGATTTGAACATATGGTGGAATTAACATTATAGTCACTTGCCATGTACTATGATTCCACCTCCTCTTGCTAACACTACATAGTTTAGAGTCACTTCATTGAGGGCTTCTGCTAATTCTCTTTAGTAGGTTCGCATATGTCTTCTTAGTCATCAAGATGTCCACTTATGCAACATGCTTTTTTTTGTAGAATCCCATATTTGGATGACACCATCAAGGACAAATATCTTTTTGAGGACAACTCATATCGAGTTGTTGAATATTGAGGGTGCATTTTGACCCTATTATTCTTTCTTCACTTTATCATGCTTCAATATTGACTCATCTTGATTCACATTAGTTTAGGTCTCACACCTTCATTGAGAGTCATTCATAAATGGTAATTGTTCACATATCTTGAATTCTACTTGATCTCATTGATTAGTTATAGTCATAATTCAACATTGGCATCAAAACACATGGGTAACTTTTAAACACATTCAACTTGATTCCTTCATTCACTCCATTTGAGTGAGAGTTCAACAATTTGATAGCTTAGAGTTATTTTATTTTGAAAAGAAGATGCATCACTCTCTGTGGAGGGACCTTTCATAACACTTACTATACAACATTTTGCATCTATATTTCGTCTTTTATGTGGAGGCACACATCAACCTGATTTTGCAAAAAAATCAAGATGCTAATTCATATTACCTCTTCTTGAGATATCATATTTTCCTATGAGATTTCTCTTCTTTTGAGAGGTGCACTCTCTTTATACCTTGGAGTATTTTCAAATTATACATTGATACATCACATGGTTTGTCTTGTTGAGACCCTTTTTCCTAGTTTATTTTATTTATTAATTTAAATTAAGAAACAAGAGCACATGACAACTCCTTGATTGGTGTGAATTTTGTGACACTTCTACCTCATTTGATTCTTGATTTAAGATAGTTAGGTGCCACCATTCCCTCATCAAGATGAATTCTTTTGACACCATTGTTCCTACATGTAGAATTAGTCCACCCAATTTTTGTGGCTAATTCAACCCCTTTAGGACACTTGTCACCTTGATTTGTTTATCCTAAAGTCTATATATTGTGGTCCATTTCTTTTTCTTTTTTGATTCATAATACAAATATTAGAATGATGTTATTTTGTATTTGTTTGCTCATTGACTTTGTGTCGCCATAATAAGGTTATGGTCCTAAGTAGATTTATTATTAAATGTACCAACCATTGATATGAATTTAGCTAGTAATCCATGGGATGATACACCAATTAACGAACTTAATATATTATAAGTTGCAATTGATCAAAATTCAAACAAAAAATATTGAAAATAACTAAATAATTGAACAAAATATATCCTTATATCGATTAAGAGCTTATAGAAAATGGTCAAAATTTGTTGTCTAAATATGTATGCCTTATATTCTGCTTCTTTGACTTTGTAATTGTAGACACCTAAAATTGACACTTTGTCATTACCTAACCATTTCTTCTATAATTGATTGAATATAACCCTAAATATTCAATTAATTATCCAACTTTCATTCTCTTATTAATTAAATATTATTTAATTAATAAAATCACTATTCATCACTATTCACTTGCACATACTTCTATCCTAAATAACTTAAACACACTACTTCTATACTTCAACTTAGGTAAATAAATCCAATTATTTCTTTACTTAAGTTCCCCATCCCTTTCCTAAAAATTAAATAAATATATCTATTTATTTAATTCTTGTATAGGAGCGAATTTGCACCCCTAACACAAATTCCCTTTTTACCCTCTCTACTTTAGAAAACCAAAGGAAGAGGCTTAATTCCACATAAGCCTGTTGTTCACATCACACTTGGCGCCTATTTTGAGTGTCGGTGGAGGCGTTTCTGTCGGGGACGCCCGTGCGGCGTGCAACACGCTTACGTCCCTGGTAGATTCCTACAGTTGGAGTCTGCAGAGACGTTACACTTCCTATTGGAAGTTGAAATGTAACGCCTCCCTTCGATTGGACGACTCAAATATAACCGTTTCTTCATCCATTCTCTTCATATTGACCATTCCATCATCCATTTTCATCTCTGGACCATCTCTTCACAAGCTTACACAATCTCCACACTGTTGGCATTCACTTCAAGCATTGTAGCAACATTTCACACTTCATAGCAGCAATCTCTTCACTCCATCACTTCAATAGAGCAAGACTCCATTGCAACAAAGGCTTGAGTTCCTCTCATTTTTCTCCTCCACTAGCCTTGAGCACTTTGGATGAAGGTGATAAGCTCTTCACTCATCTTCTCTATTACTTGGTTGATTAAGCACATTACTGTTTTGTAGTGTCTTTGTGTACTTTGCTTGTATTCCCTTCTTTATCACTTTATTTCTATATCGTTGCAAACTTGGCTGTCCGTGGAGGTGGGAACACCAAAATGGGGATCTGACTGAGGCAGACCCCTAAACAACCCCCCAACATTTTCCCTCTTTTCTATGTGTAGGTGGAGATATCTTGGAGCGAACTAGTGAACAAGTTATTGTGCGAGATCATCTTCGTCATTCTTGCAGTAATATACTTGTTTTATCACATTCATCTTTATGTTTTGTATTTCATAGTGTTATTCTGCACTTTTAGGAACTCTTAACTAGGCTGTTAGTCTGTTTCTTAGAGGTCAGACCTTGTCTCCCTAGTTTTCTGGCCGTACGGACGCCAGCGCACCTGAGAGACGCCAATGCACTGTGCTGTCGTCCCAAAACTGCACTTCTGTTCTCTGACAGAGAGCTATCTGAGACACATAGTTGACCCTAAGGATTGACTCACCTAGTCTCCTTTCAACATTTGGGTTTGCAGAGTGATCAAAGGACCCCACAGTTCTCATCATTCTCATCCCACCTATCCTAACACTCCTTTAAACTGAGGTAAGTTAGAGCAGCCATACTGCTCTCAACCTTTCATGACCTGGGGCCTTGCAGTGGTTGGTCCCCCTCTCTTACATTTTTGGTTAACTCGACGTGAACCAACGTCTACTCATTTGTCGGTGTTTTGAGTTTTTTCCCTTGTACCCTTTAGTTGTTGTGCTCTTGCGTGTTGTGAAAATTTTATGAGCATCACAACCCAGTCCACGACCTCTGGGTGTATTGTTAGGAGAAGTTTGCGACACCTTTTGATGGAGAAGACAAAGGTCTCTTCTAGTTTCAGTATTGGTATTTTCTCTGGTTCTGCGGTTGGCCTATCTACACAAGAGGTGTTACGAGGCGAGTCTAGATTCCTTGATGAAATTGATCACGTCCCTACCCCTCTTGCATCACTAACTTCATCATTCATAGATGAGCGTGAAGCTGTCCACATCCCTTCCGAATATGTCATTAGTCTTAGCAAAGGGTTGGGTGCACTAGAGAATCACCTAGAGAAAGACCTGAAGCTGGCTAGGGCCGCTAAGGTTATCAACGAAATAAGGTTCATGGTAGGAAAAGACTGAACAAGCATTGAACTCCTAGCTAGTCTCATTGGTCTAACCAAAGCGTGTGCCCCTTCAAATCATAATAACATGATACGATGTGGCCCCTTGAAGAACACAAGAGAAAACTGGAGGTATCAATGCCTCCCATGTCTATGTACATGGCCGGCATGGTCCCTTCAGTCAACGTGCTTGCCGCTTCCAAAAATTATGAAACTGCCAAAGTAAATAGAAACCTCCGGGTTTTCACTTCATCCCTTTGCCACCTCCGGTGGTGGAGGATTTGGCGGGATGATTGGTGGAGGCTTTGGTGGTGGTAACTTTGGTAGTGGAGGCGGTACTGGCGGAAGTGGTTTCGATAGAGGTCATGGTAGTGGCTTTGGAAGCAGCGGTGGTTCCGACAAAGGTCACACTAGTGGTAGTGGCATTGGTGGTGGCTCCAATGGTGGTCACGGTGGTGGCTCTGGTGGTGATTCCACTGGCCCTCTATCTTCTAGTGACCCGATTCTGAACACCCTTCTTCAAAATATGGGGAATATGCAAAACCAACTGGCAAACCTTTCCCAGGCTTCTACCCAGCCTATCTTCCAGCCCTTCTTTTGACACAGCTCATTGTCATTAGCAATTCTGAACACTCATTTCCCGCAAGGGATGGAGATTCCTAAATTCGAGAAATATGGTGGCAAAGGGGACCCACAAACACATGTGTCTGCCTTTAACACCTTATGCACAAAGTTCTTCCATCACGATGCGTTGATGGCAAAACTGTTCCCTCAATCCCTCAAGGATACAACGCTCGAGTGGTACTGTTCCTTGCCTGACAATTCCATCTTTACGTTCGATAAGCTTGTGAACCAGTTCCTACAAAAGTTCCAAGCCAACATTGGACCAAAAATGACCTTCTCTGATCTTGTTAGATGTAAACAAGAGGATAATGAGAAGATTACTGACTTTATAGCGTAATATCAAGTGCTCTTTTCACAAATATCATACCTGTTGCTTGACTTTGATGTGCAAAAGGTATTCATAGGGAACTTACAAAGGCCTTGGCAAGAGAAGTTTTCACTCATGAAATACCCTTCTTTCGCGCATTTGTGTGCAGCCTTACGAGAGTATCAATAGATGGTGGTTCAGTTCGGGGGATCTTCCTCGCACTCCCATCCTAAAGGGAAGTCCATTATATCAATCTTTGGAAATCGAAAAGCTGTTGCGAATGTAGTAGCCACTATGGATAACAATGACCTCAGACGTGACCAAAAGTTCACAAAGTTATCAGAATCTTGTTCCTCCATCTTGCAAAGGTTGTTGAAGGATAAGATCATCAACTTTGCTTACTCCGAAACTAGTTAGGGAACCATATCCTAACTAGTATGAAGCAAATACCTATTGTCAATACCATTGAGTTAATGAACATGATATTGAATGTTGCATGCGCCTGCGTCATGAGATACAAGATTGCATTGAGGATTGTACTATTCGTCTTGATGGAAGCAAACAAAATACAAAAAAATCAGTGGTGAAAGCTAATAGTGAATTGTAGATATACATGGACCCGTTTCTGTCCCATTCTGCTAACATGATTATCGATCCCACTGATTCTATTTCTCAACCCAAAGCATACATTAACATGGTCATTGATACTCCTTCTCCTCGTCTTGCGATTGGTTTGACGTACCAACAAATGACAAACCTTATCTACTTTATATTCCCGGTCGCCTTAATGGCAACATTGTGACAGGGGTCTTGGTTGACCCTGCGAGTAGAGTGAATGTCATCACACAAGAGACTCTATTCTTGAACTCCTTGCAAAGGAAGGAATACGAAATAACAAAATCCATCATCGGTATGCATGATGGTCTTACTCTTAAACCCTATGGATCGAGAATGCTGTCTGTCCTGGTTAGACCTAGGAATGTAGACACGAATTTCGATGTCATTCCCGAGTCAGACCTATTCAGAATGAAGCTAGGCGTACCTTGGCTAGCTTCCATGAATGGGATCACCTCTGTAATTCATAAGTGTCAAGTTTTCCCATGAAGGTGTCGTGCATGTGGTGCACGATACTGGATACCAGCCTGTGGTATCCTGCAAGGGATATTCATTGGATCACTTTTGGTCCACTCTAGCTAGTTCGCTCCCTTTAAGGATGAACCTACTTTATAAGAACTACGTAAAGTATAAGACTAGGGGGCAAGGGACAACCGAAGTTGACCCTTCCTATAGCAAAGCAGCCAATTGCCTCCTCTTGAAAGGGAAAGGAGAAGCTTGCTCCTTCTTGAAGTGCCTCGTTTACTCCCCTTTCTTGGGAAGAGTATTGGATGAATAAGCCTGGTCTCTACCTATTGAGTCCGATGATGCTTGCTTGGCGTAGACCCAAGATCAAGATATCGAATCTCCCTAATGGGTCTCTTGGACCTTAGTACTATTTATATGGCAAAAAGAAAGGTTCGCGAAGAGAATTTTCCCCACGACCTCTTACCATTCCCACGAATGGGAAAAGGGTCCTCCGCTAAGGCATTGGAGTCGATTCCTCCTGCCGTTTTCGAACCTATTCCTCCTACTCTGATTTAGGAGTCTACCCCTCCGCTAGAAACAACTGTGGAGGACACTTCTATGGCAAAGCATGAGCCTTTCGTTCCTTCGCAACCCCCGACTTCTGGTTTGAAGAGTTGCAAAAACTGCCTTGCACATGAGCGCAAGCGCCTGCAAAAGGCTCTTCTGGATGAGCAAGCCGCCTTACAAAAGAAAGAAGAGGAGATGACTGCTTTTGTATCAGGACCTCCTGTTGCGTCCTCCTCTCTCCTCCCTTCTGTTTATGTCCAAACTAGCTCCGTATCTCTTCCGAATTCCACTGCGAGTGCACATGTGCTTGGAAAAGTGTAGGTGTTTATTGCTCCTTCCGTCTAGCCGCCGTTGTTGACATCTATTCCAGATGTCTTGCCTTTTTTGAAGCCTGTAGATATGATTAACACTTCGGTTGAATCTACTATGGTTCTTTCCTCCTCTCCCTCCACCGTTCTTCATCTGTGGGGAGTTCACCTCTTCCGACGAAGAAGAAGATATAGAGTGGTCCCTCCAACAACGAAGGACATAAGAGGATCCTACTTTCCCCGAAAGGTGACCCCTCATTGAATTTGTTATGTCCTAGTAGCAGAACCAGGCCTAGTCTCTTCTGAGTTTGTATCCGCTCTTGAATTGCTCAGTGAACTTAGCGGTGGACCTTAGACACAATCCTCTGCATCTGTCGAAGTGAAACATGGCACTTTTGTTAAATGGATGTTTAACTCAGTGGATAAATTTTTGACCTTGTTAGTGATCTTTGTGAAGTCATTGACCTTAGACCTCACAAGTCCTTCTACCTTAGCCCTTGTTGTGGGAGGGTCATAAACTCCTCCCCTTAACATTACACCACTGTAGGATCGTCATCCTTCCCCCTAGGATGATCTAGAGTGGGAAGCTGATGACCTCTTGGTTGATCAATGTTAGGGGGAGACCTCTTCTTAATCTTTAGATCAAATGTGTGTGTGTTGTGATGTGCTTCCCCCGTAATTGTGCTATATGTGCCTAGATGACCCTCATTACGCCTGTTGGTGCTTGGATACAAGCATGGTGTTTGTGTTGTAAACCTTCTTCCATCTGTATCATCATTCTTGTATGTTTGTGATTGACTTTTGGTAAATTGGGGACGATGCAAAGCGTTGGGAGCATTTAGGCTTCCCTTCCATGTTGACCCAATTTTTTTAATTTTACTTTGTTTTCCATGCATTCTTCCTGATCTGGTTGGGGATTGATGATATTTTGCCTTGCACTGCGATTACCTACTATTTATATAAACAAAGGTAGACCTGACCCCGCAAAACCAGATCCCCCTATGCCCTTTGTTCGTATTCTGTTTTCTTTTGCTTTCCCTTTATCTTTCTCTCTTCTTTGTTTGAGTTTTCCCTTTGATGTGTGACAATGCCACTCCTACATCAGTTGGTCTTTAGAAAACGCATTTGTTGCCGACAAATCATTTCTCAAGACCCTTACACATTTCCCTATTAGAATTGCATTCTCGACTTACTCTAACAAAACATGTTTCTTTCATCACGGGTTCGTAAAGAAAGGACTTGAACACCTTCCTCTAAAGCGGGAACAACTTTGATCTTCCCCTCGCATGGGGGCATATCCTTCCTTTTGAATTCCTTGATGATGAATCGATTTAAGAAAGAATACGTAAGCTTCTAAACAACATGTCCCTTGAGTGGACCCTCCTTTTACGCTGGGTTCCCGAGGGAGCCCTTTAAAAGTCTTATGGTGTCTAGCTTGGGGGCAACCTGACTAGACTCATTTCCTATCCTTGTGTCTAGCTCAGGGGCAACCTGACTAGACCTACTTCACATATTTACGTCTAGCTTGGGGGAAGCCTGACTAGACTCTACCTTTGAAAGAACAAATCCCTTGAGTGGACCCCTCTTCCTTTTGAAGGGTTCCCGAGGGACCCCTTTGAAAGACTTCCAACTTAGTGATGGTCTGTGTGACTATCCGTGCACTGGCTTGCACAACCGCTTCCTGACATGTTCTATCTGTAGATAAACATGTCGTTGTTTCTGACTCTGCGGAGTCCCCTCTTCTCGGTCTCCCTCAAGTGAGAGTTCTTGGGGGATACCTGTCCTTGCAGGTCTACAGGTTTGTAAGGTGCTCTTCCTGGTTTCCTTCATATGAGAGTTCTTGAAGGATACCTCCCTTGCAGGTCCATGGTTTTGTGAGGCGCTTTCTTTCTTCAGCTTCATAGTTCCATAGAACTATGAAGTCCTTTACTCATCCTGCACTTTCGGGTTCGCCAAACCATGATCTGCTTCCTCGTCAATATAGGTATACATTTCTAACCCTACTACTTCTTCAATCTACTTTATCGAAGCAGTCACCAATATTCATGCTTGCTAAAGTGGGGGAAAAATGTATAGGAGAAAATTTGCACCCTTAATGCCCCTTTTACCCTCTCCACTTTAGAAAACAAAAGGCGAAGGCTTAATTCCACATAAACTCGCTGGTCACATCACACTTGGTGCCTATTTTGAGTGTCAGTGGAGGTGTTTGTGTCGGGGACACCCACACGACATGCAAACGTCCGTGTGGTGCGCTTATGTCCTTGGCAGATTCCTGCGGTTGGAGTCTGCAAAGACGTTACACTTCCTATTGGAAGTCGAAATGTAATGCCTCCTTTCGGCTGGCCGAATTGAATATGGCCGTTTCTTCATCTGTCCTCTTCATATTTACCATTCCATCATCCATTTTCATCTCTGGACCATCTTTTCACAAGCTTACATAATCTCCACACTCTTGGCATTCACTTCAAGCATTTCTGCAACATTTCACACTTCATAGCAACAATATCTTCACTCCATCACTTCAATAGAGAAAGCGTAGGATGAATCCATTGCAATAGAGGCTTGAGTTCCTCTCATATTTCTCCTCCACTATCCTTGAGCACTTTGGACGGAGGTGGTAAGCTCCTCACTCATCTTCTCTATTTCTTGTTTGAGTAAGCACATTACTGTTTTGTAGTGTCTTTGTGTACTTTGCTTGTATTCCTCTTTTTATCCCTTTATTTCTATATCGTTGCAAACTTGGATTTCTATGGAGGTGGGAACACCAAAATGGGGGTCTGACTGAGGTAGACCCCTAAACAACCCCCCAACATTTTCCCTCTTTTCTATGTGTAGGTGGATATATCTTGGAGCGAGTTGGCGAACAAGTTATTGTGTGAGATCATCTTCGTCATTCTTGCAGTAATATACTTGTTTTATCACATTCATCTTTATGTTTTGAATTTCATAGTGTTATTCTGCACCTTTAGAAACTCTTAACTAGGCTGTTAGTCTGTTTCTTAGAGGTCGGACCTTGTCTCCCTGGTTTTCTAGCCGTATGGACGCCAATGCACTTGATAGATTCCAATGCGTCGCATTGTCGTCCCATAACTATGCTTCTATCCTCTGACATAGAGTTGACCCTAAGGACCGACTCGCCTAGTCTCCTTTCAACATTTGGGTTTGCAGAGTGATCGAAGGACCCCACAGTTCTCATCATTTTCATCCCACCTATCCTAACACTCCTTTGAATTGAGGTAAGTTAGGCAAGCCATACTACTCTCGACCTTTCATGACCTGGGCCTTGTAGTGGTTGGTCCCCCTCTCTTACAATTCTATATTTCTTCCACTTTTTATTAGGTGGGCTAATCCACTTAATCCCCTAATCATCCACTTGCACAACCTAAACCTTGGTAAAATCCTCCACATCCTCCAATGTGTACAAAGGCATGGGCCTTTGTACATGTGACATGATCTTGGTACTATGTCATATGGGTCAAGTCCTTGTCCATACCCTTAATCTAATTTTAAATTCATCCAAGGGTACTCTAAGGTACCCCTTCCATTTTGTCCATCCAATATTCCCAAGGAGAATCTCCACCCTTGATTCTCTCCTTGATGCCCTCTCTTTTCATCTCTTCCAACTACACATAAACTTGTTCTGACACCATCTCCCCATGGATCTCAACCAATATGAGCCATTGATCTCACCTTTGAATGAATGAATGAGAGATTTTTAATGTCGTCCACGAGACCAAACAATCTAAGGGACTGAGAACCACAAAACTATGAAATCTCTAAATTCTTTTCGATGCTGGATCTTTTGAGACTGTCCATCCATTTGTTCCTTCCAATTTCTATAAATTAGAGACCAACTCAAGCCATTTTAATAATCAATTACTTGAATGCAACCTTATGCTATTGGCAAGAGAATTCACATCGAACCATCCATGAGCACAATTACCTCTCTTTGTGCAACATGGGTTGATTTTAGTAATATATTTTGTTTTTATCGATGTTTTCTTTCCCTTATGCTTAATATGAGTGTTTCTTATGTTTTGAATAGAGTAAGTTAATATATTTATTTTTACTCCATTAGGCTCAAAATTACATGCACACATAAATACTCATAAATAACTACAGAGCATTGCTCTCTATTTGATTTGAAAAAAAATGGCTTCTCTCCTCTATGGGATTTTTTTTATGTGTTTGTGGCATAGCTTTAATAGAGTTCACACAATTTCTTCTTCGATTTATTTTCATTTCAAGTTTTATAAGTGGAATAATTGGCTATCTTGAATTTATGTTTTCATTATTGCAGCCTAATGCTCGTACTTTGAAGCTTTTTGTTGATAGCACACAATTTTTGGAAATTTTGGAGTGTTATAAAAATAAAAAAACAAGAATGGAACACTTCAAAACCATTCATCCTTTATAAAGATCAATGGACAAAACATATTTTTTTATTTGTCTATTTGACAACTTAAAAACATTGCACCATAGGGTGGAAAATCCACATTTGTTAAGTGGGCCCTCTTCTCCACATGAAATAAATTAAAAGAAAATTTAATGTCAACTAATTGTGTGGAAAGATTTGGTTGATTCCAATGATGAAGAGGAGTCACCCATGGAGCTATGGTAGGATGTGAAAAAGAAGGTTTCACAGGCGTGCAAGCCTCCAAATAGGCTTGATCTTGTTGCTTCCAAGTTGAGCAACTTTGGGATTATCCTAAATAGGGGTTTTCTACTTCCCTCTCCCAATTTTTTTACCGAGTTGGGTGTGAATGCATTTCCTTTGACCCATATTGCTGATCTTGCCAGCGCTCTTAGGGTTTTAGAATAACATGCTTGGAAGGATGCAAGTGGTCCTTATTGGCAAGCTACTAACATCTATGATGAGGTTGTTGAGATTGATGGAGAGAGTGAATTCCCTAGGATTTACCCTTCTACAGATGGGAGCAAGCCTATTTCTTCTATTGTGCAGGTTGTGAGTGAGGAGTTTGATGGTGATTTTGATGTTGTTATTCCTTTCAAGGTCAAGATGGTGGGAAATACACAAATTGTGATCCTAGATCCCCTTTCTGCTAAGGTGATTACTTGGCTCAAGAACTCACACATTGGAAGATTCTGCAACAATCATCCCAACATTGATGTTGTTAAAAGATGGGTGATTCAAAAATGGAATCTAGGAGGTTAGGTAGAGGCTATAGCTAGGTCGGTGCATGGAAATGGGTAGCAATTCTGTGGACACCTTTCAATTTTTTTTTGTAAAGCAATAATGCGAGTGCATTATAACACACTCACGTTATTGGTTTAGTGTGTCGAGCCTAAGGCTCAGCAACAAAAAACCAATAACGCGAGCGTGTTATAACGCACTCGCATTATTGCTTGTTAAAAGCAAAAAAAAAGTGAAAACCTTTCATTGTTATTTCGACTGTTTTTTTCTTGTAGCCGCGGCTAAAACCCCCATACTTACATGTTCACGTTCTAGGAGGATCAATTCAACAAATTGTTTTACCAATAATTTCTATTTATTCGCAACGATGGTGCCACGACAGCGAGGAGATGTGAGAGGTAAGGATTTTGTGGTTTTTGTTTTGAATTAATTAGTTTTAGGTTGAATTTGTTAGTTTTGGGTTGAATTTGATATATATTTGTTTTAATTTTTAGGAGATGCAAATCAACTTGCAAACCCTCATGATCCTCAACATGAAGACCAACCAAATCCTCATGATCAAAATCAACCACAACAACAACCTCCTCCACCAATCATTCAACCCCCTCCTAGCACTCAACAAAATTTAATGAGTGAAATTGAGAACAACAAAAAAAATTTGAGGATTTGATCAGTAGGTTGAGTGATTCAAATGGTTCAATGGTAGAAAGAATGACCCTAGCAAATTCATTGAAAGATATGGTAAACAATGTAGATTGAATTAGCAAACAAATAATTGGATGGCAAGATAGGAGGCAGGCAGCTAAGGATTATTATACAAATAAACTATCATACAAAGATGTAAAGGATTTAAAAATTACAAAACGTGATTTATGCTCATTATTCACCAACCCATGCACAAATCAAAATCTTACCTTCCATTGGTGCCACCACTAACATATTAGGGACCAGTTTTACGATAGGTGGTACATGGTCTTCAATTACCCACCATGCAACAATTGCGAGGTCCCATAATATTTCCTTAGGAAACTATACAGTGAGTTCATATTGAACAAAATCCCAAATTATTTTGATATGAGAAATTTCCAAGGGAGAGGTGGGGGGTCAGCTCAGGATAGACCTGGTGCACAATCGGATCCTACACGACAAGGTAGATGAGCTCTCGCTAGGCCACCTCATGAGCGAGTTGTTATGCCTTCCGTCGGGAAGGAAAGTGCTGACGTAGAGACATTGCAGACGATCAACACTTTGATCTAGAGTGTCATCCATCATACTAGCCCTATTCTACAACGCCATACAGGGGAGTCTTCGAGTGGTGGCCGTCGAACACATGTGTGTCAATCTTGCGGGGCTACTTGTTCATATAACCCCATCGACACTCAGGAGACTGGTACACAAGATTCGTCTATAGCTATGGAGATGGAGAAGGTAGTTGACATTTTGCATGAGGCATATGGCATTGATAGTCAGGTAAAAGTTAGTGCATGTTCATTGAATTTAATTTATTAAATTTCGATTTTGAAATGCAAGATAACTAAAAATGTTTTATGATTTTAATAAAATTGTAGGGTCACAGTGTTGAGACTGGATACACTGGCCCCCCACCAAACATGTTAATAGCATTGTTTTACGAATGGTAATTTAATATGCAATTTTGGATGTTGAATAGACTAATATTGGAGTTTTTGATGGAACACTTCCCAATGGCGGTGGATTTACTCAAACTTACACAAAGATAATAGAATAAAGAGTTTAACTAATGAATCAAGTATTTAATAGATTTGTGAAGTTTATATGCACATCGTTGATTACGTTGAATAATTTGTTGTTTTATTTTTAGATGATTTAAGCCGAAACACCTACGAATGTGATGAGGGAAATGGATATTGGTGTGTCATCTGCTATACAGTCCTCGATGGCTCTAACATGAGAGGTATGATGCAAATTAGTAAATTTCAATTTACATTTGTTGTTATAGATGTTAGTTAGTTAAAAAACAAACCATTATTGATTCACGTAGTTTAATTTCTATTTGTATGGTTTATGTAGGGCTTGAGCACTCTTGAACATGGTTGTGAGAATATTTCCCCTATGGAAAGAGATCATGAGATGGCAGTAAGTGACTATTTTAAAAATATCATTTTTTATAATGTAATTTCTATATATTCATGTCTTTACTTCTTATTGTAATAGTTAAAACTTCACCATGAACTAAACACTCCTTGAGCGCAGCAGGAGCACTCCTCGAGTGCAACAAAAACGAGTGACAAACCTATTGCCATCCTGAAAAGGAAAGGGAAAGAATTTATTTCCAGGGCATGAAGAGCAATACTTTTGATTCCAAAGCCCTTTGCTGTATGCCTACATGGTAGTTCTGTACATATTTTTATTGGACATATTTGACATTGTATGCCTATATGGGATTCTCGTAAGCCTATATGGCTATTTTGTACATATATTTCATACTTATATCGACATATATTGATGTATGCCTACATGGCTATTTGGTTAATACAAATATCTTTTATCGATGCCTATCCATATTTGCATTCTAAATTGATGGTTCAATAGATATGAGTTACGTGTATTCAAGTGTATACTTTACAACTTACGTGTATATTTTGTGATTTACGTGCGTTCGAATGTATACTTTGTGGCTTACGTGTTTTCATGCGTATACCTTGTATTCGTGCATATAATTTGTATTAATTTGTGTATACTATGTATTCGTGTGTATAATTTTTGAGGCTTATGTGTTTTTGAGTACTTGTGCTTCCCTTATTGACATGTACATGCTTGAATTATTCATGTGTATAATTATTAATTGGTTAGCCCTAGCATTGATCATTGTTGTCCTTCATGATTTGTCTTGAATATTAATTGATTGATGCTAAACAACTTTATCTAAAAGAGAAAAACACATTTACAATTGGCATTCCATGAAATGATTCATAAAAAGATTCCAATATGTTCTTTATCTAAAAGCTGAAGGTCGTACCAAGTATGGGATCAACAAGTTTGTATCAAAAATTTAAAATTCACAGAATAGTGTGAATAATTCTTATTATATCTTCTCCAAAAGTTCATCAACAACCTCCATTCGAGCCTGTCAAGGCTTTACATAGTTTTTTACACCCTTCTCTAACTGATCCACACCCTCAACTAACTAAAAATCAGCTTTCAAAACAAGTAACCGTTGTATTTCAAATTTGTTGCTTTAAGCAACTTACAAATTTGCAACTTTAGACTCCTCCAACCTAATGAGTATATCTAATGGCCTCTAAACCCATACAAATGGCGTACAAATAGCCTTATTACATCGACAAAACTCCATTCTTTCACAATCATATACAAATTCACAAATTTGCCTTCAAAGGCTACAAAGACAACTTCTAGTGCAAGATTGAAATTTTTCACATTTTTTTATCACTAGAACTAAAAGTCACCCTAAAACATACTTAATGGTTTTAATTGACCTTATTCAAGACAACGCATGCTCAAAATACCCACAACAACCTATTGACCAACCTATTCACCATCAAATAATCACTAAAACCACTAAACTAGACCACCTTCATCAAATGGAGGAATAAGGTGCTCTGCACCAATGATCATACGTTTTTTGTGTGGAATATTCGAACTTCTCAACTGTCATTTGTATATTTCTCTTTTCTAGTGTTTTGCATGCCATCATAAAGGATCAAGCTGATTGAACGCAAGTCAGATCAATTCCACGTGTTTGGGTGAGAAAGAGGACCATGCCTATTATAAAACTATCTATTGGGACGCGTTGGAGTTTGACACTTTTTCCATCAAGTGAAAATCCATCACCACAGAAAAACCACTTTGAGATAGCCAAAACTAAGAGAGGTTTTTGTAGAGGGGCCCAACGCGATCCTGTAGGATCAGATGAGAAGTTTCGAAGCATCACGATATATGAATAATAGCATGCTGAAGTTTACAGCCATTTTGCACTTTGGACCCTTAAGGGATCGATCCAGTGGAACGTAGCTTCGAACGATTCTATGTGTTTCGGTGTGAAAGAGGACTATGTATAACATAAAAATACCATTTTTGATGTGTTGGAATAATCCGCTTGATCACACAAGTTGTAGAGAAAAAGTCGCACCACTTTGCAACTTTGCACAACTTGAATTTGACACTTTTTCCATCAAGTGAAAATTCGCTGCCACGAGAGAACCATTTCGAGATAGAAAAAATCAAGAGAGGTTTTTATAGACAGATCCAACGCAATCTTGTAGAATTAGATGAAAAGTTTCTAAGTGTCACGATATTCGAGTAATAGCGTGATGAAGTTTGTAGTCATTTTGTACTTTGGACCCTTAAGGGATCAATCCAATGAAACATAGCTCAGAATGATTCCGCGTGTTTTGGTGCAAAAGAGGACCATGCTTAGCATAAACATACCTATTCGGATGCGTTGGAATAGTCCACTTGGTCACACGAGTTGCAAAGAAAAATTTGCACCACTTTGCAACTTTGCATTGCTTGCATTTGACGCTTTTTCCATCAAGTGAAAATTCACCACCACGAGAAAATCACTCCAAGATAGCCGAAACCGAGAGAGGTTTTTGTAGAGGGACCCAACACAATCCTATAGGATTAGATGAGAAGTTTCTAAGCATCACGGTGTCCGAGTAATAGCATGCTGAAGTTTACAACCATTTTGCACTTTGGACCCTTAAGGGATCGATTCAGTGGAACATAGCTCAGAGCGATTCCACGTGTTTTGGTGTGAAACAAGACCATGCTTAGCATAAAAATAACTATTTAGACGTGTTGAGATAGTTAGTTTGGTCACACGAGTTGCAGAGCAAAAGTTGCACCACTTTGCATCTTTGCACAACTTGAATTTGACACTTTTTCCATCAAGTAAAAATTCGTTGCCATAGGAAAACTACTTTGAGATAGCCAAAACCGAGAGAGGTTTTTCTAGAGGGTCCCAACATGATCTTGTAGGATTAGATGAGAATATTCTAAGCATCATGGAATCTGAGTAATAAAATGTTGATGTTTGCAACCATTTTGCACTTTGGATCCTGAAGGGATCGATCTGGTGAAACATAGCTTAGAGCAATTTTATGTGTTTCGATGCGAGAAAGGACCATGCATTGTATAAACATACCTATTCAAACGTGTTGGAACAATCCACTTAGTCACACAAGTTGCAGAGCGAAAGTTGCACCACTTTACAACTTTGCACAACTTGAATTTGACACTTTTTCCATCAAAAGTGAAAATCCACAGCCATAGGAAAACCACTCCGAGATAGCCAAAACCGATAGAGGTTTTTGTAGACAGGCGTAACAAAATCCTATAGGATTAGATGAGAAGTTTCTAAGTGTCACGGTATCCGAGTAATAACATGCTGAAGTTTGCAGCCATTTTGCACTTTGGAACCTTAAGGGATCGATCCGGTGGAACATAGCTTGGAACGATTCCACGTGTTTCGGTACGAAAGAGGACCATGCTTAGCATAAAAATACCTATTCAAACACATTGGAACAATCTACTTGGTCACGCGAGTTGCAGAGTAAAATTTGCACCACTTTGCAACTTTGCACTATTTGCATTTGATGCTTTTTCCATCAAGTGAAAATCCATCGCCAAGGGAGAACCACTCAAAGATAGCCAAAACCGCTCCAAGATAGCCAAAAACGAGAGAGGATTTTGTAGAGGGTCCCAACGTGATCCTTTAGGATCAGATGAGAAGTTTCTAAGTATCACGGTATCTGAGTAATAGCATGCTGAAGTTTGCAACCATTTTGCATTTTCGACCCTTAAAGGATCGATCCGATGGAACGTAGCTCAGAGCGATTCTGCGTGTTTCAGTGTGAAAAAATACCTTTCATAGCATAAACATACCTATTCAGTCGTGTTGGAGCAATTAGTTTGGTCACATGAGTTGTAGAACGAAAGTTGCACCACTTTGCATCTTTGCACAACTTGAATTTGACACTTTTTCCATCAAGTGAAAATTCGCCACCATGGGAAAACCACTCTGAGATAGCCAAAATGGAGAGAGGTTTTTGTAGAGGGGCCTAATAAAATCTTGTAGAATTAGACAAAATTTTTTTAAGTGTCACAGTATCCGGCTAATAGTATGCTGAAGTTTGCAGCCATTTTGCACTTTGGACCCTTAAGGGATCGATCCAGTGGAACATAGCTCAGAGCGATTTCGCATGTTTTGGTGTGAAAGAGGACCATTCCTAATGTAAAAATACCTATTCAGACATATTGGAATAGTTAGTTTGGTCATATGAGTTGTAGAGCGAAAGTTGCACCACTTTGCAACTTTGCACAACTTGAATTTGACACTTATTCCATCAAGTGAAAATCCGCCGCCAGGGGAAAACAACTTTGAGATAGCCAATACCGAGAGAGATTTTTCTAGAGGGGCCCAATATGATATTGTTGGATCAAACAAGATATTTTTAAGTGAAATGGAATAATTATTATGGGGTTTGTGTTGTTGCCCCTATAGATTTTGATGGAAAAGGGCATGAAAAATGAGGTTTCACCTTAGGGTTTGATAAAATATTATATTTAGAGGTTGGATGATTGTCTTTTAAGTTTTTACAGGTTATTTTAAGAAGGTGTGAGGCTGTGGAATATTCTGGTAAGGTGTGGAACCAGTCCTTTCAATAAACCCTCCTTATACTAGCATAAAATAAAGGGTTTTGGTTTGGCATGGTGGAGTGAGTTTGTCCTGAGACAAATTGTGGATCTGAGGGTTTGGATACATGATAATTGCTGCCTCAACAAGTTAAGGGGGTTCTTGAATGTTTAAAGGTATGTTCCTTTGTTTCTTGAATTCCCTTGCACAAATAAACACACACCTAAAACATCCTAATTCAACCTTACATGCTTTATATCACTTCTCTAATCACCTAATGAACTCTTCGAGACTTTGAATACACTAAATATGACCTTTACATGACCTTTTTCACATTTTAAACATTTCAAAATTCAAAATTTGCAAATTTTCCTATTGAAGGCATTTACAGAACAAGGTGCTATTGCACCAAACATGAACTGCAAAATTACAATATTTGAGTAAATATCATTATGTAAGTAAATCTCATTACAATGCCTTAGGTACTTCGTTCTCATAGATATTTTACAATGTCACTCATACATTCAAGATTCTCTTTAAATTTCTACATCATAGGTGCTCATTATGAGGTTAACTTCAATTGAGTAACTTCAGATTCCCTCGCTAAGCTTCACATGCTCTTTTATAATGGCTTGAAATCAAAATTGAGATTTGTCAAGATCATCAAAATAAGGATGTTGTGTTGCATTTTTGGCTGAGATTATTTTTGATGGCTCATAAATCAGCATTTTCTGCAACGAGATATTAATCAATTTTTAGTAGTTTACTTACAAATACACAAAGTAAAAGAGAAAAAAAAAGCATCCAAAATGGAAATGAAATAAAAATAGATGGAAGAAACTTACAGATAGACATGTAGGTCTTACAACTTAATCACTCCAGGTCATACATCTTCATTGGGAATTACGACATACCTATTACACACAACACCTCTCATGAATAAAGTAAGTTGAAATTTCAAATGCTCTTATAATGTCTACATCATAGCTGCTCATGATAAGGTTAACTTCAAATGAATAACTTGAAAGTCCCTCACCAAGCTTTGCACACACTTTTCTAATGGATTAAAATCATGATTGAGATTTGTTAATATCATCAAAATAAGGATGTTGCATTGCTTTTCTGGCTAACATTCTCTTGGATGGCTCATATATCTGCATTTTTTGCAAGGGGACACCAATCACTATTTAGTATGTTACTTACAAATACACAAAGTAAAAGAAGATGATAAGATTGACATCAAACAAATTAATTTGCATATAAGTATAAATTAATAAGAACCAATGTGCATATACTTACAAATTAATCCAACGAACCATCCGGGTTTGCTCTACTCTTTATTGTATCAAGTATTGCCTCATGGTCAGACTCACAGACCTTCCACAAGGTCTTCTTAAAAGGTCTACCCCCATATTTGGTCAAAAAAATATTGGATGCCATGACAAGGTTCAAGTAATGAAGAATCTTACGATGCGTGTCAAAGTCTTGAAATAACTAATGTTTAACACTCGAATGTGGCTACCTTCTAAGCCATGTTCCAATAACCACAACTGAGCCTGTAGGTTATTCAATGTTTTCTCCATCTATAACTGGGGCCTCCAATTTAGTTTTGGCCTCAACACAATGACACAAGTAATAGTCTGTTCCCTCATCATTGTCTTCATCTGCAATAGCTACATAAACATGCCCTGCATTGATATGTGTAGAAAATATCTTGAAATTTGTTAACATTACGAATACAGTACAAAGTAAGATAACGATATGAAATTTCAACAACTAAGCAAGTAGATATATCACCTGGTTGAACTAGATTTGATATGTGGTCAAATTCGATCGATGATTCCATCTGTGTCAGTTCCAATGCCATCAGAGGGCGATACGTGTGAAGTGGGCTAAGATAACTTGTCAACCATATGTCAGCCCACTCCCTTGACTCACAATCATTTGAGGCTTGCATTGTACATAAACAAAAGCATGCCATATTTTGTGTATCGATACTCCATGAACCCGCATTTGAGCTAAGGAAAGAGTGTACTTCACCTGATCCTATTAGTGTACAACAATCCTCATATGGTGCAATGTTAGTATCATCCATCAACCAAAAAAATCTATGAACTAAAGACGTGCCTTCATTACCTGGACCCATCGAAGCATTACACCACTCGATGATTGATTTTGCATCTATCAAATTTGCACTGTCTTTATACATTAACTCTTCTCGTGCTAATGCTATTTTGACGCATGCTTATGCACTATTAAGCTCCCCATTTCCATGTCCGGCCTCAAAAAAGTTCCACATATGTTGAACACCTGTAATTACATGCATCCTACACAACCCGTAGAACATGTGTGAGTTCTTGAACTGTGCTGCACAGTTATCAAACCATATTATATGTCGGTTGTATATTATGCCCCTTTGAGCCAAACCATTGTAGAACATTTGGAAGCAACAATGCACGAACTCTGGAGAATGTGTGCGATCATCACTAATTTAAAAGTGGTACTCTCTCAATACCTTCCTTTGGTCATCTGTACTATTAGATGCATGAATGAATGCTATGTGCACAAATATCAAAACCTGTGTGGATTTGTAATACTATGACTACACCTCATGTTGTGGTTGTAGAGTGTAGTTCTCCACAAAGTCAACCACTGATACTATGCTTCCAACTGGAAAGGTGTCCTTGCATAGCTTGAATTGCGTGTCCAACCATTGAGCTCTATGGGTATGCATTGCATACTCAAACAGTATATTGTCATGAAACATGGACATAAACTAGTACACTAGAATATTCTCAATAACCAAATCACACCTTTTTGCTTGAGAACCATCTTTTTTAGCATATGCCATTGTTTTATACTTCCCGAACTCTACTAGTTTTTGTCCCACCTCATCTGTGCTTTCCATATGTTGACATATTGGTATACGCTGGAAGCCATTGCAACACTTGCATGAACCATTCAAGCATGCTGTCCTGAAGAATATCTGGCCATCCTCTATTTCACATAATATTTTTGATAAGAAATCTCTTGAAGATTTTGGTGGGGCTTCTATGCCACAATCCTGCAAAACATCGTTAGTAAGAAAATCTACACATATAAAACGATAAACATCATAATGGTTAGAAAATTCAATATGTAGTCTACAACAACAAGTAGTGCATGTGTGATTTATCTTGACATAAAAATGTTTAAGCATTTCAAAAAATCTTAGAGAAATAATAGTTTGAGGATAATCATTTTCAAATCTTCGAAAAAATTGGGTTTGAGTTATATCCAAAAAAATGCTTTGGATGTGGCTCATGATTCTGACTACTGATTCTCCTTCTTACCACATCCCTTTGATTCGGAGATGGCCTTGTGTTATTCTTCCAATACTCTTCAATTAGTGTTCTCAAGGCTTTGACAACTTCTTTATCTTTTTATGACAGTCTCCCTGAGAATGCCCATAATTCATTTGAATCATTTCCCTCAATTCTTTTCCACCTTTGCATGGCTCTTGATAAAGTTTTTCTACTAATTCTCGTGTGTTCACTCATCTTTTCAATGAGATGAGCTCTTTTTGTTTGATAACTTACCAAAGTCGATGTAATGACACATCGAGTGACATGAATATCCTTTGAGCATGAGGTCTTACCCACACTCACATAAGAATCCATTAGAATCTTCACAATAGTGTCTTCACTCGATGCATTTGATGTTGTCAAACCAAGAGTCTTCATGATGCTCCTATACTTTACACCCTGCATCATTTCAACAAATAATTGACATCTTGCAGTCTCATTTAGTCTTTCAAAGAATCATTCCCAAATCTTATCAGTATATCTTCTACAAGTGCATGTTGAAATCTTACCTTCCTTGTGTTGCAAAATCTCATCATCAATATTAATCAAATACTTTGGCATTCTACACAAAATTCTAGGTGGTGTTCTCCTAGGTACATACATCTCAACATTAGGAGTTTCATCAATATTTAATTGAGGTGAGATAGATTGCCTACCTTTGATTGAGGGTGGAGAAGAAGAAATACCTTGAGGTTCACATGGGGATGATGACATACCTTCTTTTTCAAATCTGAGTGATGATGTACTCTCAACTTGAGATGTGTTGGATGGTGTCCAACAATATTCACTTGAGGTAGATGGTGTCCCTCCATATTCACTTGCACTAGATGGTGTTCGACCATATTCACTTCTGCTAGATGGTGTCCCTCCATATTTACCTGTGCTTAATGGTGTCCCTTCATATTCACTTGTTGTAGAGGGTGTGTCTCCAACTATGGTATCCGAATCTATCTTACGATGATGCTTTCACATTCATTCCTTTTGTGCTGCCAATTCCCGTTCTTTTTTTGACGGTTGAGGTTCCTCTTCAATTGGCTTGTTTTTGTCAATCGTTTCCAATTTCTTCTTTTCACGATATGCCGCCACCCGAACTCTCTCATTTTCTTTGAAGGTTTCATTCTCTTTTTTTGTCAGTTTCCTCTTTGTCTTTTTCTTTGACATGGAAGATAAGTTTATTTGTACCATGGTAATGATATGAATATTAGTTCCTAAAAAATGTATCCATTCAAGTTAATTGAAAAATATATGTCATTCAAGGCTTCATTTAAATAATACTTACAATCATCCTGTACAAAAGTTAACCTAGAATAGACAAATGTGACATGATTTTTTTCAATCCAGAATACCTTAAATAAAAGTGGTAATGTGGCATGCCATGATTGTAAGATAGGCTCAAAATGGAAGCATGGACATTTTCAAAAAAATGCATTTTTTGGAAAAGTTGTGAAGAGATAAGTTAGTTAAGAAGTTAGAAAAATAGTTAGATACGTTGAGGGAGTTGAGTTTGAAGGGAAATAAGATAAATATCATGTAAGTTACAATCATAATGAGTGTAATGGCATTGTGAGTGTTTGATAAGTTTTGGTGTAGGAGCACCTTGACAATCTATTCTTCCATTTTGAAATTTAATTCAATTTTGGATATCTCCATGTCGTAAGAGGGTCATTAAAGACATTTTCCATGTATGGGAAGCATTAGGAGGTTTAAAATGTGCATTGACAATGCAAGGTTATAATGAAAAACAAAATTGAAAGCAAGCCATAATAGAATGAAAGAAAATGTGTAAAGACTTCACATACCTAAAAAACTAGACTTTCAAATGGATGAGTTCAACCCAATTATGTAGGCTTAACTTATTCTTTCTTAAAACTCCACAAAAATTTGACTTGTTCAAAAGGTTTTTCCCCTCCAAACTTTGATTGATATTATATGTCTTTCGATGTGGAAACTCTTCTATTTCATGAAAAGGTGGTAGAAAGATCATGGAAAAGGTGATGGAATGTGAAAAACATTCTTGCACACTCCATAACATCATCAAAAGTATACTTTTTGTCGGAACACACACAAAACTAGGAGAATATACAGACTGTGGGCCTTGACATCATGGGTATATTCAATATTTTTACCATTTTGAGTGGAATACAAAATGCGCTCGTGTTATATCGCGAGCACGTTATTTCTTCCTCAAATGGTAGCATCTCTACTTCTTCAAAATGCACACGCGTTATATAAAATACAATTTTCTTAATATATTTCTTTTCTCCCTCTTTATCTAAGAGGGAGAGAGAGGCAGGGAGGGAGAGGGAGGAGAGAGGCAGGGAGGGAGAGTGCGAGAGAAAGAGAGAGTGGGAGAGAAAGAGATAGAGAGAGGGAGGGAGAGGTAGGGAGGGAGGGAGATGGAGAGAGGGAGAGTGGGAGGGAGATGGAGTGGGAGAGAAAGAGGGAGAGAGGGAGGGAGAGGGAGTGGGAGAGATGGAGATAGAGAGGGAGGGAGAGAGGGGGAGAGTGCGAGAAAGAGAGAGTGGGAGAAGGGGAGAGTGGGAGAGATGGAGATATAGAGGGAGGGAGAGACAGACTGAGAGAGAGATAGAGGGTAGAGGGTTAACCTCAACCCTTAAACCCTTAAACCCTTAAACCCTAAACTCTAAAACCCTCTACCCTCTACCCTCAACCTAATAATCTCTACCCTAAACCCTAATCCCTCAACCCTATACCCTCTTAATGCCTCAACCCTCAACCTTCAACCTTTAAACCCTAATCCCTCAACCCCTATACCCTCTATTTTATAAACTCTTAATCCCTTGACCCTAAACCCTAAACCCTTAAACCCTAACTCGTAAACCCTCTACCCTCTACCATCAATCCTCTAACCTCTACTCTCAACCCTAATCCCCCAACTCTTAAACCCACTTAGTAAAATATCTACCCTAATCCCTCAACCCTCTTGACCCTTAATCCCTCAACCCTCAACCTTCAACCTTTAAACCCTAATCCCGCAACCCCTATACCCTCTTAATTCCTCAACCCTCAACCCCTATACCCTCTTAATCCCTCAACCCATATACCCTCTACTCTATAACCTCTTAATCCATCAACCCTAAACCTGTAAACCCTAACCCATAAACCCTTTACCCTCTACCGTCAATTGTCTAACCTCTACTCTCAACCCTAATCCCCCAACCCTTAAACCCAATTATAAAACTCTCTACCCTAATCCATCAACCATCTTGACCCTTAAACCCTCAACCCCATACCCTATACATTAAACCCTCAAACCTCAATTCTCAACCCTCAACCCTTAATCCCTCAACCCTCAATCCTTAAACCCTAAACCCTCTACCCCTTAGATTGGACCCTGAACCTAATCCTTCAACCATATACTCTCAAACCTATACCCTAAAACCTCTACCCTCAACTAGGTAAACCCTTAACCCTAAACCCTCAACCCTCAACCCTCAACCCTTAAACCTGAATCCCTCAACCCCTATACCCTCTTAATTCCTCAACCCTCAACCCTAATCCCTCAACCCCTATATCCTCTTAATCCCTCAACCCTCAACCCTCAACCCTTAAACCCTAATCAATCAACCCCTATAACCTCTTAATCCCTCAACCCTCGACATTCAACCTTTAAACCCTAATCCCTCAACCCCTATACCCTCTTAATTCCTCAACCCTCAACCCTTATCCCTCAATCCTAATCCCTCAACCCCTATACCCTCTTAATCCCTCAACCCTCAACCCTCAACCCTTAAACCCTAATACCTCAATCCCTATACCCTCTTAAACCATCAACCCTCAACCCTCAAACTTTAAACCCTAATCTCTCAACCCCTATACCCTCTACTCTATAACCTCTTAATCCCTCAACCCTAAACCTTAAATCCTTAAAACCTAACCCTCTACCCTCTACCCTCTACTGTTAATCCTCTACCCTCTACCCTCAACCCTAATCCCCCAACCCTTAAACCCACTTAGTAAACTATCTAACCTAATACCTCAACCCTCTTGACCCTTAATCCCTCAACCCTCAACCTTCAAACTTTACACCCTAATCCCTCAACCCCTATACCCTCTTAATTCCTCAACCCTCAACCCTTATCCCTCAAACCTCAACCCTTCAACTCTAATCCTTCAACCCCTATACCCTCTTAATCCATCAATCCTCAATCCTCAACCCTTAAACCATAATCCCTCAAACCCTATACCCTCTACTCTATAACCTCTTAATCCCTCAACCCTCAACCCTCAACCCTAAACCCTTAAACCCTAACCCGTAAACCCTCTACCCTCTACCATCAATCCTCTAACCTCTACCCTCAACCCTAATCCCCAAACCCTTAAACCCACTGAGTAAAATCTCTACCCTAATCCCTCAACCATATTGACCCTTAAACCCTCAAACCTATACCATATAAATTAAACCCTCAACCCTCAATTCTCAACCCTCAACCCTTAATCCCTCAACCCTCAATCCTTAAACCCTAAACCATCTACCCCTATACCCTCTACCCCTTACATTGGACCCTGAACCTGATCCTTCAACCATATACCCTCAAACCTATACCCTAAACCCTCTACCCTCAATAAATTAAACCCTTAACCCTAAACCCTTAACCCTTAACCCTTAACCCTTAAACCATAATCTCTCAAGCCCTATACCCTCTAATCTATAACCTATTAATCCCTCAACTCTAATCCACCAACCCTTAAACCCACTTAGTAAACTCTATACCATAATAACTCAACCCTCTTGACCCTTAAAACCTCAACCCTTAAACAATCAACCCTAAACCCTTGACCCTCAACCCTCAACCCTCAAACCCTAAAATCTAAAATCCTCTACCCTCTAACCTCTACCCTCAACCCAATACTCTCTACCCTAAACCCTAATCCATCAACCCTAATACCTCAACCCTTACACCGTTAAATCCAAGAAAAATCTCTACCCTAATCCCTAAACCCTTAACCCTTAATCTTTCAACCCTTATAACCTCTACCCTATATATTGGACCCTCAACCCTAATCCCTCGACACTATACCCTATACCCTCAATGCTCAACCCTCAACCTTAAAACCTCAACCCTTAAACCCTAAACCCTTAAATCATCTACCCTCTACCCTATACATTAAATCCATCAACCCTCAATCCTTAAACCCTATACCCTTTACCCCTATACCCTCTACCCCTTACATTGGACCCTGAACCTAATACTTCAACCATATACCCTCAAACCTATACCCCAAACCCTCTACCCTATACCAAGTAAACCCTTAACCCTAAACCCTTAAACCTAAACCCTTAAACCCTAAACCCTTAAACCTTCTACCCTATACCCTCAACCAAATACCCTCTACCATCGACCCTATTCCCTCAACCCTCAAACCTTAAACCGTGATACCCTAGAAACCATCAACCCTATATGACCTCCACCCTAATCTCTCAACCCTATAACCTCAACCCCTATCACTTTATCTCTATCTATACTTATCACCTCTCCCTCCCTCCCTCCCTCCTACCCTCTCTAATTGTCTCTATCTACCGTCTCCATTTTTCTACGTACATCTCATTCAATCAATCCCTACCACCCTCTCTCACTCCTTCTATCCATCTCTCTCTATGTCCCTCCCACTCTATTCCACTCTCTCCCACTCCCTCTCTATCCCTCTCTCTCATGTCTCTCCTTCCCACCCCCCCTCTCTCTTAGGTTTCTCCCTATGGAAACCTACCTAAGTAACTCTCTCTCTGTCTCTCTCCCCTCTCTCTATCTATCCCTTCCACCCTACCTAGATAAGTCCCTCTCAATCCACCCCCTCTTTCTCTACCTCTATCAGGTCACTCCCTCCCACACCCTCTCCCTCTCTCAGGTCTCTTACTCTCACTCCCTCTCTCTCCCACTCCCTCTCTTTCACACTCCCTCTCACTACCTATCTCTCAAATCTCTCCCTCTCACCCCCTCACACTCTCAAGTCTCTCCCTTTGGCACCCTACCTATATAAATCTCTTTTTCTCTCCGTATCTCTCTCCACCCCTCTCTCTCCGTCTCTCTCAATTCTCTCTCTCACCCCCGCTCCCTCCCTCCCTCCCTCTATCCTTGCCACCCTACGTAACTAAGTTCCTCTCACTCCAACCCCTTCTCCCCCATTCCCTCTCTCTTAAACTCTCACTTCCACACCCTCTCCATCTCTCCAAACTCTATCTCTCTCTAAATTATCCCTCCCTTTAAATACATATGTAAATACATACATACATGTGTAGATACAATCTTACATACATACATACAATATATATGCATTGATATATATAGGCATACAAACATACATACACACATGCATACATGACATACAAGCATACATGTACATATAAACATACAAATATATCAGAATACATTCAATATATTGGAATTTAACATAAATGAGGACATAATGCGAGTGCATTATAACACACTTGCATTTTGTCTTAGTTGACATGTTTCTCGTAGAAGCAAAAAAAAAGGCTAAATTGAAATATAACGCGAGCACGTTATAGCGCGCTCGCGTTATATCTTGCTTTAGGAATTCCTGAGCCTTAGGCTTGGTATTTTCCTTGGAATACCAACCCAAAGGCTTGGAAGGCATTCCCAATGACCAAAGACGTGTTTTTAAAAAATCTACCATATTTCACATAATCGAGTTTGTGCTCACCGTCAAGATTGCACGTGGTTCAATATCAAAAAAAATGAACACATGGGTAATGTTGGGTTCTCTCTTAGCTATACAATGATGTAATTTTTTTCACTTTCTAAAAATGTTAAGCCTTTCATCCATAATTTATTTTATTTGTATGTCTTTTTTTTGCCAAAAAGTAGTGTTTCGTATTTTTTTCATTATAAATTAACCCTTCATCGAATTTTTAAATAAATTACATTTTTATAAACTAAACTCTATTCTACAAATTTAAAAAATAAAATAAAAATAAATTCAATTAGTTTCCAAAATTTGTAGGTGTAGCATGGCCAAAATTCTCCTTTTCAGGAAATGTCCACTTCGAAAATTAGTAAAAAATCAAATATTCATTAAAAATTATTAGAAAAATCACGCATCAACTAAATACTGTTAGCAAACTTCTGACTGTTGTGATTTTAAAAATACTAAAAAAAAGTTCACCATACGAGGGTCATACAAGAGTTGCTATGTTATGTTTTTCTGACAAAAACAACACCAATTTGTGTACATCCCTCTTTTGAACCCCTTAATATCAACCATTTTAAAAATAAATTAGTAGTTTAGAAAGTAGACTTAGAGCATTTCGATCCTTTTTTTTGTTCCATCTCAAAATTTTGAGTGTAACTATCCTCAATTTAACGTCCAAGGTTAGTATTTCCTAATTTCAGAAAAAAACTATCCACTTAAGTCCCCTTTTTGGGAACCATCTTTGTGCACTTACCTAGCTATATTTTTTTCTCTTATTTCCATTTTCCAATCCAGATGATTTCTCTAGGACCCTTTTGTATGGTCCTTGGTTTCTAGGGTAGAATGACTTTTTCTTTAAAAAATGGTCTTTTAGTTTTAATCCTATGAGTGATGATACCATCAAGTTTTTTATGTTGGTTAGAATATCAGGGCTACCATTGAAATATTGGAATGAGGAAGTCTATATTCTTATAGAAAACACTTTAGGGTAGTACTTTAATACTAATTGGGTCACAAAATTTAAGGCACATTTGCTATTTGATAGATTTTGTGTGCTTGTGGAGAAAAACAAGGAGCTCCAAACTCAAATTACCCTTTCTTCCAAATATGGTGATTAGGTGTAGTAGATTGAATTGAAATACTCTTCAGTAATTTTTCATTGTTGTTGTAAAGTTGGTCATATTACTACTAGTTTCCCAAGCAACAAGAAATACCTCTTTATCTAAAGGAAAAAAGGACCAAACACCAATAGTTATCAAGGAGTGCATTATTTTCGAGAATGCACAAAAGGAAGAAAGTAGGGGGAAGGCCCTTGTTGACTATACGAAGATGGATACCTCTTTCAAGGATTCAGGGTTGAATGCTAATTTTTCTTGTGAAATTATTTATCCTCCTTGTGCCAAAAAAAGAAGTTTAGAGCTAAAAGATTCATGCACTATGAAGAAAAAATCGTTGGAGAAATTTGGTGTCAAACCACCTTGAATTTGGGTTGGTTATTTTTAAGGAGTTGTGTTATTTTTTGTGCTTTCATTGATTCTCTTGGTTGTCCTTTGTTGTTCTATTATGATTAATGCTAATCTTTCCTTTTGTACAAGGGTTTGCACCCTTTCAAAATCCTTTCTTGCCCTAATAAAAAGCTAACCATGTGGCAAAATTTCACACCTCAAAGAAATTGTTTGTTCTAACAATTCTTTCCCATTGCTCCATTAGCCAAAGATAATTAAGCTGCAATCTTGGTGGGCCATCTCTTTTGTCTTTTCTAGCTTTTGTGGGCTATGAAAATAAATAAGGCAAAATTCAATATACCATATGGTAGATTTTTGCATTATGGGGAAATTGTTAGTTTGGAAGTGGAATGCTATTGCATTATTGGTTGGTAAATTAATATGGTGGCACTCATATATTTGTACTTTTTATGGCAAGAAGAAAGAAAAACATCATAATTGTTCAATCTTCTCTAAGATCAACAAAATAAACACAATATTGGAGTTGTCAAATTGATAACTTCATACCATTGTGTTATTGATTATTGAGATCCACATAAGCACTTTAGTGGCTCCATCACTTGTTCACTAGATGTGAAAAACCATCACAATAGTAGAACACATGACAACTATGCACTTTTTGAAGGAAATCTTAGTCTAATAAATCTCTTCCATTGCAACAATAGTCAAGGAAATACAATGGGTGTAAGATTTGGTATAGAATTCTCTATACCATGAAAGATTTGGATGAAGATGTAGCCTCCCAAGATTTAGGAGCTTCAATGAAAGAACAAGAGAGATCAAGTATGAGAGAATAATTCTATTTTATCAAAGGTTGCAAATGATAGATTACAATGGATTGAAGATTACAAAGAGAACTCTTGGTAATGTAGATATCGGTAAGGCATAGGATTGCATAAGATTATGACATGTGTCTTAATATTATGATTTGAGACATAAATTGATTAGTTTCCCATGTATACCCTAAGTAAGCCTAAGTAATTAGTGTGAATAGGACCTAAGTGATGGACCAATTAGGTAAAACACCATGTTCATGCCAACACACCCTATTAAGTGCAACTTAGAGGGGATGTACAAGATGCAAAGATGGGTCTTGGATATAAGGCTATGTTAGGTACGCATGTACAAATGCAATCTCTCACAAATAAAGAAAAGGAGAAAACACAATGGGACAAAACTCCTCCCTAAAAGAGAGAAAATACAAAATTCTCTCAAAGAAGAATAGGAACAAAAACCCATGCAGGAAAAGGTTTTTCCATAAGAGATAAGAAGAGAGACCATGCAAGCCATCACAAAGTAGAATCTATTGCAATGATGATAGATGCCTGATAATGAATGTTGAAGATGATCCAATCTAGTCAAACACCATTAATCCCCTTACGAAGAAATCAAACCAATAATGCATGAAGGATTTATCCCATTCCTGAAATGAGGATGAGGGAAGAAAGATCAAGATGTGTTTTATCTTCAATTTTTTTTCATGTCTCCCCATGTCAATGCTAGAAGCTACAAAAAACAATTTAGGTGTTTCAGTCCACACTGATGAAAATGAGCATCCAAAATCTAGTAGAGATGAATGTAGAATAAAATCCAAAGATGAAAGTGACTCCTCCAAATCCTACTTGAAGGTCTCCACACCAATTCCAAACTATGAAAAATGATGATGTAGATAAGGAACAAGAGGGTCTAATGGCTTCCTCACAACATCCAAAGAAGATGATACAAGTACATAGGAGCTAATATGAAAGAGGATGTGAATTTCCTTAATAGTGTCCTCCAAGTCTACAAGATAGGACTCAAACAAAAAACTTGCAATGCTTGTCAAGTACTCATCCTAAGTAGTTGTTTCTAGAAGATGAATAATGTCCTGTTGCATTGAATCATTATGAGCCACGGATCTAAGAACACTAGTCTTGCAAGAAGCAATAGTGGATGGAGGAGATGGAATGTTAGCACATGTCTCTAAAACCTTAGTAGATGAAAGAACACCAAGATTCAAATGACCATAATGTATCTCCTCAAAAGTGTCCTCGCTAGATGCTTGAGTGTGTACATTAGCTGAAAGAAGAATAGGAGAAAAATGTGAGGTGTGCACTCAAGATTGATAATCAACCTATCAAATATCAACTATATCTCTACTATGAAAATATCAAATATTAATAGAATATAATTTGAAATCAACACTCTTTCTTGCTCCACCATGTGTGATTTGGTAGATAGATAGGATATTGGTTGAAATTAATTGAACACAATGAACATCATTAAATTCTCCTTCATCTATGCCAATAGATTTTTCCTCACACACACATATGTGTTGCTAGCCATCAATATATGTGGTGATGAACAAGACTCAAATGAAGAGAACATACTCTATGATGAAGTCATATGATGAGAAGCTCCAAAATCAAGTATCCACCTCTCTAACTTGGAATCTATAATTACAACAAGTGAGCTTGTCTTTTTTTGTCTCTTTGAATTTGATGAAGAAAAAAAAAGAACCTCTTGACATTCTTGAAGGCAGGTTGATTTTATTTTTCTTAAGATGATTTTTCAACTCATCAATATATTTTGAACAACATTGATGTTCATCATGCCCTAATTTATTGCAATATGCACATTTCAAATTCTCCTTATTAGATGATTCTCCCTAAGAGGAAGAGGATACAAAATCTTTGTGTAGCTTGTTCCTTTTCTTCTTTTATTTCGTTTTAAGATTCCTTGATTCTTTCTATAGCTTGGGCTCACTAGCCACCAATGCTTGAGGTTTAGAAGACTTGGTGATACCCATTTGAATTAAATTTACTTTCTCTTAGATTAGAAGATTTGAAAAGCTATTACAATTAAGCTTAATATATGCTGCTAGGTCAACCCATAATATTGTGTTCCACTTTTTTGCCAAAGTAGGACATTGAGATTAACATTTTTCACCAAATTTTCATTTTATGAAACCTATAGCAACTAAACCATTAATAATTTTGAGATGAAGTGAACTAGTGATTTGTAAGGATTTGTGTGTAGATTATATATATTTATTGTGATTTTTTTACGTAACTTTTAATAATTTATTTTTTAATAGTAAACAACATTTTTAAAAAGTGACGTTTATGTTGTAACATATTTTTTATAGAAAAATATTAAACTATAATTTTAAAAATATCTGGTGGGAAAGGAACATGAGAATCTTCAGGAACACAAAATCTCTAGTAGAGCTGATATTGGTCAAAATAGAAAAAATGGTATCAAAAGGGGTAAATTCTTGCGTTCAAAAGGAGAAAACCACAAATTCATCATTCACAAGTTGGGATAGTTTCATCATGTCGAAATGGAAGAATATAAAGCTCCCATTTGATTACAGTCTTCTAAAAAATTGTCCCAACAAAGTTGACAGGAGTCTAGTCAAATGGATCCCACCTCAAGAAGGCTTTGCTAAATTAAATTTTGATGGAGCATCTAAAAGTGAATCAAAAAAATTAGGAGCAGGTATTTGCATCAAAAACTCATCAAGGGATCTATCGGTAGCTTTCTCGTTCCATTTAACTCATTGTACAAACAACAGTGCAGAAGCATAAGCATTATTATTAGGGCTGGAAGTGGCATCTTAGTTGGGGATCTCAAATATCCATATTGAAGGCGACTCTATGATAGTTATAAATGCATGTAGGCTAAGAAAGGTTTTGAACTAGAATTTGAATTATATTTTGCAAAAAGCATGGGCTCTAATTGAAAAATTTAATGCCTTCATCATCACTCACACTTATAGGGAAGGTAACAAAATTGCAGATTTCCTTGAAAACCTTGGTTATGAGGAATTTGAGATAAAAGAATTATATGATGTAAGGGAGTTAAATTATTTTCCTCAATTGATTGATCTAATAAAACAAGAAGCTAATGATAATACATGAGGAAAGATCACATCACAATCTTGGTTACAAGTACCTCTTTGGCGTTAACATCATATGGAGAAATTGCCAATGTGGCCTTCTTTGCCACACTAGCAAGGATCTAGAATTCAAACATATACCTGGGGTTTAAAGTTACAAAGGATTATTAAATGAACATGCCTTCACATCTCCTTTCATCATTTTTCCCATGTTTCCCTAGGCGAAATTTGCTATTAAAAAGGCTTCGTAGGAACTTATTTTCACATCACAAATTGGTAAGTGAAAGCTTGTAGCGAGCAAAGCAGTTTGCCAAGGTTTGGAATAGGTTCTCCGCAATTAAAGCTATAGTTAAATGGCTCTTTGACCATGGAATATGAGGGTATCAGTATTAGTCAGGCCATGGGAGCGACCATTGGAAGAATATATCACTTAGGATGCCCTTAAATCAATGTTTAAGTTAGAAAAAGGTAGGGTTAAGGACTGCATTCACATCATCTTGGGCCTTGAAGTCACCAGTCCAAGGGCACGACGAATCATCTTCCCTTCATAGGTAATAGCCATTTTTCTTTCCAATGTTCTTGATTTAATTCAATCATTGGGTGAATTGGAGGATCTAGCCATTTTTTTTAACAATTATCAATACCTATTAGATTATGTACTTGTCTGTGCTGTGCAACAATATAAATTATTCTCTAAGAAAGGGTTTATCAATGGTTTATTCCCAAGGGCATACATTTAGCGGTGACAAAGTTTTGAGGAGATCTTTGATGCTTTAAGGCTAGCTTTGCAATTCAACAACAACTTTATTCTGCAACGTGCTCTAAGGAAAAACCATCGCCTCATTTATTCTCTAATGGAACTTGAAATTAAGGAAAATTATTTTTCCCTGGCATTCTTGCGTGCATTTGTACCACCTCCTCCAAACAATGGCTTACACCTCGACTCAAGCAACTTCGAGTAAATTCTCAAGTTCGGGGTCCGCTTCACGCCACAAATGCTTCGAGCCAATTTGCTAACAGAGCTCAGGTGCATCAAAATATGGTGAATCCAAGGTCGGTTTCACCCATGAAATTTACTACAGTGCCAACTTGTAGCAGAAGGTTGTTTGAGAGAGGGCTTCAACTAGTGGAGGGCTTCAAACTGCAAGATGAAAATTCAGTTATGGGGGAGTCAATGAAACACTAAAAATGGTTTTTGTGGGTTTTTTGCTCAAAATTATCAGGTTTTTTGTATGTTGTAATGGGTTTAACTACATAGTTCAGTCTCTGGGGAATGATTTTAGGGTCAAGTTGTCTGAATTTTGAATTATGAGCTTGCCTTGTATTTGGGATATGTAATTAGGGTCTAGTTGGCTGAATTTTGAACTATCAACTCAGCTTCTATATGTTACGAAATCGATCAAATTTGTACTCTTTTTGGGCTATAACTGGAGGTATTCTTGTTGGTTCTTTCTTTCCAGTATGCCCTTTAGAACCAATTTTTGTATTTATCTATTTATTTATATCAATATATTAAAGTTTCTCACCACTTTCGCTTAAAAAATTAAAAAAAAAAAAAAATTTCTAACATCAATATACAGTGCATGGATATTTTTTCTTAATTTTTTGTTGCATATTTTTTAATTAATTTTTGAAGTCATCGTAATTATAAATTTTATATAGGTGTATGTCGTAACACATAACTTGTTTCGTATGTATCAAATTTTTATTTTTATTTTTGAAACAAGGACATCAATACCTAGGGCACACATATTTTTTAGAATTTTTTTCTCTATTTTTATATTTTTTTGCATGCGTGAAACAAATACCTTAATGTTAAGTGAAAAACCTACTTTCACAAGAAATAAAAAATAAATATAATAATAAAATTAAAAATATTCAAATTATAATTTTTGGAAAGCTTATAATAAGGGGTACATACTAACAAAACATAATTTCTAAATGACTTTATTTTATCTCTCAAAATATAAACAAAAAAATGTTTTTTGTCAGCATTTTGATAGGTGTGAAGGAGACTCCATTGTGGGTATGATTTAAAACTAGAGGGGCTCTATGCAAGGAGGTTTGATCTAAGGGGTCATATCTAACCCTCTTTAATTAAAAACCTTTAGATGTAACCAATCAAGATTTAGATAATTCAATTTTCTAAAAAATATGTGATTTTAGGAAAAGATTAGGGTGTCCCATAAGTGAGACACATTATTGCGGTAGTACCGGCCTATTCCCAGAGAAATTTGATGGTTATGAAAGCTAGAAACAAATACTGAATACTCAAGACCAAACTTGGATAACACATTTATAATCAATTGCAAATCCTCTTTAATGATGTTACAATCATTTAGCTATGTTATTGGTTGCTTAATATTGGAGATGTAGTTTGGGATGTGATCAAAACCTTTAGGATAAAAATTCATTGTCATTATTAATTTGATATCCCTTAATCTTATTAGTTTTACCATAGAATTTTTCAAAAGTCTCCCAAGCCTCGTTAGGTGTTTTGCATGATTCAATATAAAATTATAAATTAAAAGAGACTAATGAACATATGCATAGAAGTGTTTCCTCATGATTGATCTCCCATATTTCCTTTGCACTATCATCAATAGGTTCAAGAATATATTCTCTTATATATCCTAGGTAATCTTTTTCCATTAGATAGTTCCATATTGATTTTCTCCATGAAACATGATTATATGGAGTTAAGACTTCAATTTGAGTTTTTCCCATTGCAAGAAAATATACCAAATAAATGAAAGAAATCAACCACCACAACATTACCCACTCAAATTACTTAATCAAGGATCCCTCAACAAACCCAACAACATATGATCTTGGAATTTTATACTTGGTGCAATTATAGGTGCTAATTTCCAAAATAGTCAAGTGGAATTGATCTTAGTGTATTCAAATGTCAAAATTTTCCATATAAATGAAGTAATTTATTTTCCAAGATGAGACCAATTTGATCATACCATAGAAAATTACAAGGATAATTCATTTAAAAGAAGATGCATGAAAAAATGTTAATGTATGAGTCCAAATAGAGCCCTATAAGTTTCCAAAACAAGAATTGCTTAGCAACACTTGTGAGAATCTAAAATGTTTAGAAAATTTGGCTACAAAAATAAAAAATTATCTTCGCCACCGTGAAGCTTGTGAAATTATACCTAAATAAAATAAATTGCTTGCAAAAAAGATCCCAAATGATTGAGAATGAAGTTGAAGTTGGACTACCAAAATCAAAATGCAAATGGAGAGGAACAGGTTGGTTGGGGGTTTTCCTATTGCCATCACCTTGATGCAATACTAATATCAATAGTGAGAAACAATTGAATATTCTTCTTGGTTGTTGAAATATTCCCTTGATATTGAAATTCGTGTTTGTCTTTCTGAAGCCACTCTAAGTGTACAAAAACCACTTGATTGAGCCAATAAATAGTCTCTAGGAAGGCACACGTGGTTTTAATTTAAGTGGAGCTTTTTTATGGTATATACACAAAGAAATATTCCTTCACCAATTAGTTTTTCTATTTTATGGTAGTTTGTTGTCGATAGTAGCTTTTCTCAGAAATCAATCACTAGTTATAGGAGATTTGTGGGCCCCGAAAACTATAATGGGGCCACTATAGAAATATGTGCTACATGGTGCACCTACTCCATTCATAGGTGCTTGCAAACCTATAGTGGTAGGTCTATGTAGGGTACAAATCTACTTATTGATTTTTTTTTTTTTAATTCTTAATTTTTAAATTAATAAAAAATAGATTTATTTATTTTGAGCAGTACCAAATATACAATGCCTACACAAAATGATATTAGAAAAATATTTCACATGTATGGAATATTCCCTTCAATTTGTATGATTGATGAGGGGTTTTTTCCCTAATGACTTAGGGCAGAGTGCTTCAAATTTGACAAATTAAAAGTCAATCCTTAGATTCTTGGGCCTTCAAGATGTAATAGAAAGGTCATATTTGACCCACAATGCTTTGAAATTTTAGCTAACTTCTTGATCTATCAACCACCTCTCAACATACCCTTGTAGATTTGGCTTCATATGTCCAATTTGACCAAATCAAAAGGCCAACTTAATTTTCTTGGACACCCTAAACTAAACCCAAATTTTCATCAACACACTCTAATATGAACTTGTAGTTCAAAGCCACATAGATGACCCCCCCCAAAATTTCGTATTTTTATCAAGTGTTTTTGATCCTCTAGGTTATAATATTATGCATCAAAATAACATACTCAATTTCAAGATCCAGTAAGATTTATAACCTAGATCTCTTAATAAAGACTAATAAGAAGCAACATCACAAACTTTAATACCATGTAAGAGTTGGTATAGAATGTTTTATACAATGCACTTGATTTGGATGAGGATGTAGCAACCCAAGAATTAGGAGCTTCAATGAATTCACAAGAGAGATCAAGTATGAGAATAATGATATTCTATGAAATCATGCAAATGATAGATTACAAAGGATTCAAGATTACAAAGAGAACCCCTTGGTTATATAGACCAAGGTGAGACATAGGATTGCATAATATTATGACATGTGTCTTAATCTTCTGACTCAAGAAATTCAATGATAAGTATCCTATGTGTACCTTGAGTAAACTTAAGTAACTAGTGCAAATAAGACCTAGGTGATGAACTAGTTACATAAAACTACTCATTTGCACCAACAATGAGCATGTTTTTGGGTCCCATTCCTTGATTCTCAAAGTATCTACAAACCAATAAGGAAAAGGGAAAATTTAGTTAAGAGACATGGGGAATTTTTTCCCCTTTAAACAAAATATTGAAGCTCATATAATTTTTTCAATATAAGAAGTCCTCAATTAAGAACCAATATTTAAATATATATATATATATATATATATATATCCCTATTTTATAGCATGCTAGTTTTATCTTTTCTTGGGCCTATTTGTTGGAGTGAAAATGACACTAAGAGGGCGGGGCGTGGCGTGGCGTGGCGGGGCGGGGCGGGGGGGGGGTGGCGCGGTGAATTAGTGTCTTAACATATTTTACCATTTTTTAGAAAATAAACCATAGCACACATTTGTTCTCAATATTTCAATGATAAGTACATTCATGAGTTGAATGTAATCATTCATGAAATGAAATGAGAAATGCAATTGAAAAATAATGAACAATAAATAATTCTCACAGTAAAGCAGTGAAACCACAAATGAACAATGAGACACAAGATTTTCCGAGTGGAAAACCCTCTTGGGGTAGAAAAACCACTCCTAAACTGTTGCCTTTCAGACTCTTATTTGAAAACCACTATTAAAAATGCCTTATAGGCTAATTTATGAGCACCAACTCAAGGATCACAAAACCCTCATTTTGAAACACCAATTTCAAGGAGCACCAACCCCTTTTCAGATTACAAAATAACAATAATACAGAGGATCTCTCTATTTTCCAAATAATCTCATAGAACCCCACACCCTTAATCTATCTAATAACCTAAAGATTTAAAACAATGAATCCCTAAAATATTAAATAAACTAAGTTTACATATTTGCTTTGCATCATATTTTTCTATTTTGTATAACAGAGCATTTTCAATTTTTTCTTTTTGATAAAGCAACAATTTACAATTTCAATAACTACATCAAATTCTCATAGTAATGAAACACTGTATTTATATGTTTTAAAAAATATAGATCTGCTGAAAAAATGAGTCTTCAATAATGTCATTTTCAAAAGAATCTTTTGCCTAGCTGGTTGTTGGAATCATTTTGTTTCAAGCACCATAGAATAATCAGAATAAAGAGCATCTTTTATTTTGTAACTGAAGAGTAGATAGCCATTTTGAAACCAAACATAAGGAATGCAGTTTTCCAAAATGTAAGATTACCCATATGCCAGATCTGGAAGAAATCAAACATGCTGATAAAAACCCTCAATACAATGAAAAATAGGAAGGATATTTATCAGAGCATCTTTTCTTTTCTCTTTTCACATTTTTACCATTCAGATAAAACAAAAAGGAATATCATTGCCAATGCCTGTCAAACAAATGTAATCAAACTCACACCTTCACAAAAATACCGAAATAAACAATGCTTTCAGAATACCCATGATGGGTAAAGAAATGTAACTGATTTCCATGCAAGTTTTTTGACACAAAAATCAATAGCCCATTTGCATTTTCAGAATCGAACAAGAAATCAGTAATCTTCCTTTCCTTTTGATTTTAAAAAATTTCTTCAATCAAGGAATAATAATACATGTTCATGCTGCAAGAGAATCATATAAATACCAGGTTGATTTGATGCCTGTCATAATAGTTGCCCAGATTCGTAACTCCAATTGACTTTCCTTGAAGGAACACAACTGACAACATTCCATGCTTTGAGAAAAGAAAACATATGTAGGCCGAGCTCTCATAATGAGATGATATTAGTAACACAGAGTGATGACAGATAGAGAGAAGAGAGCAAATTTGTAGAGGAGAAGAGACCATGCTCATGGTAGTGGTTAGGGTTGCCAAACCCTAGCAAGGAAAATACGAAAATAAATTTTTTCCCTAACCTTTCAAGATAATTGATAACTTTGGGAAACATAATAGTCATTTGAGATCTGCTAAATAAAACACAATTATTAACAAACATCCACAATGCTTATGATTATGTGGTCAAAGACATTCAAAATGTTGATCACTTTAAATTATTACATCCACATTGTCGATGCCAAATCAGCTACCAAGACTTTTCATGAGAAGGCCGATACAAACCATAGATTCAAACCAATATTTAAAATAAATTTGAACCCAAAATTTTACTTGAGCTTTTAAAAAAAATTCAATGTGCGTGACTCATCAAAGTTTACCAAGCCTGATAAGAATCCTGTATTGCTATGTGAAAAGATATTTAAAGTGCCCAATGTCACTTATGGTATGAAATATAAATAATTCAAAATACTTACTAAAGACATTCACCAATGAAATACTAACTGCCCACCGTAATCTGCCAAACATTACTTTCACAAGACTTTACACAAAGTCAATAAATTAAGAGGTCGATAGGAATAATATCATCTCAAGTGAATTCTTAAGGAAACCCGATAGGGTTTACTTCATTTTAGATGCTGATTATCACACCTTCTATGCCAAATATATCAATAATACCATCAAACAAATAAAATTGCTTGAAATATGAATTCAATGCTTCCAAGTAATTATATGGCTTTAGAGACTTTAGAAAGACATGAGTGAATCAATAACCAAGCTGCCTGAATCTTTAGATAGTGTAATTGCTTGTTAAAGCAATATAGATAAACAATGAACCAGAATCAAGTGCCATATTTATCAATCACTAAGACATCACCATTGATACCATGAAGATATAAATATGTGAAGATGATATAGATGCCAAACCAAGATCAATCTGTAAAAAGATCAGCTGAAACAATATGCCTGAACATGTCAAAGTGACAATGTCATAAAATAGAAGCTGATGAATGCCCTGACAAAAAGAACACCGTGAAAAACTGAATATCTTGAGCCTGTTGCAAGATCATCTTGAATGACTTGTAATAATGCTTTATCACACTGTCAGTAAACATAGCCATCTGAAAATATATTTCATTCATAACTCTGAAGAAAAAGGCACATGAACAATATCACACTGAAAACCATCATGAAGAAACTAAATCACCATAAACATGAATATAAAAATGAAGCCTCTGAAATATTAACTGAGATACCAAAGAGCATGCCAATAGATTTTATCATCAAGGACAACCAAAGACAACAAACTCCCCCTTTGTCCTTGATGGAAAAACACAAATTGCTCTCCCCCTTTTTGCCTCAATGACAAAGAAATGCAATGCAACCACAATTGAGAAGCCAATAAAGAACTATATGAACCAACTGCAAGTAAAAAAAATAAGAGCAAAAAACTGAAAATATATAAGAGAGATGGAAATAAGAACATATAGAAACAAGCCCCCCTACAAAGAAGCTCCATACATAGATATATCAAAATTGGTATCAATACTCCATTTCTCAAACAACACTATCAGTACACATTGTCATAAAGCGAGAAAACTAGGAAGATAAGAGCATTGTCAAATAATCCAAATGGGTCATTGAAAACACTTTCAATCCATTGCAAGCACACTAGCAATTCACCACCCCATTTGTAAACCATATTGTAGATGTACAAAGTCTTGAATCAGATCAATAAAACACAGTAACAAAACACACTCATGAAGACTATAAAAACTTTTAAAGTATCATCAAGAGAGACCTATACCACCAAAAATACCATAAGAGTAACTCTGCACACAGTAACAAATCACTTTCCACTGCATATCAGTGATCTAGAAATCCATTATCTAGCTGCCTTGTGTCTCTGAATCTCTGATCTTCACTGTACCTTAGATTATCTAAATTTTGAAATGGTATAGATGATCACATAACTGCATCTCCTGAATCACAACAATATCATGAAATCATGACAACTCAAGTTTCTGATGTACACAACTCAAAAAAACACAACTATTCAAGTAGTTCGAGATTAAGCTCTAATTAAACAAGACCACACTACGCATTATAAGAATAAATTTCTGAATACCATGAAGGATGTGAACATTTTCAACTAAATCTCATAAGATGAAAAATATCAAACTTCTTTAGACATCATATCATGCCAAAACCAACAAAGTATTGTCACCTACAAGCTAAAGACCATGAAATTTTTTAACTACCAAGTAGTAGCAAAGCACTGTTAGACCAAAACAAATATTTCATTGTCAAAGTATTGTCTTTTATGAAAGTTGTGCAAGTGATAACAACAATAACTATCATCATGTATACCATACTATCAGTATACTAAAAAATATGTCATAAATAGGCAATATACAATTCACTGTCACTATGTCCCTGCAACAATCATCGATACTTGTGTTCCAACGATGAAATGATACGAGCAACTTCCAAGCACAACACCGCAAAACTCAATTTCAAGCAACATTCACTGTCATTGTCCTTTCAACTAGCTGCCACTATTGTTACATGCCATATACTATACTAAGATCTGAAACTATTAACAGTTCACTGTCTTATCATGCTTTATCATTGAAAATTCACTCATATAAGTTAAACCAAACATTATAATATGTGCAGAACAAGTAAATTTTAAGCATGATATCAAAGTGTTAAGCAATGATGAGACTGAACAATCAAGATAACAAGATTTAATGACAAATAAAAAGAATGAATACTGATTCATAGTCCAAGCCACCGTCATCTCATGGAAATATATTGACATCAACTAACTCATGCACCTTTTGAATGGTTAAACTAGAATCCACCAATACCAATATTAATGAACGATTTCAAGACATCAAAGATAAGCAGCTTAAACATCTCTTGTATGTAGTCAACCTACAACTTATGAATTGAGCCATTAAAGCATCAAAATCACCAAAGGACTGCCAATGTACTTCAAACTTGAATTCTTTAACAACTTGTAAAGATGATCAGTTATACACAGTGTAATAATCATGATGATATCTGTTATATCCAAGGCTCTCATAAACTTTCAATATCATATGCAGACCTTCGCAATCAATACAATCAGAATAAACATAATTAAATATTGACATTTACAAACCTTTTCTTTACTTCTTATACCACCAATAGAAAATGCATGATGACATACCTCATTCTAGACTTCATAGGGGTAAAATGTGTTACCATAATAGACTCCCCCTGAGTCTTTTCTTCTTCTCAAGATTTGGATGGTATCACATGTACAAGTAGTACAAAAGGAGTTTTCACACATTCATCTTTATTGCTCTTCTTGTCATCTTGATTACTCTTTCTTCTCCATACCAATGTAGACTTTTTCACTTGTTTACTTAAAGTACTTGTCTTTCTATTAAATCTGCATTGCTATAATTTATGCCCAATGTTAGTACATCTGAAATAAATGACTTTGTGATTGTTCTGAGCAACAAAAGACTTCCTATAGACATTTACAACATTTTCCCCTACATTATTATCACTTATATTGATTATACAATCTCTTCTTAAGTGACCAAAATTGTTACAGTTGTAACACACCACATTCTCATTTCTAGAGACACTAGAATGATTCTTATTTGACCATCTCATGCAATCAATTGCCTTATGACCATGGTCATTACAAACATAACAATATCCTTGAAAAAAATAATTATACCTAAATGAATGATCATGCCAAGGATGTGAAGATCTGAAGACATTTCTCCTATCTCTGTGAGTACCTTTGAATTTTATTCTAGCAGTAGTGTTATCCTCTGATTTTGTTTTCTCTACACTCTTCAGTGCAACAACATGGTGACAAAGATCAACCTTCATTCTTGGTGTAATTTTTTTTCCATCTGCAATAGCAAACACTCTTTTAGATTCTTCGGCAGAGCTTTGTCCAACCTCATATCCCACTCTTGTAGGATCCTTAGAATGATTTTGTCTACCCAACATCTCATTCAATATATTAGTACTATGATCAAATTTTTGAATTTTATCTGATTGAACCTTGACACTTTCAAGCTCTTTTCTTAAAGCAACTAATTCTCCTTCAATTTTTAGAAAATCAATATTTTTAACCTTCAAATTAGACCTTACAACATCTGCTATCCTCTTACATTCTTCAATTTCAATTTTCTGACTTATAATCATATCATCTTTAAGAGTTAGTTCTTTTAACACAAAATCATTATCTGAACATTTCTTTAAAGAAGCAATCTCAATTTATAGTTTTTGTGTTTCTTGATCTTTATAACTTATACCAACACGAAGAAAATCCTCAACTCTCTTGGCTTCTACAAGCTGTTCAAAGAGACTATTGCTTGATTTGAAGTTTTTTCTTGAGCAAGAGCTTGAGCAGATTTTTGTTCTTGAGCCAAAATTTTCTTTTTGAGTTTTTTAATCTCTTTTAAAATATATTTTAGTTCACCTTCTAGATCTACTTCACCATCTTCAATATCATTGCTGTTTGTATCTTCTTGCTAAATGATTTCAACCATGAATAATGTTTCATCTTCTTCAACTAAGGAATATTCAGATTCAGTGTCTATTTCATCTTTACTAAACAAACACTTCTTCTTTTTGAATTTGAATTTTTGTTTAGGTTTATAGGCCTCTTTCTTAGGCTATTTTTCAGATTTCTCATTGTCACTATTTTGATCACCATAGGGGCACTTTGCAACAAAGTGACCTATTTTTCCACAGTTAAAACACTTAAAGGGAAGTTTTCCCTTATATTTTCCAGATCCCTTTTTAATCTTTCTAACAAAATGGGATTCTATAGAATCAAAAAATTCTGACTCACTATCCTCATCTTTTTCTTTCTTTTCATGTAGAATTATTTTTACTGATTCTCATTTCATAGGCATTCAAAGTACCTTGTAAACTATCTAAGGTAAGCTGGTCAAAATGCTTCTTTTCTTCAAGAGTAGAAACCTTAGCTTAAAATTTAGGCAATAAGGTTCTAATGACCTTAGTTACTACATCAAATTGTTTTACATCTTCTCCTAGCCCTTTCATAGCATTAAAAATTTCATCAATTCTCAAGAAGTAATCAACCACTTTTTCATCATCCCTCATTTTCATTTCCTCAAACTGATATTTTAGAGTAAGGAATTTTTGACTATTTAACTTTTTCATTTCCTTGATAAATGGTTTCAAGTTTATTCCAAATTTATTGAGCAGATTTTTAGTGCACACAAGATAACATGTTTTTCTCTAGCATTAGTTTCATACTTTTTTTTTTCATCAACAGTTGTGGGCAATGCAGGTAAAACAATATACCCATTTAATACTATGCTCCACACATCGAGATCAATAGAAATTAGATATGTTTCCATTCTGATTTTCCAGAATACATAATTCGTTCCATCAAATAATGGAGCTCTAGTCACAAATGCGCCTTCATGAGCTTGAGACATTTTAAATAGACTCTAAGACCGAAATATATCCTAAGTTGTTTAGACCTATTAGAGGACCCTACGCTCTAATGCCAATTGTTGGAGTGAAAAGACACTGAAAGTGGGGGGGGGGGGTGAATCAATGTCTTAACATATTTTACCATTTTTTAGAAAATAAACCATAGCACACATTTTTTCTCAATATTTCAATGATAAGTACATTCATGAGTTGACTGTAATCATTCATAAAATAAAATGAGAAATGTAATTGCATAACAATGAACAATAAAGAATTCTCATAGTAAAGCAGTGAAACCACAAATGTACAATGAGACGCAAAATTCACTGAGTGGAAAACCCTCCCAGGGTAAAAAAACCACTCCTAAATTGCTGCCTTTCAGGCTCTTATTTGAAAAAAACTGTTAACAATGCCTTATAGGATAATTTCTAAGCACCAACTCAAGGAGCACCAAACCGTCATTTTGAAACACCAATTTCAAGGAGCACCAATCCCTCATTTTGAAACACCAATTTCAAGGAGCACCAACCCCTCAATTTGAAACACCAATTTCAAGGAGCACCAACCCCTTTTCAGATTACAGAATAAAAATAACACAAAGGATCTCTCTATTTTTCAGATAAACTCTTAGAACCCCACACCTTTAATCTATCTATTACCTTAAAGATTCAAAAAAATGAATCCCTAAAATATTAAATAAACTGAGTTTACATCTTTGCTTTGCATCATATTTTTCTATTTTGTATAACAGAGCATTTTCTACTTTTTCTTTTTGATTGAGAAAAAATTTACAATCTCAATAATTACATCAACTTCTCACAGTGACGAAACACTATATTTATATATTTTCAAAAATATAGATTTGCTGAAAAAATGAGTCTTCAACAATGTCATTTTCAAAAGAGTCTTTTGCCCAGCTGGTTGCTAGAACTGTTTTGTTTCAAGCACCATAGAATAATCTGAATAAAGAGCATCTTTTATTTTGTAACTGAAGAGAAGATAGCCATTTTGAAACCAAACATAAGGAATGCAGTTTTCAAAAATGCAAGATTACCCATATGCCAGATCTGGAAGAAATCAAACATAATGACAAAAACCCTCATTGCAATGACAAATAGGAAGGATATTTATCAGAGCATCTTTTATTTTCTCTTCTCACATTTTTTCCATTTAGATAAAACAAAAAGGAATATCACTGGCAAAGCCTATCAAACAAATGTAACCGAACTCACACCTTCACAAAAATATCGAAATAAACAATGCTTTCAAAATACCCATGATGGGTAAAGAAATGTAACTGATTTCCATGCAAGTTTTCTGACACAAAAATCAACAACCCATTTGCATTTTTAGAATCGAACAAGAAATTAGTAAGTTTCCTTTCCTTTTAATTTTAAACACTTTCTTCAAGCAAGGAATAATAATACTTGTTCATGCTACAAGAGAATCATATAAATACCAGGGCGATTCGATGCCTAGCACAATAGTTGCCTAGATTTGTAACTCCAATCGAATTTCCTTGAAGGAACACAACTGACAACATTCCATGCTCTAAGAACAAAACACATATGCAGGCCGAGCTCTCATAATGAGCTGATATTAGTAACACATAGTGATGACAGATAGAGAGAAGAGAGAAGATTTGTAGAGGAGAAGAGACCATGCTCATGGCGGCGGTTAGGGTTACCAAACCCTAGCAAGGAAAATACCAAAATAAATTTTTTCCCTAACCTTTCAAGATAATATATGACTTTGGGAAACATAATAGTCATTTGAAATTTGCTAAAGCAAACACAATTATTAAAAAACATCCATAATGCTTATGGTTCTGTGGTCAAAGACATTCAAAATGTTGATCACTTTAAATTATTACATCCACATTGTCGATGCCAAATCAACTGCCAAGAATTTTCATGAGAAGGCCGATACAAACCATAGACTCAAACCAATATTTAAAATAAATTTGAACCCAAAATTTTACTCGAGCTTTTAAAAAAAAATCAATGTGCTCGACTCCTCAAAGTTTACCAAGCTTGATAAGAATCCTATATTACTGTGTGAAAAGATATTTTAAGTGCCCGATGCCAGTTATGGTATGAAATATAAATAATTGAAAATCCTTACTAAAGACATTCACCAATGAAATACTTACTGCTTACCATAATCTGCCAAACGTTACTTTCACAAGAATTTACACAAAGTCAATAAATTAATAGGTTGATAGGAATAATATCACCTCAAGTGAATTCTTAAGGAAACCCAATAGGGTTTACTTCATTTTAGATGCCAATTATCACACCTTCTATGCCAAATATATCAATAATACCATCAAACAAATAACGTTTCCTGAACCAATATGAATTCAATGCTTCCAGGTAATTAGATGGCTTTAGAGACTTTAGAAAGACACGAGTGCAATGATGTTAGTAAGTCAAGATTCATAGAACAAATTGAATCAATAACCAAGCTGCCTGAATCCTTAGACAATGTAATTGCTTGTTAAAGCAATATAGATAAACAATTAACTAGAAGCAAGTGCCATATTTATCAATCAATAAGATATCACCATTGATACCATGAAGATAGAAATATTCCAAGACGATATAGATGCCAAACCAAGATCAATCTATAAAAAGATCAGCTGAAACAACATACCTAAACATCTCAAGATGACAATGTCATAAAACAAAAGCTGATGAATGCCTTGACAAAAATAGCACTATGACAAACTAAATATCCCCAGCTTGTTGCAAGATCATTTTGAATGACCTGTAATAATGCTTTATCACACTGTCAGTAAACATAGCCATCTGAAAATATATTTCATTCATAACTTTGAACCAGAAGGCACATGAGCAATATCACACTGAAAACCATCATGAAGAAACTAAATCAGCATAAACATGAATATAAAAATGAAGCCTCTAAAAGATTAACTGAGATACCAAAGAGCATTGCAAAAAAAATTGTCATCAAGGACAACCAAAGACAATTGAGAAGTCAACACTATTTTCTATAAATACGAGATTTAAACTCATTTGTAAGTATATGACCATAGGAATAATTATTTCATAAGGTTTGCATATACTTACTTTCAAAATTATTTTTTAGTGATAGTAGCCTTCATATGTTCGAACTCATTTTTAATATTATGTGTATTTGTGATTTTGTATTATCAACAAATGAATATATGAAGTCATGATCTTTTCCCCCCTTTACTATGTTCATTCTGGAGCCTTTTATATATTCATTATATTATTTCTTTAATTGTGGTTGTGTGATGTATGTTGTTGCTAAATGAAAATTAATTCAATGAATATATTTGCGCAGTTCATTTAGATTAATGTTAGATTCACAATAATTTCTTTTCCCTTTTCTCTTATTGTGATTCGAGAAGAGCTTATTGTAAAGTTGATGAAGAGAAAACTTCTAAAGTTCTAGATGTTGTTTGGAAAATCATATCGCATATTTTTAAACTTCCTATTTTGGTTTAGGTTCACATGCAATTGTAGATTTGAACATCAATAATTTTGACACATTCAGTGGGACCAAAAGAACTAATATAGCTCAAATATACCTTAACAGTTGTTGTAGCTAGATTATGATCATATTTAATGAGTGAGAGGCTCACAACTAGACCTCCAATAGATTTTGACCCCTATATCATAGTTCCACCCCTTGTTATCATTCTTAGAAGAAGGGTCATTTAACCAATCCCACCACCCCATTCAATGGTACCTCAACAAGTTCCAAAAATTAATGAATTGGAATAAAAGAAAAACACTAATTATTCTAGTTGTCCTAACCAATAGGAACTCTATTCCCATTAATGTTCTCAAATCACTTCCAAATCTTATCGAGGAAGATTTTAAAGCACTTGTGTAATGAAGGATTTCTGCAAAACAGATTGTTAGTCCAATATAAGCATGCAATATTAATTAATCCAACAAACAATGAAACACATTAGAGATTAAAAGAGAAAATGATTAAAACTGGAATAGCCTCACCCAATCTTCTCTCCTCCATGATTCACTTCCATTGTACCTCCTTAAGCTTGCTACAATGAAGAGTGCCCTCAGCTTGTGTGTGAGCAAAACTTTAAAATGTCTAGTCCTAAACAAAGCCTTTGAAGGCATTTTGAGAGTATGATGTTGCACAAGAATATTAATTCTAAATGCAAGAAGCCTAATATGGTAAAATAAGTATGAAAGAAGACAAATAGAAACTAAGAGATCTAAGATATTTATATGCGATCCCGCAAATGAGATCAATATTGTCATTTTATAAAAAATGCAATCTTGAACAAACGGACGAGATGGGAGATTAAGAAACGCCCTAGAATCAACAGTCAAGATTCAAAGTGACAACTCTCAATTAGGGTTAGGGCAACAATCCCCAAATGTGTGGACAAGATTTAATTTAATTAATTAAATCAATGGTGGATAATAAACGTGACGTCGAGATGAAATTAGTAAAAATCAAGAGATAAGGAGATGAGATTTTAGAAAATTAGTAATTTTAGCAATTACTTGATTTGTAGAAGAATGATTCCATTTTGAATTAAATTAATTCAAAATATGGATTTTGTGAGATAAAGAGTAATTGATTTTTGAAATTAATTACTAAAAGAAGAATCAGTTAACTATGTGAAGTCATTTTTAAATAAATTACTTTATTTAAAAAGAGGGAAATGTCACATATGGCAATTAAATAATTAATAATTATTATTTAATTTAGAAGAGGCAGTTAATTAATTAAATAGATTAATGAATCTATTTAATTATGAGAGGATTTAGTAATTAGTGACATATTAAATAAATATATTAAAATATACTTATTTAATAATCAGGAGGACATTAATGATGACGATTAATTAAATAAATGAGATTTTATTTAATTGTAAGAAGAATTTGATAATTAGTGACATATTAACTAAATAAATAAGATTTATTTATTTAATAATCATGAAGAATGAGAGATCATGAATTAATTAAATAATTATAAATAATTTAATTAATAGTTGAATGTGGGTTAGAAACATAATTACATAGTTATAATCATGTTATGACGAAAGGTGGTAAAATAGTGGTCATAGGCCTAAGCCATTTTTAGGTGTGTACAACTTGTAGAACATTTTTAAGGTGTTATATATATATATAATGCATTATGTTATAAAAAAAATTCCTTGTTCAAAGGGAAAGCCTTAGATTTCTACAAATCACTAGCCAAAAGCTCTATTTCCTCAGGGGACAAAATCAAAGACACATTCTTCAAAAGGTTCAAAGATAAAGGAGACACACCCCAATTGTAGTAGTTGATTAATATAATGAGAATTCCACAAGAAGCTATAATTGATTTCAATACTAGGTATAATAAAAATTAGAAAAATGATACCTACTTCCACATGACCCCTAGTTGATATGGATTTTGTTTTTTATCTAAAGGATTTCAATTTAGATGTCTTAGTCACGATTCACTCATTTGGGAGGGAAAAATCTCCCCACAACATAAGTGGTGGAAGCCAAGAAATGGAAGGATTGCCTAAATAATTATGCCTCCAACTCAAATCAACGAATAAACAACAATAAGAGCATGATCTACTTCTTCAACAACCCTCAAGCCCTTCAAGATAGAGAGATTATTGTTCTATGTTGTAAGAGTGCTTCCCTTACTTCAGTGTACCTTGGCCTCCCTCCCATGATTAATTAAGTCACCCCTAGCTTTTGGAACTCGATTTTGGAAAGAACATAGAGGAAATTGGCTAGATGGAAAGGCTGCATCCTAAGCCATGCTGGTTAGTTGCAGATTCTAGCTGCTGCTCTTCAAGGTATCCTTATGTACTCTATCCACTTTTAAAATTCCTAGATATATTGCAGATAAATTTGAAAGAATACATAGGAATTTTCTCTGGTCGGGTACAAAGGAAAATAAGAAATTGGCTGTCTCCCTAAATCCAGTGGTGGCCTTAGTATAAGAAAAATCTAGCCCACTAACAAATCCCTTCTTGCAAAGGTTGGATAAGATTTGCTGAGGAATAAGAAGGATTGGTGCACATTGATGAACATGAAGTATCTCAATGACAACCCTCTGATCATATGTCTCTTAGATGACCATCCCCATGGTTCTTTAATATGGAACATTATCTATAGGATCAAAAGGTTTTTGAACTCTGGGCTAAGATGGAAACTTGACAATGGTAGAAAAATTAAGTTCTAGGAGGACCCTTGGCTGCTTGAAATATCCCTCAATCAATCTGACTTTAGGAATTTGATGGCCCTTGCCTTTACGTTTTTTTGGAAAAAATGTGATAGACTACTTAAATGGATAACATGGTTCCATGACATGGAAGATGTTAAAGAGTTGTTGCCCTCACTCCCTGGAGTTAAGGCATCTTGCTAAGAATCTTCAAGAAACACTCTCTTTAACTAGAATACCCATTTTTTTTGTCAAGAGGATGAATTCTACTAGACAAGGGAAAGCAAGGGTAATATCTTGATAAAGTTTGCGTATAGTCTATTATCTCTACAAGGAACTCAAAATAGTTTTTGGAAACATGTTTGGAATAGATATCATATGTCAAAAATTAATTTCTTGTGGTGGACGGCGAGTGTCAATAGGATCCTCAAACATGAAAACTTAAGAAAAAGGGGGATTTAGAACCCCTAACATATATATGCTATGCAAAAACGATGAAGAATCTATCCCCCACCTTTTACTACACTTTCCGTTTGTTGCTAAAGTTTGGGATTCTACCTTGCAAAAGGGGTATCTATTGGAAAATGAATGAATATCTTAAGATCTTTATGGATAAATGCCTCTATCCCTATTACCACCCTTTACCCAAAAAAATTTGGCGACATGCCTCCCCATGATTTGCTGGTGTCTATGGAAGGAAAGGAACAATAGGATATTCCAAAATGTTGAAAAAATCCCAAAGGAGGTCTTTAGTATTTGATTTAGACTAATTAATGAGTGTAAAAAGGTGAAAAATGGGTTTGCATCAATGAAATATGATGGACCTATCTTTCACAATTTCATTAGGAAATGAGATCCACACAAGGAATTTTCTTACAAACCTTAGGTGAGTAAACTCAAGGTGTGAATCTTTAGATTTCCTTTTTGTGTCAGGATGAGGGTCTTGATCAAACAAAACTTTGGGGAGAAAAACTAAAAATAGTAAATCAAAAACAAATTACAATATAACACTTGGGATAACAAGATTAAGCTCAATAATGAAAGAACCAAAAAATATAATGTAGATTAGAGAAGGGAAGAAGCATGTGTACTAGTCACCAAAAGTCAGTTTTTGAAGCTGATATGGGACTCATTCGCCCAGGGGAAAATGGGTCTTGAGTTAGGATTTTTCTGCAATCTTTGAGAGCCTTTGCTACAGATCCGAGTCTTCCAATTTTCCCAGGTTTTAGGTTCAGAAAGCTAGAAATAATTTCTATAGGTGATTTTTTGTGAGATGACAAATTTTATGACAACTTTTGCAACCTTGATGACTTCAATTTTGTTCTTGAAAGGGGCTTCAAGATTTCTTCCACCTAGATCTGCAATCACAAATCAAGAGGGAGAAATGTTTTGTTTTTGGTGAATGGGAGTTTGCCTTGATCAAACCGTGTTTTGGTAATCAAATCTTGAAATGAAATGAAACATGAAAGAGGGAATGAAGAATGAAAAAATCTATGTTACCACTCAAAAAACCCTTGAATAAACCTTGGAATCTAAATCGGAAAATTTCATGAAATGGATTCAATGGATGTGGATCTTGACACTTGAATCTTGCTTGAAATAGTGCTTTTTAATGCTTGATTGAATCATGAAACCTACATCACCATATTAGCTCCAAAAACATGCATGATGTAAGAAGACTTTGATATGAAAATTGGATCTTGATTGCTGCAATAAATCTTCAATAAATTTTATCTTGAATGCCTTGAATTCATCTTGATCATCAAATTGTCTATAGGAATGCTCACTTCAAATTTTTTAGGTGAAACATAGTGAAATAACTTTATATTTATAGATATATATCCTTAATTTCTCAAAATTCAAATATCACAAGCCAACTTTGAATCACAGATTTGAAAAAATTAAAATACCACCAAAAATATAATTTAAATTTAGGTCCTAGGTCTAAGGGAGGACCCATTAGCCCATGGGTGAATGGGTCCTAGGTCCCTAAATCTAGGACACACATTGCTCAATGAGAAGTGTTATGTTTAGGCATTAATGAATGTCGGGTTTCCTTTTCAAAAATTGTAATAAAATAGGCTTTGAAAATTAATTAAGGGGCCAATTAAGGAAAATTAAGCTCAATTAATTAAAATACCCCTACATAAGTGTGAAAGTGTAAAAAAATACATCTTACAACACTAAAATAAGGCACAATTAAGTCCAAATTAACTAGGAGAGCCCAAACAAGTGTGAAAATGTATAAGGGATACATTTTTCTACACTAAATTTATCCCCCACTTTAGTGAGAGGAAGACCTTGTGTCAAAATCACACTTAAGTAGACATTCAAAACATATGTATGCAACAAAAACAAGATTAATCAATCATACAACATAAAATACTAAAAAGAAAAGTAAAAATAGAAAAAGGCATATCAAGCCTCAATTGTTTTTCCAAATGAAAAGGGAAGATCAAGCCTTAATTTTCCAACACGATGTGGAACATTTCTCAGATGATTTTCCAAAATTTTTCACAAGAGAAACATGATGTCCACTATGCAAACAACAATGCACGCTCACATAGGCTAATAGAACCTTAGGATTTCCACTAGGTGAGCCCCCAAAAGTGGCTAAGTGAGAAAGTCATGCCAGGTCTACAAGATGTCACTATAGAATTCGAAATTCATGCCTATTCGACAAGCTCTCATCATACAAACCATACCAAAGCTATATCTCTAATAACTCTGATAAGGCGCCACAAAAGTATAAACTTCAAGCTTCATAAAGTTAACAAGACCTGTTATGCTAAACCGTTATGAACAAAATATAAATAAAGTTTGTTTAAAGGGATTTTGATTAGTTCAGGTAAGGTCTCCTCTTAGGGAACATCACTCCTAATATCTCCAAGAGAGGACAAGTCAAGGATAAAAGATTCATAACCTAGGGAATGCAACACGTAAGAATTCCACTAGGAGGAAAGTCATATGCCAAGAAATGTCATGCTCTTAGAGGACATCAAACCCAATGACACCACGAAGAAAAAGATGCATCGCAAGAAGAAATGAAATCGCACAATGAAGCATAAGGAATGCCAAAAATTTCAAAAATAATAATGCCAATGTATGCCCCCACTTTAAAGAAATTTCTAGCACCATTGCTATGGTCAATTACTTTAAAGTAGAAATTGATCAATGCTAAACAATAAAGAAGACATGGGAGCTTATTCAAAAATCCATATGCCAAGTCATATGTTTCCAAATGAAGCTATGTCATGGAGAGGGGTTTCCCCCAAAATAAAATCTCAAACACATAAGGGATCTACTGATTCAGGGTCAGTATGTCTTTGCTACAATGATATTATAGAGCTCGAAAACATCATCATTCCCCAAATAATCATAGAACAAGAAGAATGACACATAGAGAATGAAAAAAAGAAAAATATTTTGGTTCAACATGGAAGAGATCTAAATGTCTCGACTCCTTGCATCATCCCCAAAAGAAAAACACAAGACAAAAGAAAAGATAAATGTTTACAAGATATGGAAGAATGTAGATAAAAATAGAGAAATTTTAACATGATGAGATACATTAAACATAAAAATATGAGGGATGACATTATGCACATGCAATCACATAAGTAAATGTGAAAAATAAAACAAAAACAAGACTAGTAAGGAACATGCGAGTCAAATTGTAGTAGATCGTCCACATCCCAATCTTGATCAGTATATGTAGAAGGTGGATAAATAGCTAAAGGGACAACATCAAGTGCCAAACTAGGACAAACACCAAGTTCAAAAATATCTTTAGGAGGGTACACATTTAAGCTTATAGAAGAGGAAAACAATGAATTTAGCTCTTTATGCACTTCCTCATCAATCTTATTAGTTTCATTAAGTTAATCACAATGGGAGGTCTAATGAAAATATCCATAGAAGGTTGTTGTTTATGTTGCGGCGAAGGTGGAGAGGCATCATTTATTTATTGAGACAAGTTTGGATTTTGGTTTTCTATATTGTTATTTTCTTCTTTTTCTTGTAACAAACAAGCAATAGCACAACATCTACACCTATGCTCTCTAGCATTTTAGCTGCTTTCTAATTCGATTTTCAAGTTGTGATTGTGTAGGAGCGGGATTTCCAACCATAGGTTTATTTTCTTCCCCTAAGGGATGAATTAAATGAACCATGGGAGGTTGTTCAACCACTTTCTCTTTAGCTTTATAATTTTTTTTGGCTTTAGGAGGCACAACGAGATTTTGTTTGATTATCTTGTGGTCTCTTATATGAAATAAGGGGAGGATTTGTCATAGGTTGGTCTTGGTTACTTTGAAGGGATTTTGGTTCAATCATGGTTTAATCAAGGATAGGAGACTCAATCATGGGTTGAGGCATATTGGTAAGGGATAATTTTTCTATGCACTTTGCCTTAAACTTTTGATAGGATTTGAAAAAGAAGTCTTCATGGGGTCTAATATGTTCAATAGGCTCAGGCCAAAATAAATCTAATGAGTTCCCACAGGAAGACACAAGATTGAAACCACTATGATGCAAAGTAAATATTTCATTTCCAAATGGAAACTTTAAGCATTTGTGCAAAATCAACGAGACAATATTTATAGAGTGAAGCCTTGGATAGCCTAACTTCACATGGAATTGGTCCAAAGTCGAGATGATGGTGAATGAGACATTTAATTGTTTCCCGGTCCAAGGTTTAAAGGGAGATTTATGGAACCTATCAAAGAACAAGAAAAACCATTATGCATTTTGATCGATGCTTTTAGTCTTTCATAAGTATCTTGATAAAGCTCATGCAGAAATAGGAATTCTTCAGTGATCATGTTCTCTACACATACGAGATCAATTAATATCCCATTAGTAGGATTTTAATTGATTCTTACAACTATGTAAACATGACCATCAGGTGCATGTTTAAGTATGTCTTGTTGTGAGAAATCATTGTCAAGAAACATCTTAGTTAAGCCCTTACGAGATTTAACTTCAATAAATCCAACCATAGATTTTATAGAGTTTTCTTCATTATCACTCATGTTATCATCGTTTGTGTCAACATTCATCACATCATTCTTTGTTTCACCTGCTTTGGCTAATGAAATATTATGATTAGGCATGGATTGGTAAATATTTGCAAATTTTTATTAGGAGGAGCTAAAAAATTATTACCTTGATCCTTAACACCTCCAATTTGAATATGATTAGAATCAATGAGGTCTTGCACAAGATGTTTAATATGCTTACAATGTTCCGTATCATGCCCATTTTGTTGATGAAAATTATAATAGGAATTTGGTCTATAGTTTGATGGTAAAGGCTTAGTAGGATCAGGATCTCTAATAGGAGGCAAGGAAATCCAATTCTTGTCTAAGAGTTGCAACATGATATTATGAAGGGTATCAAGTAGGGGTGTAAATTGTCTATTTCTATCCGCAAAGGTATATGGTTTTGTTGTCTCTATAGCAACCACTTGGGTGTCAACATTTTGAGTTGATTCAAGGGGAGATTAAGTTGTAGAAAGCCCTTATTTTGTTTCTTGAAAGGTTTATAGTTGGTTTGAGGTGTGGATTCATAATTTCTAGGACGATTAGAGGGAGTTTTCACTTCACAACTACTAACTGAATTTTGATAATCACAAAGGGTTGTACACAACTGTGTGAAGGAAGGAAACCTCAACATCTCAAGCTTAGTTTGGATTTTGTCTTGAAAATTGGAAATAAACATTATTTTAAGGTTGACATCAAGAATCTTAATGTTTATTTGTGAATAAATCATTTGGTATCACACTATGAAATTAGTGACCTTTTCATCAACCTTTTGTTTACATGTCTTCAAATCAGCTAAGGTCATCTTAGGACCCATGTGAATTTGGAAGTGGTTGTAAAAGGAATCAATAAGTTCATTGAATGAATTAATTGAATTATTTGGTAGGGAGAAAAACCACTCTAAAGCAACATCTTTCAAATATATAGGGAAGATCTTAGCCAAGAGTTTATCTTAAAAAATGAAGTTACTACATAAGGCTATGTAAGTGGAAACACGACTAAGAAGATATCCTTTCCCACCACATTTCTCAAATGTAGAAACCTATACATCTTGTGGAATTTGTTTTCTCAACATCTCAAAGGATAATGGGTTGGTTTTGATGTATTGTGAAGGTTGACCATTGTTGTTTTGGTTTAATGTGACAATTTGTTGTTGTAGGGATGAGACATTTTGCAAAAGTGTGTTAAGGATTGGATTTTTTTTGGTATTGTGAGAAGGAGGTGAATAAGGTAAAGTTATGTATGTTTGTGGAGAGTAAATGAATTGTAGATTTGTGAGGGGGGGTGGTTGAAGAGATATAAGATTTGAATGCACAAAGCTAGAGGGATTCCCAATTGAATACCTAAGGAATTGTTGACATTGCTAGTAGGTTGGATGGTTGTAGTAACATGAGTATTAGTGTAGGTAGGAATAGATGTAAGGGTTGTGGAAGGAGTAATTGAATTTCCATCTTGGATTTGAGTATACCACAAAGCTTGAGCACAACTAGTCACTGTAGGAACATGTTTATCAAAAATATGAGCTAGAATTCACACAATGTCTATTCCATATCCGTTTTCAAGCATTTTCTCAAATTATATAAAGCAAGAATGACACTACTAGCTATATTTTTAGAAGTCACAAAGTTTTGCAATTTTTTTATTTCTTCATCTATCCTTCTTATGTTCTCTTGTGGGACATTATAAACCATTGTTTCAACATCATACATATTAGTTATAAGTAGGTAAGTCATTGTAAATGAGGTGTGAAGAATATGATCCATAGTGGGTTGATTAGTATCAACACTATGAGTGAAAGAGTTGGAAAACCCAATATCCACAATGAATGGTGTATCACGAGATGAAATGAATCTCGAACTATGTCTCACAATAGTATTGCTAATAGGAAACCAAGTTGTGAAGCTCATACAAGTTCCACAAACTCGATATGCACCGAAAATGGATGAGGTAAAATGCAATAACCTAGAAAGTAAAGTACAATACAAATATGTAAAATATTTTTTTTATATTTTAAACAAGATAATGTTTTGATTATGCTATGGGGTATGTGCAGGATCATGACAGGCCAAAAAGTGGTGATATGTAAGTGAAATGATGGCCCATGTGGCTGATGAATTTTTTTAACCTAAAATTGATGAAACAAAAAGGGTTTTAAAGGAGATTGTCAGCTTTCCACCAATGTAAATTATGCTTTACTTTGAATTTAATAAATAATTATTATTCATAGAAATTTGAATTACGACTAAAGTCGTAATTGATAGGCTAATTGAAAAAAATCTATAGATTTCAAACAGTATCACATTTTTTTAATTCAAAAAATGTGTCACATTCTATGCTTCACATACTATAGGATTAAAAAAAAAAAATCATGAAGTTTTGACCAAGTTAAGGTGGTCAGACATACGAGTTTTTATATATTTTAAAAGTTGTAATAAAAAATTCATAATTAATTATTTAATTGGAAAAAAATTACAAAAAAATATGCATCACATCATTTTATTGTGGTTACGGTGGTTAGACAAGCACCTACTTCTTATTTTTTCCCTGAAATTTAAGTACTACTGCATTGAAATTTCAAAATTTCACCAAATAGGTTTTTTTTATAATAAACCTAGTAGTTTAGAAACTACATCCAATTTTCAACAGATTCTAATCTTACATATTTTTGAAATAATATAGATAACTTATTCAAATTTTTACGTCAAGTTGCCTAACTCCGATTTTCTTAATTTTCATCGCCACTTAAGGGCATGTTTTTTCCATGATAATCTTGCACATACCCTAAGTAAAAAATTGAAAATGATGTCTTGTAAATGAAATTTTTAATTCACACAATGCACTGAATATATCAAATGAAGCTTAATATGATCAATTCCAAGTAACAAAAATTCAGCAAACTAAAATAAAAAATAAAAAATAGTCGAACAAAATACAAAAAAAAAGGTTTTAATGCCCAAAAATTCAGGAAACAACCCTGCTCAAGGACTCATTCGCCTCTAGGTGAATGGGTCCTAGCTTAGGGTTTTAAAAAATCTTTTTACAAAATTTCAAGTTGATTCTTATGGTTTCCAGATTTTGGTTTTTAGACAGTGAGTTACCGTTTCAGTTTTTTGTGAAATTAATCTAGAATGCAAATGCAAATGCAAAATATGACTAGATGAAAACTTAGGAGAGCTAATTTAAAATAAAATTTTGATTCAATTTTCAAATTTAAATGAATGATGAGGCAATGTTATGTAAATTCTTTGCAAAATGATTGATTTTTTAATATTTTGTTAGAATTTAAAAGATGCAAACATGCAATCTTAAAACCCTAAATGAGACGAAACTAATGCAAGCTAAGAAAACCTAAATGAGATTCAATTCAATTCAATGCAATGAAAATGAATGCACGGTCTAGATATAGGGCTGACATGGACTCCAAAATAAAAAATAAATAATGCTCGAAAGGTCGAGTTCACCAAACTAAAAAGGGTGAAAAATGTGTTTGCATCAATGGAATATGATGGACCTATCTTTTGCAATTTTATTAAGAAATGAGATGCACACAAGGAACTATCTTACAACCATTGTGAGTCAACTCAAGGTTTGAATGTTTATATTTCCTTGTTGTATTAGGATGAGGGTCTTGGTTAAAACAACACTTTGGGGAGAAAAACTAAAAATAGTAAATCAACACCAAATTGCAATCTAACACTTAAAACAACAAGATTAAGCTCAATACTGACATAGCCAAAAAATAGAATGCAGATCAAAGAAGGGAAGAAGAATGTGTATGTTGGAGTATGATACCACCGAGAGGGGGGGTGAATTAGTGGCATGGAAAATTCAGAATTAAATTTTAATTAATCTTTCAAGAAATTATCCTTACAAAGTATGTAACTTAAACAACTTGACCATTTAATGCAACATCACATATGAGGAGTAGGAAGCTTGTTATAACAACACATAATTCAATTTGATCTAACAAGTTTCTATCAATCAGTGCTTATGACATTTCAGAGATATAATCCTTTATTGATTGCATAAAAAAAATGAAATACTTGAGCAAGAACAAATATAATCAATGAAACGAATTACACCATAACACAAATGACTTTCCTAAGTGGAAAACCGTCTAGGGGTAGAAAAACCACTCATAAAATTGCCTCACTAGCTTAATTAGAAAATTGCCTCATTGGTAACAAAAGCCTCACTGGCTACAAAATGCCTCACTTGCAACAAAAAGCCTCACTGGTTATGAAATGCCTCACTGGCAACATAAGCCTCACTGGCTACCAAATGCTTTTAAACATGAAAAGATAAACTATAGAGGATTACTCTATCTCTTTGAAAATCATTACAATACCTTAACACTAATATATTATATGTCCCAAAGATTCATAATATGAAACCTTTAAAACATAAAGTATACTAGGTACTCTTCATTGTTTTGTGCACAATCTTTACAAAAATAGATTTCTTCATTTTGCTCAAGTATTATTTATGGCATGATAATCATAATGAGTGAGATTCACATATACAAACTATGTGATTTTTGTATTGTATTCAACCAATCGAACCAATATTCCAAATATTTTTTTATATCCTTTAAGTCCACTCATATACAAGCTTATAACTGAAAGGACCATCAATTAGTGATAACTATCACAGTAAATCTTGCTACGAATAAATTCTAATGTAAGATGCACATCGATGTTGGTTAGATTAAACAACCCAACAAGATCAACATTGTGTCACAAAAATGAGTATGAAAAACACCAAAGTTACAAACCCTAACTCACATTTCTTTGCAAATCAATAACCTAAGTTATTCAAATTCAAAACAAATACTCTTTCTTTTTCTTGCTTAATCAAAACATTAACCTTTTTTACCATATAACTGATTATGCAAATGTAGAAACAACAATATTTGAAAATGGAAGATATCACCTGAAAAATAATGACCATATCACCATTATTGATTTGTTGGGCCAACCAAAATAACTATTCTCCTTTCAATCCTACCACTGCTCACACTAGTTGAGCTTTTTCGCACCAAGGAGATCCTAATGATTTTTTAAAACAATTCAACATATTCAATATCCTTCAAGCCCTAAGTTGAGCTCTCATACTGTTAGGTTAAACTTTGCAAAATGAATGATAAGCCTTTATTTTTCCACATTATACACAATCAACCAAAAGTGCCAGTCTACCCTAAAAGAGCCGGTCAAACCTTTAAAAAAAATAATACCTTTAAATTAATACAAGATGTTGATACCTACTGGTTAGGTTCACCACTTTAAGTGACCCAAATATAATTTGTTTTAACTTATTTGAAATAAATGATATAAATAGCTCGATAACCTTTAATTCAAAATGGTTTGATGCCCACTATATGCATAGTACATAGTTACTAATGTCTTGGTTAAGAAATCGGGTATAATATGCTTCTAAATAATAATCAATATAATGATGAAGACCAAAACCATAAAATTGAGACCCTTTCACATGCATAATAAATGAAACATTAATATCAAAGCATTGTATCATTGATTTTGTTCATTGCAATGAAAAAATGAAGTTGACTTCATACCTTGTGCAAAATAACCGTCTTGTAAAGCCAAACCACTGTCAAAGCTAACATTCCAAGTTCAATAAAAATGAAATATTGCCAAGCTCAATATAAAAACTCTGATTTTATATTGATCATTGAATTGTATAATGCAACAGTAAGAGTAAAATGCAGAATCATAAGCCCATATATATATGCCAAGTACCACTATCTTTGTGATTAAACAAGAATAGCACCAAATCTCCAAAATATACCACAAAATCATGCCAAAATATATCACCTGAAAGAATACCAAACCAAACTAGCATGTTTTCCATATGAAGAGAATTTCATAAAGCTGACTCATAATTCTTTCAAAGAGTGTCCATATTGAAAATGAAAAAATATCCCTTGACATCAATGCCAAAACAATGTCAAAGGGGTCAACATTGTACCAGCCACCAAAAGTCAATTTATGAAGCTAATTTAGGACTCATTCACCCAGGGTAAAATAGGTCCCGAGTTAGGGTTTTTTTGTAATCTTCGGGAGCCTCTACTACATATCCGATTCTTCCAATTTGTCTAGGTTTTAGGTTCAAAAAATCAGAAATAATTTCTATAGGCGAGTTTCTGTGAGATGACAAATTTTATGATTTTTTTTGCAACTTTGACAACTTTTTCAATTTTTCTCTTCAAAGGGGCTTCAATATTTCTTCCACCTAGATCCACAATCACAAATCAAGAGGGAAAATATTTTGTTTTTGATGAATGGGGCTTTTCCTTGGTCAAACCCCATTTTGGTAATCAAACCTTGAAATAAAATGAAACATGAAAGAGGGAATGAATAATGAACAAATCTATGTTACCACTCAACAAAACCTTGAATAAACTTTTAAATGTAAATATGTACCTTTCATGAAATGACTTCAATGGATGTGGATCTTGACACTTGAATCTTGCTTGAAATAGTGTTTTGAATCATGAAACCTACATAACCATATTAGCTCCCAAAAAATGCATGATGCAAGAAGACTTTGATATGACAATTGGATCTTGATTGCTACAATAAATCTTCAATAAATCTACTCTTGAATGCCTTGAATTTCTCTTGGTCATCAAATTTTCTATAGGAATGCTCACTTCAAAATTTCTAGGTGAAACATAGTGAAATAACCTTATATTTATAGATATATATTCTTAATTTCCTGAAATTCAAATATCACAAGCCAACATTGAATCGAAGAAATTAAAATACCACTGAAAACATAATTTATATTTAGGTCCTAGGTCTAAGGGATGACCCATTCGCCTACGAGAAAATGGGTCCTAGGTCTGTAAACCTAGGACACACATTGCTCAATGAGAAGTGTTATGTTTAGGAATTAATGAATGCCAAGTTTCCTCCTTGGAAAATGTAATAAAATAGGCTTGGAAAATGAATTAAGGGGCCAATTAAGGCAAATTAATCTCAATTAATCAAAAGATCCCTAAATAAGTGAGGAAGTGTAAATAAATACATTTTACAACACTAAAATAAGGCACAATTATGTCCAAATTAACTAGGAGGGACAAAACAAGTGTGAAAATGTAAAAGGGATACATTTTTCTACACTAAAGAGTGTATATCCTTGTCTATTTGGAAACCTCCAGAAAAACCTCCCTCTGCTTTGGAAATCACTATGGATAAATCCTGGAACAAGAATTTGGATCTCAAATCCTTTGACAACTCAAAATCCTTAGCTAGGATAAACATCGTTTCTAAACCCCCCTCCCCCACCTTCCCCCAATGGTTGGCACAAACTTAATTTTTATGGTGTTGCAAAAGGAAATCCTAGCTTGGATAGTATTGGGGGCATCATTAGAGATCATAATGGAATAATGATTTCTAGGTTTTCTGATGGTATTAGGATTCAAACCTCTATGGTAGCAGAGGCAAGAGCACTACTGAGTGGAGTCAAAATTGCTATTACTCTAAGTATAAAGAATCTTCACATGGAGGGTGACTCCAAATTTGTGATTGACTCCATCAACAACAATTTTTGTTAGGGTTGCAATATCATGGATATTTTGATTGATATACAATCCTTGTTCAAAAAATTTGAAAGAATGAAGCTAACTCACACCTTTCGAGAAGGCAATAATGTTGTCAAATCCTTGACCAATTTGGGATCTTCCTGTGAATCCTCAAAATGTTGGAAGAATTTGGTGGGCCTCCCCTTTGATGTTCAAGGATTTATCCTTGAGGAGCAAAATAAACTTAACCATTTATGATGAAGACTAATACCTCCTTCATGGGTTGGACAACCTATCTTTTAACCCTTGTGTTTGGTATGATGTGGAGAATGTATGATGAGATGGATAGGTACATTTGGGTGACTGGGATGTTGTTTGAGGTGTATTTTATGCCTAGTTGGATACCCCATGGGATTAATGTGCTTTTATTGTCATTTGTACAAGGCTTCTCACAAATTTAAGAGTTCATTATTTTTTGGAATGTGTGGGCGGCTAAAATATTTGGTAACCCTATCAAACCTTGTTTAATTATGGCCCGATAATTATTGCTTCTGATGTCATGATGGCTCTTCACTCTTCCTTGAACTACTTCATCACTTCTTGTTATTGCTCCGCTACCCTAAGTACCTTGAAAATGCCTAATCATATGCGGGAATATCTCATAGCCTTAATTATGTAGGATATGCAGATTTTTTATGACAGTTATCCCTTTGATAAGATTACCATGTACATTGACCTACAATTTGAAAAAAATCCTTTTTGAACTTTTCTACTATTCACCTTTCTTGAACATGGGTTCTTACCATGTGAGAACCAAACTAGGATCTTGTGAGGAATTTTATCAAGATGCACTTTTTTGGAAAATTTGCATGGAAGATGGTATAGCCCCCTTAATGGAGTGTTTAAAAGGCCATGATGAGAAACTCTATGCTTAGTTTTCTAACAATTGGTGTGAAAAAAGGGTCATTGTGGGAGGTATTTCTTTTGAGATTAATGAAGATGTTATCGCAGAATCCACAAGGATTTCCTATTTTGGGTAGAAGCTTAAGAAGCACACGAAGGTGCAAGGGATGGATGGTTTTCATACCTTCTTTAGGGAGAATGAATGACCCACTAAACTCCATGCGGGTTTTGAATGAAGAAAAAATACTGCACTATGGGATTAGGTATGGATTTTTATAATGAAATATATCACCTTATAAGGTCATTTAAAGTTTTTCATTTCTATCATTTTTCACTACTAAATCATCTTTGCCACATGATGCTTATTAGTTTCCCATTTTTCTACTTTCATCCCTTGAAATCTTGATTAAAGAAACCGTGGAACTCGCTGCTAAGAATCCTAATAAACCCCTTCCTTTACCCCTCCACCAAGGGCTTATCCTTCGCCTCTACCATTTTCAACTTGCCCTTTTCCCTCCAAAACCCATATAAGCTATCAAAGTTGAAGAACTCAAAGCTTCTTATCCTTCTCCTTCAAAACCCTCCCCGATTGTTTCTGTGGGCTCCAAGAGGAAGCTCCTTCCTATTGCCACCCAACCACTTTTTGATACTAAATCTAAGCCTCTTGGTAAAAAGAAGAAGGGTAGTGAGTGGTTGGATCAAACTAAGGCCACCACCAAGCTCTAAAAATTAAAGAACACCCATACTAAGAAAGGGGGAAAAGTGCTTGCTAAAAACAAAGCTGACCAAAAGAAGGGGAAAAGAGGCATATCATTTTATGTCGAGGAACCTCCTATAGACATTGATAAGGATGAAATTGAGTAGGAAACTATGGTGGCTGTGAACATTGACATGGGAGTGGAAAATACTAGTATTCAAAGGTCTAATAGGTTGGAAAAACATAAACCAAAGCTCCTGGTGGATGACATCTCTAGAAACTCAGAGTAGGGGAAAGGTCGAGAGGATAACATGACATGGTCGAGGAAATGGAGGAGTACATGGAAGGACCTTGTCACTTCCCAGAGCTGAACCAGATGATTTTGGAGGAGTCTACTTCATACTCCTTGAATCATCATGCTCGGGTGGATGAGACTAACAGAATGAATGTTGCGAAGGACAAGGTTTTCAATGATCTACTTGCTCGTGTTTGCACATTGGAAAGAAAGATTAACAAATCGACCCAGTTTACCATCAAGGTCATTCATCACTCAACTGTCACTTTGTCGATAGTGCTGAAGGATGAGGATAACAAGAAGGCTATTGATTCTAACCCCAACAATAATTTTTTTGGTGAAGATGTGCTAAAATTCCTCATGGAGGAATGAGAGGGCATTGCTAGGTGATGAGGGATTTTTGTTAGTTTTTTGGTGGGTTGTTATTTTGCTACTACTGTGCTATCTCTATGTCTAGTCTATATGTTGTAACTGGATAATTTTTGTTATTTTGATTTCATGAATTTTAGCCCTTTGGGCTCTTTTTGTTAAGGGTATTGCACTCAATAAATGAAACTTATATTATCAAAAACATATGAGATAGTAGTTAGAGAAGATTATCACCTAATAGATGCAAGGATGCTTCCTTTAAGACCACTGATTCTTATGTTCCTTGCATTTTTTTTTTCAGTTTAGGATGAGGTTCAAAGTGTTATCTACCACTTGTCAAATGATCCAAAAAATCCTCCATCTATGTATTTTTACCTACCTAATCATGTATTTATATCCCAATCTACTCTATAAATAGATGACATGAAGAGCATATTGAGGATATGTTTAAAGAGAGTTATCAATTTGAAAATAAAGAAATTAGCATATATCCCATGCCTACATATAATAGCAATCAAGGATAGAGATCCTAGTAGTAACCAAATATATATGAAGACCAACCTTGTTACTAAAACCACAATATCAATTTAATATGTAGTGATAAAATGATCATGTTGATGGATGTGCTATTATAACAAGTTCTAAAAAATCTAGTTAGAGACCTTGTTTTTAATTTTTTTTGAAGGATACTAGTATGTGGTGCTTCTTCTCTAATGATTCTCATAGTTCCAAGCATGTCCAAATGGAAACTTACAAAAAAAATTGCTACACAAAGAAAAGTTGTTGCTAGATAAGAATTTCCAATGCTAGAAACACCATTTCAATAATTGGGAATAAAAAAAGTAGTCTTAATAGCTCACCTTCTACCTCTAAATGTCCTCCAATATAATCCAACTACTTAGCAAGGTCCAAAATGAAGATGGTGTAGAATTAGAGTCTAGAACCATAGTCTAAGCTTGTGGCCCAAAAGGTTACAACTATCCCATACTATAACACACCTACAATACAAAGGAAAGACATTGATAATATAAGATAGTAGTTTGAATAAGCTTGAGAATAATTTCCAAGAGTAGCTAATACCATATGGTCAAAAGGAAAATATGTTGAATTAATCTAAGTTTCCCTCGTTAGTAAATATATTTTCCATAGTGATATTTTATTGCAATGTAGCCTAACTCATCCAATGGGTGATGACAAAGTTTACAAAAAATAGAGAAATTGCTACTGGATTAGCAATTTTCCTCTTTGTTTAAAGTGGTAGCGTCATTGTAAGATAATGTTTATGTTTTTTGTGTTCTTTTAATTGCAAAGCAAGAAAGGTGAAGGAAAATTAAAAATTGAAGAAAAAAAGGAGAGAAAAGATTAAACAATTTGATATCTAATTTTATCAAGAAAATCAATAAGTTATTTTGAAAAGATCATAAATATAAAGATTCATACCCTTTTAAATGAATTTTTATTTTTCTAATACAAAAATAATAAATAATACAAATCATCTAATATTTATTTTATAAAAATTAAAAAGAAGATTAATATTTATTACTTCAACCAAAGAATATTTGAGAATAAAAATAAATCTAACATAAGAAAAAATGATAACATAAAGGAAAATATTATGGCTCATAGACTATAAATATTCTTTATTATACTTCAAATAAGAGCATACATTCTCGTCTTTCTTGTCTTTGTAAATTTTTTCTCAATCCTATTTTTCAAAGATAAGATCTCTACAAAATCAACCTTGTATGTATATATAAGCCTTTCTTTTGTAACCAACTTTTAAGATTACAATAAAAATAATAAAATAATGTAAACCTTACTTTTCTTCTTTCTTTTAAGTTATAAAGTAAAGATCACTTTATTAAGTCATAAAAATGACTTAAGTTAGAAAAATAATAAAGTAATAGGAGACAAAAAAAAGACGAGCCTTAAGATTTTTCAAGGAGATGATCTACTTATTTTACAACTTTTTCTTTTGTAGATTTGAGTTTTGGAGATTGTGGTTGCTGCAAAGAATATCTGGCTTTAAAGTTCCTAAATTGTTTCACCACTAATTTTATCAACTTGACCCATGGTAAAATAGTATTGATGAGGCCTAATTTTTAAGTTGTTAATGCTTTATTAATCTTCTCATGAAAATTTAGAATATCTATATGACAACCTATGATATATGACAATCTATGAATGAAAGACAATATGCTTCTCAACTTCTCCATTGCATTAGAATCCAAATTCTCCTTGAATTTTTTTATATAATCATGTACTTGAAGCTCTTTTTGACATAAATTACATTAGCAATCTCAATTTCATATTCTTATAATCAAAGGATAAACAATTAGTCGAAATGTGAAAATTTATTTGGTCATAGGATTTTACAATCCTTTTGAATTATGTTATTGATTGCTTCAAAACTAACAATTTTCATTCCATGCTTTTGAGTCATGCAATAGATTCATTCTATTATACTTCAATAAAAATTTTCTTAGAGACAAAGATCAACATGTTTACATATATCTTTACCATCCCTTGAAGGTCTCTAATCACCACCATCCAAATGTTTTCTTCCTTTATCATAACCTATATTTTTAACTTGTTTACTTGAGAAAGGTATCCTAGGTCTAATGCATAGATCACTAAGATGAGTCCTTTTTCAAAAAATATTAAAATGCAAATCAACAAGGGAATTAGATTGAATTTCAACCTTGTAGACAAGTCAATCAACCTTGGATCTGATCCTTTTTTTTTGGAAATTGACTAGAATTTATTTGATTGTATTGACTTGATGAAGCTATGGGACCTAATCTAAAAATGCACATTTTTTGTAACAAAGAAAATGCAAAACCAAATTTGAATAGAAGATGTAGAAAGAACAGAGTATTGTACACTTATCACACAAATTTGAATCACACATGGTGCCTATGTCCTTGTAGCTGAATTTTAAATCCATTTCCACAATCCTCAGGTGTTTGATTAGAGCCTTCTTCCTCCCGGGTCTCACTACTGGATCTTTATCGATTGCTGAGATAATTGAATTTTTGTATGTTGTCAAGTTGTAGGGTTTGAATGCATCGATAAATAAATGATCTTCAATCTTCCTCCAATCTTATTCATATTTGAAACCCACACATTCCAAGAGAGAATAAGGGTTGTGCCATATAGGGGCTTGTCTTAGTCAAAACCCGTGTTGGTGTTTCCACCTCCATAATGATAAATTGATAAAAGAGAGATTATACTTTTGAGGGATAAATGCTAAATGACAAATGAATGATGAATCAACAATGTAATAAAAATCACCACTCAAATCTAATTTCCTTGAAGGACTGAAGTCATGCACATCACCTCAAGGCTTGATTACAAATTGAATCGATTGCTTTGAAGACCTACAAGGGTTAGTTATTATAAACAAATGATGACATTAACTTGAACAAAATCACGTAAAAAATGACATGATTCTTCAATGTTGAATTGCTGCAATAAATCTACTCTTGAATTCTCTTGACTTGATCTTGAAGTATAATAATTTTTCTTCTTGCTCCTATGATTTAAAATGATGAAATTAATAGGTATTTATATGAAATTAATCTAATTGCCCAAAAATTAAATCTTGATATCCAACATTTGACATTTGAAATTAAAATAATAAAATTCCAACTTTGACATATTAAAAATTGGAGGTAAAATAGGGGGATCAAGTTGCCTAGGGCAACATTGTCCTAGCACTATTTGCACTGTGTAAAGTTTCAAGAGAAAAATATTAAATGTTGGCTTTGGTTTTATAAATGGGTTTTCATGATAAATGTCCAAATGGGCCATGGAATGCATAGTTTATGAAATTAGATGCACAATTAGGTCCAATCACGTAGGGGGAAGCAAAACATAGTGCAAAATTGTCAAGGGAACAACAATTTATGATGCTATATAACTCTATTTCATTTTTCTTCATTTCAATTTTCTCATATAGTTTTGTGGCCTACTTAATAAAAATGCCATCGACATTGAAGAAATTTGAATCAAAAACCCACTTTTTCCTGTTCAAACCTCAAAAATATCCCAAATAGGACTCATTCGTCATCCTTGGCGAATGAGCCCCACCTATTAGAATTGTGAAACAAGAACAAAACACAGGATCAAACAATAAACAAAGATACCTTCCACGAAAGAGATCTTCAAACAATATGTGCAATATTCTTGAACAAGAAAAAGCTAGAGAAGAGACTTTCAAGAAGATATGAAAGATCCATATAATGTAATTATGCTAGTAAGGTGGGATGACTATGATCAAGAGGGATGATCAAGCCCCCAGGATCAAGATCCCATGGAAAAAAAAAATATAAGCATGAAAGATCACACAAGGAGTGATGTGAAAGGGTGGAGAGAGGAAAGTCGGATCAAGCTTCAACCATTTTTACAACTAGTTGTGGATTAGATCTAAGCTATTTGTCTGAAATAAAATGATGTACTCACTCTAGTGGACAAGACTTTCAGTTGTTCGCTGGGTGATAATGCCAAGAAGGAGGTTAAATACATACACATAGTTGGTATGCACTTACACTCAAAAAGGTGGCTATGGGGAAAGTCGTGCCGCTAGTTGGACTTCCCGCTCAACCATACCAAAGTTATATCTCCTGATAACTTTGATAAGGTGCCACAAAAGACAAGGGTGCAGTTCATGAGACAAGCAAAGCCTTCGATGCTTAGAAATCATAAAAAAGTGCAAGATGGCACCATAGGCATGCAATTTGTGTTATGGAAGGTGGCCATGTATGCACAATGCAAAATGCAAAATGTAGAATGCAAAAGGGTAAAATTCAAAAGGGATGTTCAAAGGAGTCTTATTTAGTTCATGTGAGGTCTTTGACTTAGGGAAAATTATGTCTAATGTCTCTCAAAAGAGGACCTATCAAAGGATAGAAGATTCACAACTTAGGTGATGCAGTGCGTCACATCAGGCCACTAAGAGGAATTTAATATGCTAAGATAAGTCACACTTATGAAGGAAATTACACCGAATTTCATCCTAAAAGTGAGAAAAAACATCATGTGAAGTGATAAGGCTGCACTAGGAAGCACATACAAACAAATGCAAATGCAAACTAAAATAATGCCAATGTATGCCCCCACTTTTAAAGGATTGCTACACACCATTTTGTGAGCAATTATTTTAAAGTAGAGAAAGAAAAAATGAAAAAAGAAATAAAGGGACATGAGAGCCTACTTGAAAAGCCATATGTCAAGTGATAGGCGTTCAATAATGGCTACGTCATGAAAAGGGAGAAGATAAAAGAAAGGGAAAAGGGGTTGCCCCCAAAATGAAAAACCACAAACACATAAGGGATCTATGAATTTGGGGTCACTATGCTCATTTCTGCAATGTTTATTAAGAGAGAGAGAAACTATCATCATTCCCCCAAATACATAGAACTAGAAGAAGAAATGAAGAGAGCGAAAGCAAATGAAAAGAAAGAATCAATTTGGGTCAAGAAGGAGGAGACATAGGATGTCTCGACGCTTTACATCATCCCCAAAAGGAAAATCAAAAGAATAACCTTGGTTTTTGAGTCAACATGAAGGAAACATTTTGGTATCAATGCCTTGCATCATCCTCAAATGATAGGAAAAAAGAACAAAAGAGAAAGAAAAGGGGTTCACTTGGGTCAAAATGAAGGAGACATTGCGGTCTCAATGCATTGCATCATCCTCAAAAGGTAGGAAAAAAGAACAAAAGAGAAAGAAAAGGGGTCGATTTGGGTCAATATGAAGGAGACATTATGGTCTCAATGCATTACATCATCCCCAAATGATAGGCAAAAAGAAAAAAATAAAAAGGAAAGGGTCCCATTTGGGTCAACATGAAGGATAAATTGCAGTCTTAATGCCTTGCATCATCCCAAAATGATAGGAAAAAAGAAAAAAAGAGAAAGGAAGGGGGTCCACTTGGGTCAACATGAAGGAGACATTGCGGACTTGATGCCTTGCATCATCCCCAAATGGAAGGAAAAAAGGAAAGCGAAAAGCGAGAAGGAATGCATGACATATAGAAGAATGGAGATACATATAGAAGAATGTCGCAAAGAGTGAAGATTAAACACAACAATACGGGGAATACATGACACATAAATTCCAAGAGAAAAAGAAAAGACTAGTAAGGTGCATGTGCATTACTCTGCAAGAAACTCATCCACCTCCCAATCTTGTTCAAGATAAAACTCAGGAGGGTGACTAGTGAGAGGAATAGCAACAATTTTTGAACTAGCGTCAAGATAAATGCTTGTCCTGGGAGAATTTTCATGAATGCTCATGGAAGAGGAGAATAGTGAATTCAAGGTTTGGTGTACCTCTTCATTGATTCTAGCATTCTCATCTTCATCATCATCATCATCTAAGTTAATGACAATGGTAGGTTGAATGACAATATCAGTAGTTGCATGTAAAATTGGTGGTGTGGGAGGTATGGGATTAGGCTGCGAGGGTGGAGGAGGGTTAGTAGGCATGAATTATGGGACAAGTGGGTTGTGATTTTCAATTTTTTCTTCCTCATGAGATTGGCAAGCAAGATTAGGACAATGACGCCTACGCTCCCTAGCCTTTTTATTACTTTTTTCTTTTCTGTCAAGGTGCATGGGGGAAGGAGTGGGCTGGTCCACCATAGGTTGTTTATCATCCCTAGGAGGAAGGGTGGGAGGAAATATGGGTGGCTCATCCACTTTATCCTTAGCTCTATAAACCTGTTTAGTTCGAGGAGGGAGAACAAATTTTCTATCACGATCCCTAGGCCTCTTGGAAGATGTGGATGAGGTTTTAGGTGTGGGTTGATTGGGCATGTCAAAGTCAGGTTGTAACATAGCTTCATGAAGGATAGGGGATTCTGAAGTAGGAGGTATGTTGTGGAGAGAAAGTTCAAAGATTTTCTTGGCTTTGTACTTCTGATAGGCAATGAAAAAGAAGTCCCATCTAGGGGTGATGGGCTCCATGGGCTTAGGCCAAAAGGCTTCCAAAGAAAAGTTACCTTTGGAGGATAAAGGATTAAAGCCACTATGGTGGAGATTGAATATGTCATTGTCAACAGGAAACTTCACACACTTGTGGATGACAAATGGGACTGCTTTCATTGAATGAAGCCATGAGTGGCCAAGTCACAAAAAAATTGGTTCAATTGTGGTATGATGGAGAAGGTAATGTCCAATATATTTGAACCTATTTGTAATTGGAGGGAAATCTATCCAATCATTGAGCATGCGAAACCATTATGCATTTTGACCCAAGCAGTAGGTCAATTATAAATATCTTGAGCAATATCATGTAATACTAGAAATTCTTATGTGATCACGTTCTCACAACAAGCGGGATCTATGAGTATCCCATTAGTGGGCTTATCATATATTCTACCAGCTATGTAGAGAGGACCATCAGGAAGATTACATAGTATATCTTGTGGTGAAAAGGTGATCTCAAGAGGTCCTTTTGTTGAGCCCTTACGATGGATAATGTCAATTTCTCCTACCATTTCATTAATAGGTGTGACATGGGTTACCATGGGAAGAGAAGAAAAATGTGTATCTTGTGAGTCAACATTCATAACATTGGGTGGTGAAGTTTCACTTGCTTTGACGAATGACACATTATGTTTGGGCATGGGGTTGGTGAATATTTGCAAGTTTTGGTTGGGAGGTGCCACAAACTTATTTCTTTTATCATTGACAATAGATAATCGACCTGAATCAATTAGGTCTTGCACAAGGTTCTTGAGACACTTGCATTGCTTAGTGTCATGTCCATTCTGGTTATGAAAATAAAAATAAGCAGTGGAATTATAGGATGGAGGTAAGGGTTTATTGGGATCAAGTGTGTGGATGGGAGGTAAATAGATCATTTGTTGTTGGAGCAATTGAGTGATGGTGTTATGAAGGGTGTCAGGTAAGGGTGTGAAGGTGGGTTTAGGATCACCGTAATGGAAAGGCACGAAAAACCTAACAATAGCCACTTGGTTATTAGAAGGTGGAGGGGTTGAGGAAGAAGGGTTAAATTGGAGAATCCCTTTGTTTGGTTTTTAGAATGGTTAAGAATTGGATTGGGTGGAAGCGTCAGAATTCTCAAGTCTACTAGAAGTGGATCATGAATCATGGCTACTAGTGGAGTTATGATAGTCACAGAGCGCTTGACACAATTGCATAAAAGAGGGGAACTTCATGGCGGCGAGCTTGTCTTGGAGAGGTGTTAAGAGGTTTTCGGTGAAAATATTTTGTAGATGTGTGTCTAGTATCTTGACATCAATCAAGGAATAAAGTGTCGATAACAAGAGATAAAGTCATTTATATTCTCGTTAGTGTCTTTCTTGCATCTCATGAGATCAACCAAGGTTTTCTTAGGGGTCATATGGAATTGGAAGTGATTAATGAAGGAATCCACTAGTTCATTGAATGAACTAATGGAATTATTGGGAAGGGAGGAAAAATAGTCTAAGGCGACATCTTTGAGGGTCCTAGGAAACAACTTAGCTATTAACTTGTCATCAAGAGAAAAGTCACTACATAAGGCGGTATAGGCATTGCCATGATTAGAAGGGTTGCCCTTCCCTTTGTATTTCTCGAATCTAGGAATTTCTATTCCCTCTGGCAAGGGGGTACATAGGATTTCTAAAGATAATGGGTTACTAAAAAATTAGTCAGTAGGGGAACCATATTGGCTTTGGTTGATAGTGGATATTTGTTGTTGCATGGAGGTGACATTGTGAAAAAGTTGTGTAATAAGAGGGTCAGTGTAAGTGTTATGGGGTGGAAGGGAGAGAGGTGAAGGTGTGAATGTAGTGGAGGGAGAAGTGGAAGGGATACTTATGGGAGGTATGGTGGAATAAGTTAAAGGATGTGATGCCACAAGGGAATTAGGAACACTAGTAGGGATGTTGAGGGAAGGTACCACATTATTAATTTGTTGCATAGTGGTTGTCATGCTAGGGGATGGAAGCTATGGTTGATGGGGGATGAGTGGAAAGTTTGATGCGATCGACGAAAGGAGGGGGTGAGGGAGATACCTTGGGTGTAGAAGAGGCATGTTTGTGATATATTTCTACTATCCTCTTCATGACACTTAGGCCATCATCACGATTAGGTAAGCGATAAAGATTCTCTATGACAAGGATGGCGGTGCCAGATATGGGCTCAAGGCTTAGTTCATGTTTATAATCAACTAAATTAGCATGGATGTAAAAGACCTTATCATGTGGGAGGTCATCGAGTTTGTTATCACCATGTGTGTCTCTTAGGTGGAGAGAGTTGGTAAGGATGGTCTTTAAGCCTAGTTTACCATCGCCAATACTAGGATTTGAAGTCTAAGAGATCCCAAGATCTACAACAATAGTGTTGTTGTTAGATGCCATGAGTCTAGAACTTCGTCTCACAACTGTATCGGCAAGGGAACATCAAATTCTCATACAAAGGTGCCTAAGGAGGGGGTGAATGCTAAGGAAATATAAGCAAACATGACTAAACTGCTTATAACTAAAATTTTGGAACATAAAATAGAAATGCAAAAGCATAGGAATGAAATGAAAGAAATGCCTTAAAATTGCCAAAAAATACAATGTGACAGATGCAAGAGGACTAGGTTGCTCAGTGTGGTGACTTAGTCCCAGTAGTGCTATTTTTGAATATTTTCTGAATTTTTAACTACTTTTTATGATTTTTATGATTTTCTAATGCAAAAAGAGAATGGAAATACAAATATTTTTGTATTTTCTTAGTGAAAATGTAATGAAAAGTGCAATCTAGCATGAAATTTCACTAATGCACATTTGCACAAACCTTAGGATGTAAACAATGCAAAATATTTCAATGCAATACAAGCTATTTCCTAAGATGAAATGAAAAATCAAAAAGTTAGCAAGTGGTCTATGGTCGGGTTCACCAAAATGAGCCACCAAAAATATAACACTGACTAGGGAAAGAGGATTCCCTTTACTAGGCCCCTAGGGTTTTTCACCTAGGAGCACTTGGTGTAGGAATGGCTCTCTCTCTGCTTGGTGGTTATATGGTTTTTTGTGGTTGCATTCAAAGGAAGGATTGGGTTAGGTTGTGATATGTGTGTGTTGAGTGTGGCTAAAAACTGAAATGAAATGATACTAATCCAATCTATGTAATGTAAACAAAGCAAATGTAACTGAATGCAAGCTAAACTAAATGACCTAAATGTATGTAAAACATAAAGTAAAATAAAGGGTTTAAGTCTTGTGCACCTAGAAATGGAGTGTTGCAGATGAGAGGCCCCAAAATATTTTGGAAATTATTTGAAATCAGCAGAGGGACAATTATGCCAAGTTGGGTGACCTATTCCTCTTATCGATAAATTTTGTTAGACTGGGTTTCGAGGAAAAGGGTACCTAGAAATATAAAAACCCTTTTTCAGGCTTAGCACAAGGACAAGGTCACCAATAGTGGTGACCTAGTCCTCCTAGTTCTTTTAGAAGATTTAAGGTCAGATTTTATGGGTCTTGGTTGGTACTTTCCTCCTATGTAGTAGTTCGTGTCTGAAACTCTTGAAAATTACCCGTAACTTGTCCTTATGCTCCTTTAAGGGTTTGATGCCTTGATGTGACTTGAAAGGTATTTTTTTACTTTCTCCAACACTTTGTACCTTAGTAAATATGAGTACAACTTGCAAAACACATGCAAAGACAAAGAGGATGTTGGGTTTAGGGAATAGGGGTTTGCCTAAGTCAACCCCTTTGATGGTAACTCAAACCCAAATGAGATAAAACCAAAGGAAAGATGCTTGAATGATAAACAATGTAAATACTCACCAAATCCTTTGTTGTTGAATTTTGGAACATGCAAGAACAACTCAAATGGAGGTTTCTTGTGATTCCCTTGTGCTTGCTTGGGAAGCTTGAGTGCAAGAGTACTTGTGAAGATATGTAAAAAATGAGCTTGGGAGAGGTCAAAATGAGGATGAAAACCCTTATACATGGTAAACTCTAATTTCCCCAAAAATGCAGCATGCTAGGCCAAAACTAGGGTTTTGGAGGCAAATTGCCGTTAGCTTTTTGTCTTAAATTTGAAATTTATGCCCAAAGGGACTTGGTCGCCCAAGGTGGCGACCTTGTCCACTTGGATAATTTCAAGTGGTGGTCGGGAATAAAATGATGTTAAATAAATTTTATCAGCTTTGCCTCCCAAAACACACTTAAGTCGGGCCTAAAATTACATTAAGGGGACAAATTAACATAAGAAAAGGGTTAACTAGTGGATGATATGCCTAGGAAGATTTGAAAATGCCTTACAACATGTTACAACACCTTGACATAAGGCTGTAAAAGGGGTAAAAGGGGGTTGTTTAGGTGAATTGTGTTGAAAGGGTCTTAGAAAAGTGGGAAGATGTGTTACAACACTTCACAACACCTTAGTAAAACATCGTTAGATTATTGTTGAATTGCAAGCTTTCAAGACTAAATCGAGGCAAAACAAGGCCAAAATCCAAGGGAAAAGGCCAAAATGACTGAAAAGTGCCAAAGACTACACTTTTTAGTGACACAATACCTTTATCATGCATGTGTGCATTGGTTTGCACACCCTTTATATCTGCTTGTACTTTCATGTTTGCACATTCAACATTCAGTTTTACTGTACCTTGCATACCTTTCCCTTGTGAACATTATGGAGGGGTTTCTATTGTTGGTGCTAATGCTTGCTTGGTTTCGATTTGGAGTGGGCTATGTATACAGTATTTGTTCCTATGTACTAGGTGGATGCAACAATTGGTTACCCATGCATTTTAGTGAGATGGAGGACTTACCATATGGACACTCTTGCATTCCTATTTCTTGAAGCGACCTTCCATTTTTCACTTGATCAGTTCTTCAAACTATCAATACTATTTCCATTTATATCTTTGAGTTGTAGGTGTTTTCCTTTTTTTTTCATCTAATTTGAGTAGTGTCATTGAGGCCACTCATGAAGATTCTTGTATTCTTGATCTTGATCATCATATGTTTTAGCAAAGGTTCTTATTTCAACATTTCAGTAGTGATTCTTTGACAATGTTTGTAGCTTCTTCATGATTCAGTGGTGTTCTCTTTGTTCATCCTTTGTTCTTATATTTTAGGATAAAATTGTCTTGTTTGGAGGCTTCTTCAATCCTTCACTTGTCTTTCATCTCTTTTTGGAGTATATTTTTACCCATGAGGTTTTCTCTATTTCTCCTCATTATAGAGATATTTTGTTTGTACATGGGTACCTTACATGGCCTTGTTTGATGGGGCCCATCATGCATTTTTTTTAGGGTTTTTACCTACTCCCTAAGCTCATCTTAATGGGAGGGTGGTAGAGTTATTATAAATTAGCTAATAATTAATTAATATTTAATTGATTATTAGTCTAATTTATTCTTTTCACTTAAATTGAACTTAGGAGTACTTTTATGCTTTATTAATTGAGTTAATATTAGATCATTATGTCTCATCTCATGTGATGTTGACACATGTAATTATTTGATCCCTTTCTCATTTAGGGTTTTTCTCTTATAAGCACTCAACCCTCATTATAATTATCTCTTGGATATGATCTGGTGCTTTCATATCTTCTTGAAAGTATCTTCTATAGCTTTTTCTTATTGAAGAATATTGCACATATTGTTTGCAAATCTCTTATGTGGAAGGTGTCTTTGTTTGTTGTTTGATCCTATGGCTCATGTTTTTGTGCTTGTTTCACAATTCTAACACCACTTAGATAGGACTCATTCACCCAAAGTGGTGAATGGGTCCCACAAGGGCTATTTCAGGGGCTAAAGTGTCAAGGAGTACATAAATTGAGTTTATATGTTGTTTTTATCGGGTCTTTGATAAAAAAATGGGGTCAAAGGGGCATATTAATGATAATTTTAAGGCATAAATGCAATGAGTCCTAAAATCAAATGTGAAAGTGTAATAAATACACTTTGCAATACTAAATTAAGGCAAGATTGAGTCTATTTAGCTTAGAAGGGCGTGAAATCTCATGTGAATGTGAAAGACACATTACAACACTAGATTAGGTCCACTTTTTTTGCAAGCCTCCTAAATTCAATGTGAAGATGTAAATATACATTTTACAACATTAAATTAGGGTAGAGTTAACTGAATTTATCTTAAAATGGTCCCAAGACCTAATGTGGATGTGTAAAACACCTCACAACACTAGATCAAGGTGACATTAAGTACAAAATATGCAAGGAGGAGCTAAACGAGCGTGAAAAAGGACTAAGGACCCTTTTTTCAATATTACAACTAGAAAACCCATACTCCACCTCCATAGGAGCACACTCCACCTCAATAGGATTTGCAAAAGAGAAAGTCGACAAGAGGAAAGAGTTCCTCCCAACATGCCACATAATAGATCTCCAACTCAATAGTAGAACTAGACATTATAGGATACACAGGAGAAAATAAAACAATAGAAGGGATAGGAACAATTCCCTTAAGCTTCGTGAGAATTTGGGTTTTCAAGATAGGCATGGATAACAACCCAACCATAAGTAAAAAAATAGGGGAAATGCCTACCCCCAAGATCATTTGAATCCAATTGAGATTTTTGAACAACCAAGGCTTTCAAGACAAACCCTCTAAAAAACCTCTACAACAGGAAGCCAACAATAGTAAGATACCAACTTTCCATAGGAAAATAAGAGAATAAAATAACAATCTTGGAAAGAATACCAAATTAATTTCCCTTAACAAGGTAGGGATAGGCTCGACTAGTAAAAATCTTGTGTCATGAACTGAGCCACACCCAACCAATATATACACAACTCTTTCTTCAAACAACATGAGCAAGAGGAGCTTAGCATATCCCCTTGAGAAAACATGCCTCCATTAAACCCTCTCTCCATAGGTAGGAAGACAAGGGAAACCCCTTGAGAAAACAAGGATGAGGAACAAATTCACATAGTCAATAATGAATAAAGATTCTAGAGCCATACAAAAACCATAAAAAATAATGCATGAAAAGCACTCTAAAGGACCCACAAGGTTGACCAACCCTTGAGTAGTCACGCTACTAGAATTTTTTTTTTCTTCTACTAGTAGAAAAGGGAAAGCCTAAAACAACGGCAAGATTAAAATAAATCCAAAGGAGCCGAGACACTAGGGGGAGAATAATACCCACACTTGTATAAAACCATCAACAACCAAGCTCACAGAAAAATATGGAGACTTCACAAAAGTCAGAGCAAGCAAGCTACATCAAGGCCTCCTAACATGGAAGAAAAGTTTCACAACCTTTGAGAAAGACCAAAATGACATCAAAGAGAAGAAAAATGGACCAAGGAAAACAAATTAGCCACAAAAAGGGCTAAAAAAAAACATGCTATCAAAAAAAGCCACGAAAAAAGCCAAAAAGCTAGTAGATATGGAAACAGTGTCCAAGTAGGACCTCACCAAAGACTCACATTGAGCAAGGGAAGAATCCTCTAACACATGGAGTGAATGGTGCCCAAAAATTTCTAAAACAAACCCATCCACATCAACAAGTGTAGATTCTATAGCACCCTTACCCACAACATGGGATGATCTAACTCCATCATCATCACCATCTAGATCTAGGTTGCTCGCAGTCGAATCATCAAAGGATTTCTATTTCATATAAAAATAGGGTTCACCAAAATAAATTGATCAAAATGATGAGCCACTAATTTTTGTAGGGTATGTGAACCACCAAAAAGATATGCAAAAAGGGAAAGAGGATTCCCCAATTAGGCCCCTATGGTTTTTCACCTAGGAGAAAGGTTTGGAAGAATGACTCTCTTTCACACTAATGATATAATTTTGGTGAGTTCATTCAAAGGATGGGGTTGTGTTGTGTGTGATAGAGTGTGTCTAAGTGTTGTAATTTAATGAAACTAAACTAACTATGAAATGTAAACTAAAACAAATGTAAACTATATGCAAAGTAAACTATATGACCTAAATGCATGCAAACTGGAAATAAACTAGAAGATACAAGAATGGTGCACCTGGGAATTGAAGGTTGAAGAAGATGATCTCTAGAATATTTTGGAATATTCTAGAAATATTCACAGGGACACTTATGCCAGAATGGGTGACCTAGTTCTTTTCCCGAGAAACTTTGCCAAAACGGGTTTCTAGTAAAAGGGTATGCAAAAACATAGAAACCACTTTTCAGGCTCTGTACAGGGACAAAATCACCAATGATGGCGACCTAGTCCTCTTGGGGCTTTTGGGAGTTTCAAGGCTAGAATCTGGAGGTACCCACTTATACTTCTATTTCTGATGGATACCTGTGTCCAAATATTAAGAAAATGATTTTCAAGTTGTCTTTTAGCTCCTCCTAGGGTTTGATGACTTGGAATAATGTTGATGGAATGATGTTACCCTTTTCAACACTTTTCTCTTTATATAATCTACATACACACCTACAAAGCACACATGCAAAGAGACAAAAAAGGTTAGGGTTATAGAATAGGGGTTTGCCTTAGTCAAACCCCATGATGGTAATCAAACCTAAATGAAATAGAAATTAAAGGGAAAGATGATTAAATAGCATACAACTATAAACACTCACCAAATCCTTGTTGAAGAAGTCTGAATATGTGTAATGAACAACTCCAATGGAGGTTTCTTGAAGTGTTTAGTGCTTGAATTCTTTCTACTTGCTTGAGTTCTTGTGAAGATGAAAATGATGTTAGGGGGGTGAAATGAGGATGAAAACCCTTATTTATACACGTTATGCCCTAATTTCTTGAAAATAACACATGATAGGCCAATCTTACGGTTTTGAAGGAAAATTCCCGTTAGAATTTTATTTTAATTTTGAATTTTATGCCAAAAGGGACTTGGTTGCCCAAGGTGGTGACCTAGTCCACTTGGAAAAATTCAAGAAGGTGGTCAAGAATTAAGTGGTGCTTAATGTTTATTAACAGGATTGTCTCCCGGAACACACTTAAGTCAGGCCTAAAAGTACATTAAGGGGAAAATTTATCATGAGAAAGGGTTGAATTATTGATGATAAGCCTAGAAAAGTGTGAGGGGAAATTATAACACCTTACAAAACTTTAGACTAAGGCTTGGAAAGGGGTTATTTAGAGGAATTATTGTATAAAATTCTTATAAAAGTGAGGAAATGTGTTAAAAAACTTCACAACACACTTGTAATACTTTGTTAGATTTTTGTTGATTTGCAAGTGTTCAAGGCCAGATGTGAATGTGTTGGCCACATTACAACATTAGATCAAAGCAAAACAAGGACAAAATCTAAGGGAAAAGGCCCAAATGAGTGAAAAGCATCAGGGCTACACTTTTTGGTCACATATTTAGCCCACACTTTAGTGAGAGGATGAACTTGATTTAAACTTACACTAAATTAACCAAGTCATGCATATCAAGTGGGATCAATGTATTCATGCTAGTAAGATGAGATGACTACAATCAAGAGGGATGATCAATCCCCCAGGATCAAGATCCCATGGAAAACCAAACATAAGCACAAAAGATCACAAAAGAAAGTGATGTGAAGGAGTGGAGAGAGAAGGAAAGTCAGATCAAGCTTTGATTTTTTTATTCTGCTAGTTGTGGATCAGATCTAGGCTATTTGTACAAAAGGAAGTGTACTCACTCTGGGGCAATGAGACTTTCAGTTGTCCACTAAGTGAGAAGGCCCAAAATGGTGAGAAACATACTCTTGATTGGTATACACTCACACACACAAAGGTGGCTATGGGGAAAGTCGTTCCACTAGTTGGGCTTCCCGCTCAACTATACCAAATTTGTACCTCCTAAAAAATTTAATAAGGAACCAAAAAAGACAAGGGTTCATGCTTCATGAGGCAAGCAAAGATGCATATGCTTGGATCTCATGAACAAGTGCAAGATGGCACCACATGCATGCAAGTTGTGTTATGCAAGGTGGCCATGTATGCAAAAATACCAGATATAAAAATGCAAAAATATAAAATACAAAATGGAAAAGAGTGTTCCAAGGAGTCTTATTTTGTTCACATGAGGTATTTAACTTAGGGAACATTGTGTCTAATTTCTCCAAGAGAGGACCAATCAAAGAATAGAAAATTCACAACTTAGGGATGTAGTGCATCACATCAAGCTGCTAAGAGGAATGAAATATGCTAAGATAAGTCACTTTCATGAAGGACATTACACCCAATGTCATCCACAAAGTGAGAAACACATCGTATGAAATAATAAGGCTACACTAGGAACCAAGGATAAAGGAAATCAAATGCAAAATAAATAATGCCAATGTATGCCCACACTTTAAAGGAATTTATACACACTGTTTTGTGAGCAATGACTTTAAAGTGGAGAGAGACAAAATATAAAAAAGAAAGAAAAGGACATGTGAGCCAACATGGAAAGCCCTATTCTAGGCGATTTCCAAGGGAGGCTGCGTCATGTTAAAGAAAAAGAGAAGGAAAAGAAAAGAGAAAAGGGGGTTGCCCCCAAAATGAAAACACCAAACACATAAGGGATATATGGATTTGGGGTTAGTATGTTCATTTCTTCAATGTTTGTGTATAGAGCACGAAACTATCATCATTCCCCTAAATACATAGAACTAGAAGAAGGATACAAAGAGAGCGAAAACAAAGAAAAAGAAAGAGACATTATGGGTCAACATGGAAGAGACATAGGATGTCTCGATGCTTTGCATCATCCCCAAAAGGAAAACAAGAGAAAAAAGGAAAATTCAAAGAAAAAGAGCCTTTTTGAGTCAACATGAAGGAGACATTGTGGTCTCAATGCCTTGCATCATCCTAAAAGGAAGGCATAGAGAAAAAGAAAAGGAAAAGGCCTTTTGGGTCAACATGAAGGAGACATTGCAGTCTCAATACCTTGCATCATCCCCAAAGTAGGGAAAAAATAAAAAATAGAAGGGAAAAGGAAAAAGGTCCTATTGGGTCAACATGAAGGAGACATTGCAGTATCAATGCCTTGCATCATCCCCAAAAGGAAGGAAACAAAAAATTAAAACCAAAATGAATGAACGACGTATAGAAGAAGCAAGATACAAATAGAATAAGGTCACAAAGAGTGAGAAAACAACAAACAAAATAGTACATGAGAACACGTTACAAACAAACACAATACCAGTAAGGCAAGTGTTAGTCAACGATTAAGCAAGTCATCCGCCTCACAATCTCAGTGGGTATAAGTGGGAGGTGAACAACGAAGCTAATGGACAAGGACAAATGCATTACTAGGACAAGGCTAGCAACCTCTTTCCCCCACTAAGTGCAAGGAAAGAATGAGCGAAGTTGGGTGATGAGAAGAATCATGTAATAGTGAGAAGAGAATGTTCTACAACTATTACATGATAGGGTGTGGGATGGCAGTTTATGGTTTGAGGGGGCATAAATTATCACCATCAAAGTGATACTTGCTCAGTATCTCTCTCAAATGATGACACTCATCACTTCTATGGCTGAGAACACTATGGTAGGCACAATGTGGTCCATTATCATCTTTGGGATAAATCACCAACCTATTGCGAGAAGGAAATGTAATGAGCCCTTTGTTTAGGAATATTTTTAATTTCCTCTCACATCCAGGTGGTGGATTTAGAGGAAGTTTGAATTTCTGTAACTTATACGGCCTCTTGCATTTGCTAGATTCCCCAACTTCAAAAGAGGAGATTAGGGCAGGGGTTCCTGAGATGATCTTAGGATTATCTTTGTTGTTGTTAGGAGATGGTGAGATTTCTTTAGGAAGGAGAACATCCCAATCAGGAGGGGAATCAAAGATCACCATGCCATCATCATGAAGCCTAAGATATTCTTTAGGAGGCCTATAGTCATGAGGGGGATCTTGATATCGTATTCCCTTTATATGTTCATCAGGTGATAGTTGCTTATAAAATTTGTGTATTTAATTTTCATTTGTTGTGTCACCACCTTGTTTACTTAGAATGGTAAACCCTTTGCCATAGGTTTTTTTAATATTTATTGGAGTGTTGGTCACTTGGTTATGGTAAAAGCGTTGAGTAGTGACATATTTGGAAGAACTAGGTTCACCTGGTGGAGGGAACCTAGGTTCATTGGTTTTTTTAGGATGGAGATAGCAAAATGTCTCTAAGAGTGACATGTTAGGAAGTTTAGGATGTTTCATGGATGGGTAGAAAGAAGCATTGGCTTCAAGATTGTCAAGGCATTCATTCAGGAACTGATTCATGCTAGCATCATTGTCTCCAATGATGTCAAATTTAGGAGGAGGACATGCAATATGAGTTGATTGAGTAGGGGTGGGTTCAAGGTAATTTGGATCAGTTTCAAAGGCACAACTTGACATGTCTACCAGGGATTTGAAGGTCATCCAAAACATTTTGAAAGACATAGCCATAGTGAGAGAAAACTAAGTGCAATAAATTGGATAAAAGAAAAAATCTGGAAATAGAAACACAAGTATAATTGCAAAAATCATAAGTCTAGACAATGGTTTGGAAATGAAGAAAAATATAGTGCAAATTATGCAAGAGGACTAGGTCGCCCAGTGTGGCAATTTAGTCCCAACATTGGTTTTCTTGATTTTAAAAAAAAGTTTTGAATGCTTTTTCTGATTTTTATGCTTTTCCATTGCAGATACTAAATGAAAATGCAGAGTTTTCTATACTTGTTCAATGAAAATGCAATGCAAAGTGCAAGATAACATGAAATTTTCACTAATGCTCTTCTTTATGAATCCTAGGATGCAAACAATGTAAAAACCCTAATGCAATGCAATATTTTTCCTAAAATGCTAATGGAAAAATCAAAAGTGAAAGGAAGTGTTCTAAGGATGGGTTCACCAAAATGAACCACCAAAAAGATATGCAAAAAGGGAAAGAGGATTCCCCAATTAGGCCCCTAAGGTTTTTCACCAAGGAGCAAGGTTTGGAAGAATAGATCTCTTTCGTACTAATGATATGCTTTTGGTGAGTTCATTCAAAGGATGGGATTGTGTTGTGTGTGATAGAGTGTGTTTAAGTGATATAATGTAAATAAACTAAATTAACTATGAAATATAAACTAAAACAAATGTAAACTATATGCAAAGTAAACTAAATGACCTAAATGCATGCAAACTAGAAGATACAAGAATGGTGCACTTGGGAACTGAAGGCTAAAGAAGAGGAGCTCTAGAATATTATGAAATCTGATAGATATCTTCACAAGGACACTTACAATAGAATGGGCAACCTAATCCTTTTCTCAGGAAACTTTTCCAGAATGGGTTTTTGGTAAAAGGTCATCCAAAAACACATAAACCACTTTTCAGGCTTGGTACAGGGACAAAGTCACCAATGATGGTGAACTAGTCCTCTTTGGGATTTTGGGAGTTTCGAGGCTAGAATATGGAGGTACCCACTTATACTTTTGTTTTTGATGGAGACTCATGTCCGAATCTTTAGAAAATGATCTGCAAGTTGTCTTTTAGCTCCTCCTAGGGTTTGATGACTTGGAATGATGTAGATGGAATGATGGTACCATTTTCAACACTTTACTCTTTGAATAATCTTCATACACACCTGCAAAGCACACATGCAAAGAGACAAAAATGGTTAGGGTTAGAGAATAGGGGTTTGGATTAGTAAAACCCCATGATGGTAATCAAACCCAAATGAAATAGAAATGAAAGGGAAATATGATTGAATAACATACAACTGTAAACACTCACCAAGCCCTTCTTGAAGAAGTCTGAAGATGTGTAATGACTAGCTCTAATGGAGGTTGCTTGAAGTTCTTAGTGCTTGAATGCTTGTTGCTTGCTTGAGAAAATTGAGTGCTTGAGTGCTTGTGAAGATGAAAATGATTTTAGGGGATTGAAATAAGGATGAGAAACCTTAATTATACATTCTATGCCCTAATTTCCCAAAAATAACACATGATAGGCTAACCTTAGGGTTTTGGAGGAAGATTCTCATTAGAATTTTATTTTAATTTTGAATTTTATGCCAAAAGGGACTAGGTCGCCCAAGGTGACGACCTTGGCCACTTGGAAAAATTCAAGTGGTGGTCCGAAATTAAGTGGTGTTTAATGTTGATTAATGGGCTTGTCTCTTGAAACACACTTAATTTGGGCCGAAAAGTACATTAAGGGGAAAATTTATCATGAGAAAGGGTTCAATTAGTGATGATAAGCCTAGAAAAGTGTGAGGGTCAATTAAAAAACCTTACAACACTTTAGACTAAGGCTTGGAAAGGGTTTATTTAGATGAATTATTGTAGAAAAGTCTTAGAAAAGTGAGGAAATGTGTTACAAAAATTCGCAACACACTTGTAAGACTTTGTTAGGTTTTTGTTGATTTGTAAGCGTTCAAGGCCTAATGTGAATGTTTTGGAAAAATTACAACATTAGATCAAAGCAAAACAAGGCCAAAATCCAAGGGAAAAGGCCCAAATGAGTGAAAAGTGTCAAGGCTACACTTTTTGGTGACATAGTATGAATATGAGGGCCACAATACCTAAATAACAAAAAAACTAATCCTAACTGTTATATTAATAAAGAGGGAAGTTTTGAGAGGATAGAATGATGTGTAACTTGTAAGAAGGTTGTTTTAGGGCACAAATGACTCATTCGCCTTTAGTGGTGAATGGGTTCTTGTTAGGGTTCCAAAAAATGACTTTTGGGTTTTATTCCTCTCAGTTCGCACTTTGAAATACCACATTTTGATTGCTTTAATCGCCTTCCAATAATTTTGTGATTTCCTCAATGTGGTTTTATTTTTCTTTTTTTTGCACGGGTTCTCCTTTTGTGGTTGGTGTCAATATCTTCAAAGGATCTCATTTTTCTATCTCAACAATCAAGCAACTTTCAGTTTCAGGATTGGCCTCAAGTGTATTAAATTTTTTGTTGTAGATATACTTCATTTTACGATGAAGAGTAGAAGGTACTCCAATCATTTGATGAATCCAAGGTCTTCCTAGGAGAAGATTATAAGAAATATCCTCAGGCATAATGTGGACCAAAGTTTGTAATGTTACCTTCCCAACTTTAATAGGTAATGTGATGACTAAAAGCAATTGTTTTCGTATATTATCGAATCCACAAATAGATAAAGAATCAGGTTTAATATCACTTCCACTCATTATGATCTTTTGCAAAAGGCCCACACTACACACATTAATAGTCGAACCATTTTCAATGAGGGTTCTCTTTATCCCAATCCTATTAATACGAGGTGCTATCATGAAAGCTTTATTTTTTTCCTCTTCTAACAAAGGTAACTCATCTTGATGGAAAGTAATGTATAAGTTGGCTATAGTTATAGTTGAATTTGGGCTGTCACATCATTTAATTGCACATTAGGAATGGTAGGGGCTTGTTGTAAAGAACTTTGAAGCATGCTATGATAAGTAGGTAAGATTTGAATAAGTTCCCATAAGGATATCTTAGTAGGATTATTTTTAAGTTGTTCAATAGGATCGTACTCCTTTCTACTTTTTAAAGGAAAACAAGGAGGACCGAGTAAGATAGGGTTAGGTAATGCGAGGGATGTTGAAGGTGTTTGTCTTGGTTGTGGATTATTCCTTGTTATCTATATGTGAAACAATATTAAAACTCAGTTGTTGTGAAACATTATCATTGTCAAGTTTCCTTTTAGGTGCACACATTTCATATTGCAACTTTTTATTTTGTTTTATATGCCTTTTTAGGTCATCTATTTGAAGATTGCATCATATTAGGGTTAAGCATTACATATTGCATTGTATTTGTCTTTCCAAGTTCTAACTTGGTGGTGAGCCCCTCATTAGTTTATAATCAGCTTCTAGGACAAACCTATTGCAAGATCTCTTTCTCCTTTTGATTGAGATTCCTAGGGTTATCCTTGAATGAGATAATTGGGAAGTGGGTCTTGCTCTATATCCTAAACCATATGAAATAATTTCCCCCTTTTCCCATTTTTTCATTCGGCAAGGAAGATAAACACTCTAAAGCAGTATCCTTTAAGGATCTAGGGAATAATTTAGCCAAGATCTTATCTTCAACGATGAAATCACTACATAGGGCTGTAAAAGTAGAAACATGGCTAATAGGATCTCCTTTCCCACCATATTTATCAAATCTAGTAACTTCTATACCTTGTGGAATTTGTGCTCACAATATCTCCAAGGATAGTATTTTGGTTTTGATGTAGTGTGAAGGTTGACCATTTTTGTTTTGATTTAGGGTTGCAACTTGTTTTTGAAGGGGTGACATGGTTTGCATAAGTTTGTTGAGGATGAAATCATTGTTATTGTAAGGTGGAGTGGTGTATGTATGCGGAGGGAAAGTAAATTGTAAGTTTGCGAGGGAGGATGGTTGAGGAGATATTGTATTCAAATGCACAAATCTAGAAGGACTCCTTGTGGAGATACGTAAAGAAGTGTTCACATTTATAGTAGGTTGGATTGTTGAGGTAACTTGAGTACTAGTGTATGTAGGGATGGAAATGGGTATTGTAGAAGGAATCAAAGTTTCACTTTGGATTTGGGTACACCCCAAAGCTTGAGTACAATTAGTGATGGTGTTATTAACATTATGCATATTTTTTGTAGGTATGGAAGTCATGGGAAATGAGGTATTCATACTATGGTCCATAGGGGGTTGATTATCAACACTATTAGGAAGAGAGCTAGAAAAGCCAAGATCCACGGTGAATGGTGTATCACAAGATGAAAAGAGTCTCGAACTACGTCTCAAAAGAGTATTGCTAATAGGACACCAAGTTTTAAATCTCATACAAGTTTTACAAACTTAGTGTGCAATCCAAAAATGGAAAGAGGCTTGAAATGAAATGCAAGGTCCTAGAATGAAATGTGTAAATACAATTTTTAGATTCTAAACAAGGAAATTTGTTGATTAAACTCTGAAACAATTTGAAAATGAAATTTTGTAAATGTAATTTTGAATTTAGACAATGCACTAAATGAACCAAATTAAGCTAGATCTAATGAAGTGAATGAAACTTAAAATTAGGAAATTGAAACAAATATCTAACAACAACAAATTAAAGCACAAAATAGAAGATTTCAATTTCCAAAAATGTAGATTTAGGTCTGATCAAGGACTCATTCACCCTAAGGATAATGGGTCTTAGATTATGATTTTGAAACTGATTTTTATATATTTTTAAGCCCTTTTTAATGATTTTGAGATTCAAGTCTGCTACAATAAGTTTCAGGTTTAGATTTTTGTAAACACAATGTGAAATTTGAGTGCAAATTATGATAAAAAAAACATAAATGATATGCAATTTTGTTTCAATTTTCAAATGAAATTTTATGTGATGAGAGATGATATTCAAAATGACTTATTTTTTTGTATTTTTCAGATTTTAAAGAATGCAAACAATGCAATCCTAAAACCCCATGAGATGAAAATTTGAATGCAAACTAAGACACCCTTAATGAGATCTACTTCAATGCAAATGAATGAAAATGAATACAAGATATAATATAAGATGAAAAGAAACTTTGAAATCAAAAAACAATACAATGCTAAAGAAGATCAAGTTCACCAAAATGAAATAAAGAAAAAGAGGATGCAATCACCAAATGAGATTAACAAATGGGTGCACAAAATTTATTACTAGTTGTTTCACTCAATTATGAGGGATATAATGTAGGAATAATAATAAAAAAACAAACCTAACTATTATAACAATAAATAGGTGGGATTTAAGATGTTAAAATGATGTGTACCTTTTTGAAAAAGTGTTGTTTCAAGCCTCACTATGGAATCATTCGCCCAATGGAAAATGGGTACCTGTTAGGATTCTAGAAAAGTGATTTCTGGGTCCTATTCTTCAATATTGCACTCCCAAATTGGAGGTGTTCAATTCTTGAAAGTCAGAAATAAGTTATGTAGCTTAGTTTTCATGATCTTGCAAGAAAGGTGGAAACTTTGAAAACTTTGACAACTTTTGTTCTCCAATTGACCTTCAACCTAAAACCTATAATCACAAATCAAAGAGGAGAAATTGTTTATTATTGGGGAATAGTGGTTTTCCTTGGTCAAACCTTGTTTGGGTAATTAAAACTTGAAATTAAAAAATGCATAAAGGAATGATGAATGAATAACAATATGTAACAACTCACCAAACCTTATTGAAACCTTGGAGTACAAATCAACAATCTTGCATGAAGTCACCTGAAATAATGTAGATCTTGATCACACCACTTGATTAGAAACAACACCTTGAATATGCTTGAATTGGATCTTGAATGCTACATCAACATATTATCTCAACAACATGCATGATGTAATATGCCTTTGGCATGATGAAATAGATCTTTAATTGCTGGAAGAAACTTCAATAATCTACCCTTGAATTCCTTCTTGAAATGATCTTGAATGCTCTATAATTCTCTTATACAGGCACTCTTGATTGATTATGAAATTCTAGGATGAGTCTATGTGAATTAACCTTATATTTATACTTAACTTAAGATTTAGCCAAAAAAATAACACAAGACGACATCAGATCTAGGATTTGAAATTATTAAAATCCTACCAAATACACATCCCAAGGGGGGTGCATTAAGTTAGTGAGGCCCATTCACCATAGAGAAAATCGGTCCTAGCATACCTAACTAGGACCTATTTCGAGGAATGTGAAATGTCATGTCAAAAGGGGGTCCTAGGACCTAGTGAGGACCCATTTGTCAGGTGGCGAACAAGTTCTAGGTCACTATCCTAGGACACATTCCTTGCAAAATTAAGTGTTGTGAAATATTATTAATGAGTGTCAGGTTTTATCCCTTAGAAAATATAATAAATAAGGCTTAGATTTGAATTTAAGGGGACAATTAAGCTCAATTAATTAATAAATACCTAGATTAGTGTGAAAGTGTAAAGAAACACTTTACAACACCCTACATTTAGTCCCCACTTTAGTGAGATGATGAACTTGCTTGAAACTCACACTAAAGTAGAAAAACATGCATCAAGAGGGGTCTTAGTGTGCCGATGTAGATGGTATAGGATGACAAAGATCAAATGAGATGGCCAAGACCCTAGGGTCAATATCCTATAGCGGACCAACATAGGTGGAAGAGGAAACACATGAAAATGATATAAGGAGAAACATCAAGGCACAATCATACACTACCAAATACAAAAATAACTTTCAAAAACCAAAAACCAAAGGAAGGGATGGATCAAGCTCTGATCATTTGTCCCACATGTTGTGGATCATATCTAGGCTATTTGTCCAAAAATGTTTACAAGTGGAATGCAATGTCCACTATGTAAACCAATGCACACTCACAAGGGCAAGTGGAATCCAATATCCACTAGGTGAGCCTCCATCGAGACACATAATCATGCAATAGTATGTGCTCACATACACCAACAAGTGGCTATGGGAAATTCACACCTAATTTTGGCTCCCATACAGTAAACATATAAAAGTTATACCTTGTGATAAATTTTATAAGGCACCACACAACAATGAACTTTGATCATGCGGCAAGAAAATATTCGTATGCTTGACACCCATGAAAAATAGGATGGCATCGTAGGCAAGCAAAGTGTGTTATGCAAGGTGGCCATATAATAGTTATTGTAAATGAAAAAGTAGTGTAAGGTACATTCAAAGGAGTTTTTCTTAGTTCATGTAATGTCTTAACTTAGGGAACATCATGCCAAATGTCTCCAAGAGAGGACCAATTGAAGAATAGAAGATTCACAACTCAGGGGATACAATGTGTCACATCATGCCACTAAGAGGAAAATAATATTCTCAAAGATATCAAAATCTTGAAGGACATCACACCCAATGTCATCACAAAGAGAAAGATGCATTGCATGAAGTAAGAAGACTACACAATGAAGTATGAGATGAAAATGCATTTATGAGAAAGGAAGTTACCCCCAAAATCACACACAAGGGATCCATGAATTTGTGGTTAGTATGTTCTTGCTATATTATTTCTATAGAGATTTAAACTATCATCATTCCACAAATAATCATGGAACAAGAAGAATGACACAAAGAGAGTGAAAACAAAGAGAAACCTTTTAGGTCAACATGGTAGAGACATGAATGTCTCAACGCCTTGCATCATCCCCAAAAGTAAAACTCAAGACAAATGGACAAGATGAAATAATTATGACATAGAGAATAAGGTAGGTACATATAGAGGAATAGACAAAAAGAGAGATACATTGAATGAAACATGATAGGGGATCACATTATGCACATGCAATCACGCACAAGAACATACAAAAGAAAAAAAACACAAGACTAGTAAGGCACATGCGAGTCAACCTATTAGTAGGTCATCCGAACCCCGTCATGTTCATTGTATAAAGAAGGAAAAAAGCTAGCCAAAGGGACAATAGCAAGTGTCGAACTAGGAACATCACCAAGTTCAACACTCTTCCTAGGAGAATTATCATGTAAGCTCATAGAATAGGAAAATAATGTATTCAATTCATTATGCACCTCCTCATTAATTTTAGAAATATCCTAATTGTCATCCAAGTTAATCACAATGGGAGGTCGAAGGATAATTTCCATGGAAGGTTCTTGTTTATGTTGCAAAATGGGTGTAGAGTCATCATGCATTGCTTAAGTCAAGTTTGGATGTTGATTTTATTTGTTGATTTTTTCATTTAACCTTCAAGCAAGAGAACACAGTCTATTCCTATGCTCTCTATCATTTTTGTTCATTTTAGTTCAGTTTTCAATTGCATTTATTTAGGAGTGGGTTCATCAACCATAGGTTTATTTTCTTCCCTAAGGGGAATAACAAAAGGAACCATAGGAGGTTTTTCAACCTCTTTCTCTTTAGCTTTGTAAACTTGTTTTATATTAGGAGGCATGGAAGGACTCTTTTCATTATGTCTTGGTCGTTTATAGGAGATAGGAAAAGGATATTTCTTAGGTTGGTCTTGGTTGTTTGGAACATGTCTATAGCTTCAATCATAGTTTCATCAAGGATACGAGGATCAGTTGTGGGTGGTGGCATGTTCCTAAGGGATAATTTCAAAATCCATTTTTCCTTAAACTTTTGGTAGGATTTGAAAAATAATTCCTCAGAAGGTTTAATAGGTTCCATAGGCTCAAGCCAAAAGAAATCTAAGGAAAAGCTTCCACAAGAAGACAAAGAACTAAAGCCAGTATGATGCAGAATAAATATTTCATTGTCAAAGGGAAACTTTAAGCATTTATGAACAATTGAAAAGATGACCTTCATGGAGCATAGCCATGGGTAGCCAAGCTTCACACATAATTAGTCTGATGTCGAGATGATGGAGAATGAGACACCTAATTGTTTCGGTCCAATAGTTAGAGGAAGGGTAATCGATCCCATCATAGGGTAAGAAAAACCATATGGATTCTTTATCCATGCTTTCTGTTTATCATATTTTTCTTGATAGAGTTCATGCACAAGTAAGAATTCCTTAGTGATCACATTCTCTCCATAGGTGGGATAAATTAATATCCCATTATCGAGCTTATCATAGATTCAACCGGTTATGTAATAAGGACCATCGCATGTTTAAGTATATCTTGTGAGGAGAAAGCAATGTCAAGAGGCTTTTTAGTTCAGCCCTTACAAGGTTGAATTTCAATCAATCCAACCATAACATCACAAGGAATTTTTTCATTAGTGAATAAGGGAAAATTGGTAACTCTCTTTCACCTTTAGGGTTTAGGACCTAAAAGGAGAGAGACAAGCTGCACACTCTTCACTCAAGAAAAAACCCTTGAGATTTCAATGCAAAGGAGATTGAAATATTGTGAAGGGACTATCCTAGGGGCTGAATGAGATCTAATGAGGGGTTCACCACCAAGTTTAGACTTGGAAAAGACAATGAAGTGCAAGTTGTAACACTAAACCCTAGTTTGATGCAATGACCTACAAAATGACCTAGAAAAGTAAAGAAAACAACACAGGAAACTACAAAATAGAAAGTGTGCACCTGGAAATTTGTAGAGGCTTGAATGAAGATTGGAAATGCTATTGATCCTAAAAATTTTCCCTACTGGGACTCATTCACCATTCTGGGAGAATTATTCCTAGTTCTGGGTTTTTGCACAAGAGCAAGTTTTGAGAAAATAGATATCCAAATCTGAAAAAATCTCTCAAAAAAACATGCAGTGGGACTCATTTTCCACTCATGGAGAATGATTCTAGATTGTATTTTTTGGAAATTCAAAGTTTTGATCTGCACCTCTTAGTCTGCTCTTTCTGCTTCTCCAAGTTTTCGGATTCGAAACCTTGGTTTCGGGGTTGTGGATGATCTTTTATTGAAGATTAAGACCTTGCAAATGGGGAGACAACTCCAAAAAACTTGAAACCTAATATTCAATGATATTCAAGTCTTCAAGGCACCTAGATATGCAATTACACAAAAAGAGAGAGCAAACATGTTGAGTTTTAGGGAATAGGGGTTTGCCTTGGTCAAACCCCTTTTAGGTAATTAAAACAAATGATGAAATAAGATAATGAAGCATGAACATGAAATAATGCAATTAGAACCTTTCCATGATGATGAATCTTGAATTGTTTCAACAATTGATGAAGAATATGTCCTTGAATGCCTTATAAATGATCTTGAAAACTATCTTGATGACCTTGTGAAGACTTGGAGTACTTAAATATTGAGTGATTGACTTGATGAAATGAATGATTGATGTTTCTTGGATGAAATGAGGATTTTAAATCTTGTTTATATAGCCAATCCACTCAAATGATCATTAATTTGGTCCCCAAGGATGACATAGGAGAAATTTGAAGTTAAAACCCAAATTTTCTCGCTGAAACCTCGAAAATAGCTCAAATGGGACTCATTCACAATCCTAGATGAATGAGTCCCACCTGGATGGGACTCATTTTACCAAGGTGGAGAATGGGTCCCACAGGGGCTATTTTTCCTGCTAGAGTGAAGAAATTAAGCTCATATGTTGATATTGTCAGGTTTTTTTTATCATAATATGCCTTGGGGTGCATAATATGAGGTCATAGAGGCATATTAGTGGTGACATAAAGGTTATAAATGCAAGGGAGCCCAAAATCCAATCTAAAAGTGTAAATAAATACACTTTATAATACTAAATTAAGGAAAAATGAGTCATTTAGCTTAGAAGGGCCCTAAATCCTATGTGAATGTGTAAAACACATTAAAACACTAGATTAGGTCCACTTTAGTTTAGAAGCCTCCTAAATTTAATGTGAAAGTCTAAATAAATACATTTTACAACATTAAATTAAGGCAGAGTTAAGTTAATTCAGCTTAAAAAGGGCCCAAGACCTAATATGGATGTGTAAAACACCTCACAACACTAGATCAAGGAAAAATTAGGTCTAGTTTACCCTTAATTATTCCAAAATCAAGCAAGAGATACTTTTTTCTACACTACATTTAGCCCCCACTTTAGTGAGAGGATGAAATTGATTCAAATTCACACTAAGGTAGACATTCAAGAGGGCTCCAATCATACCAATGTGGATGACAAAGGATGAAAAAGATCAAGGCAATAGTTTAAGCCCCCAAGATCCAAGATCCTAAGTCAAACCGACATGAGCACAAATGGACACACCCAAGGTGTATAATATGCAACAAAATAAGATACACAAACATGCAATTTCAAGAACTAAAATAAATAAAAATGAGTAATATAAATGAGGTGGATCAAAGATGCGCTCACTCTGGGGCCATAGAACATCAAGTCATCCGCAGGGTGCATTGTCCCAAAGAAGTGGTTTAGTGAGAAAGTCATGCCAGTGTGTCAGCTTCCCACCATGTAATGAGAAAGGCATGCCAGTGTATCAACTTCTCATCATACTAACCATAACAAATTTATCCTCTCGATAACTTTGATAGGGCACCACAATGTAATGCTTTTTGTAAATGCTTTTTTCATGTAAATTTTTTGTTAAATGGGATTTTTCTTTGCTTATGAAATGGTATTCTTCCTAGGGAACATTGTGCCTAATGTCTCCAAGAGAGGACAAGTCAAAAGTGTCAAATCGTTGCCCACGGGATGCATCATTTGCATCATGCCATGTCAGTAGATTATACACTCTTGGATGACATCAAACCTAATGATACCACCAAGAAGAGGACACGTCACAAGAAAAAATAAAAATCATGCCATGAAATGTTTGGAAAAATATATCATCTATGTATGCCCCCACTTTAAAGCGGTTGCTACACCATCACTATGAGAAATTTCTTTATAGTAGAAAATGAAAAATTCTAACATGAAAGAAGAGATGAGAGACAAATTGGAAATCCATATGCCATGTCATATGTTTCTGAATTGGACTTCATCATGGATAAGTATGTCACATGCGAGCCAACTTAAGGCATGTCGTCCACATCCCAAGCTTGCTTTTATATATACATGAAAGGAAGTCAACTACCCAAAAGAGACAATGAAAAGTGACATACAAGGAGAAGGCCGACTAACCCCGTTGTCCCCACTTAGTGCAGGACAAGGGTGAGCCCAGAATGGATGATGGTATGTCACTCCTTTAGAAAAAGGGAATGCCATGCAATAGTGAGCATGCTATGATCCTACAATTATTGCACGTTAAGGAGAAACAACTAAGATTATTTATTATGATGAGTAAACACGGTGTCAAATTGATACATATTTAATGAGATATCTATCAGTTTAGAATGCATCAAATTTAAAGTTGTCTTGGAAGAATCTTTTGTAATAGTGTTGATATTGAATGAAAGATTTTGTTTCGAGGGACAATGACCAAGAACATTAGTGATTTCGCGTGTTTTATGATCTATAGGGACATGGGTACCTTGTTCTATAGCATCACATCCTTTCCCAAGATGCTTCATAAGTTCAAGACCTCTTCGATAAATATTTTTCACTTCTTTTCGATTTGTTGGTTGTTTAATTTCCTCAAAGTTTGTCTTGGATGTTTTCTTTTCTTTTAAGGTGGTTGAAGTGGATGCTTTCAAATTTTTTTAATTTCCATTAATAGTTTCTCTTTTCCATTTTTAGAATATTTTGTTATGATATTGTATTCTGTCATGAATATAGGTATGGTATCAAAGGTTTTTGAAGCATCTTCCAATAACTTTATGGATTCTTCAAGTTGTTTTCATTTTTCTATCTCTTGTATGGATTCAATATGTGTGGTTAGTGTTAAAGGATATCTGATGAGCATAATTTAAAAAGCCTTATGCATAGGTTCATGGTATCTTAGTGAAGAGGAGTGTAATTTCACTTCATCATCTTCATCTAAATAAGCCATATTAATATTGTTTGAAAGAAGTTTCCCAAGGTTTTCATTTGCTTCCACCATGGTACCTTCCCTAGTAGGAGAGTTTTTAGGAGAACTGCAAACTAATTTTTCTTGACATTCAAAGGTTTTTTCTTCTAAAATGGCTTCATCGCAAGTAAGGGAATGATCCATGGTTGGATTTTCTTTCTTGTCAATGACAGTGTTTCCTTGTTCAATAATATTTTCCTCATGATTCTCATTGATTGGATCTTGTAACACGATAACATCTTCTTCACCAATCAGAGAGACATTAGGTGAGGGGGAAACTTGATTTTTGTTGATAATTTTCTCTAAGGTATTAGTCTCTTGTGCCATAATATCTACCCTAGTAGGAGAGATTTTAGGAAAGTGACAAATTTTAGGTTCATCACATTTCATGGTTAGATTTTTTAAAGTAACTTTATCGCACATAGGAGAGGCATCAAGAGAAGGATAAGTATGAGTTTCATGGTTACCAGTGATTGAATTTTTTTGTTCAAATAGGCATTTCCAAATGATAGGGGCATTAGGAAAGGGAGGAATAAGATTCTCATGAGTCTTAATAAGGATATCTTCTAACACTAAACTATCTTCTTCATGTCTAGAGATGATAGTAAGATAAGTAAAGGTTTGATTCTCATGATTATCTGTATTTGCATCCCCATATCCTATAATGTCTTCCCAAGTAGGAGAGGTAGGCTTGTCATAGCTCACAATTATTGGATCTCTTAATATCAAAATTTCCTCCACACAATTGTGTTTTTCATGATCATTCATAGTTGTATCCTTTTTCACTAAATCATTTTAACAAGTAGGGGAGGTGTTGGGAGATGAATGTCTAGACTAGGTAAAGTAGTGGCCATGATCTCAACTTCATGTGTCATAATATGTTTCTAAGGGGGAGGAAGACAAACAAGAATTTTATTATCTTCAATGATTTTATTGTCTTTCACCAAGATACCTTTTTCACCAATGGTAGGTATATCGGGAGAAGAACAATTATGATTTTCATGATTGTCGAAGCTTGCATCCTCTTATATCAAACCTTTAGTAGATGATATAAGAGAGATGAATTCATCAAGGGCTTCATATAACATTGCAAAGTCATCACTACTAAATGGTTTGAATGATATGTTTTATCTAAGGTTAACCATTTTTTTGTTTGTTTCTTCTTAGTTTTTTGTTTTCATTTTCTAATGAATGTTCAATGCAATTCGATCTAAGTGAACTAGGAACTAATGTTGAAAATGAAAAGTGCAAGAATCTAATTCTATCCACAATTTCCATGAATGTAAATTATGATACTTCTAATGATTTCAATGTAATAGAAGCTATGAAAACTTAAAATGAAATGTAAAGACCTAGGATGAAATACAATTTTCAGATTTCAAACAAGCTAATTCATTGATTACACTATGCAATGATTTGAAAATGTTGAAATTAAGTGATGCATGAAATGGACCAATTTAAGCTAGATTTTGTAAAATGCATGAAACATAAATTCAACCCCCTGAAATAGATAACCAATGGAAGCAAACAAAAGCTTAGAAATAAGATTTTTCAGTGCTATAAAAGAAATTTTTAGATGGGAATTGGGATTGATTCACCCACGGTGGCGAATGAGTCCCAATAGGGATTTTTTTCAAAATTTTTAAAAGGTTTCAATTGATTTTTATGATTTTTATGTTGTATGATGTGTATACTAAATGAAAATGTAGTTTTTAAATGTTTTTCAATGATTTGAGATTAAAAAATGTAACGTATATGCACTTTCACTAATGTAAAAATTAGAAACCCTAGAATGCCAATTAACTAATGCAAACCCTAATGCAAAGTTAATGCAAGCTAGATATAGGATGGTGATGGAGTCCAAATCAGAAAAAAAGGTATTCTAAATGTAGATTCTTTAAAATGAATAAGGGAAAATTGGTAACTCTCTTTCACCTTTAGGGTTTAGGATCTAAAAGGAGGGAGACAATCTTCACACTCTTCACTCAAGAAAAAACCCTTGAGATTTCAATGCAAAGGAGATTGAAATCTTGTGAAGGGACTATCCTAGGGGATGAATGAGATATAATGAGGGGTTAACCACCAATTTTAGACTTAGAAAATACAATTTAATGAAAGTTGTATCACTAAACCCTAGTTTGATGCAATGACCTACAAAATGACCTAGAAAAGTAAAAACAACAACATAGGAAACTGTAAAATAGAAAGTGTGCACCTAGAAACTTTTAGAGGCTTGAATGAAGACTAGAAGTGCTATTGATCCTATAATTTTGGCTTACTAGGACTCATTTTTTATTCTGGGTGAATTAGTCCTAGTTCTCAATTTTTGCACAAGAGCAAGATTTAGAAAAATGGGTATCCAAATTTGCAAAAACCTCTGAAAAACACCTAAAATGGGACTCATTCTCTACTCGTGGTGAATGAGTCTAGTTTGGATTTTTTGGAAATTCAAATTTCTAATATGCACCTCTTAGTTTGCTCTTTCCACTTCTCCATCTAGATCTGAAACCCTGATTTCAAGGTTGTAGATGACCTTTTAATGAGTACTATGACCTTGAAAATGGGGAGACAACTCCAACAAGATTGAAACCTAATATTCAATGATATTCAAGTCTTCAAGGCACCTAGATCTGCAATTACACAAAGAAAGTGAGCAAAAGTGTTGATTTTTAGGGAATAGGGGTTTGCCTTGGTCAAACCCATTTTAGGTAATTAAACCAAATGATGAAATAAGATAATGAAGAATGGAAATGAAATAATGAAATTATAACCTTTTGATGATTATGGATCTTGAATTTCTTGAATAATTGATGAAGAATATGTCCTTGAATGCCTTAGAAATGATCTTGAAAGCTATCTTGATGACCTTGTGAAGACTTGGAGTGCTTAACTCTCGAGTGCTTGACTTGATAACATGAATGAATTTTTTTGCTTCGATGAAATGAGGATTTGAAATATTTTTTATATAGGAAATCCACTCAAATGATCGTTAATTTGATCCCTAAGGCCGACTTAAGAGAAATTTGAGCTTAAAACCCAATTTTTCCTACTCAAACCTTGAAAATAGCTCAAATGGGACTCATTCACCATTTGGGGAAAATGAGTCCCAACTGGATGGGAATCATTCACCCAAGGTGGAGAATGAGTCCCACAAGGGCTATTTTGCTTGCTAGAATGTCAGGGAGTGAAGAAATTAAGCTCACATGTTGATATTGTTGGGTTTTTGATCATAATATGCCTTGGGATGCACAATATGTGTTCATAGATGCCTATTAGTGGTGATATAAAAGTAATAAATGCAAGGGAGCCTATATTCCAATCTGAAAGTGTAAATAAATACACTTTACAACACTAAATTAAGGCAAAATTGATCTATTTAGCTTAGAAGTGCCCTAAATCCAATGTGTATGTGTAAAACACATTACAACAATAGATTAGGTCCACTTTAGTTTACAAGCCTCCTAAATTTAATGTGAAAGTGTAAATAAATACATTTTACAACATTAAATTAAGGCGGAGTTAAGTTAATTCAGCTTAAAAAGGGCCCAAGACCTAATGTGGATGTGTAAAACACCTCACAACACTAGATCAAGGTGACATTAAGTTTAGTTTATCCTTAATTATTCTAAAATCAAGTAAGGGATACTTTTTTCTACACTACAGTTAGTATCCATAGGATCTTGTTCAATGATATCCATGGTGTCATCATCCGTGTCAACATTCATCACATCATTCTTTTTAGTGTCTTTGACAAATGAAACATCGTGTTTTGACATAGGGTTGGTAAAGATTTTAAAGTTTTGGTTAGGAGGGGCAATAGACTTATTTCTTTGATCATTAACATCTCTAATTGAAATTTGACCGTAATCAATGAGGTCTTGCACAAGATGTTTAATATGATTACAATGTTCCATATCATGTCCATTTTGTGGGTGATAATATAAATAAGAATTCAATCTAAAGCTCTGATGTAAAGGTTTATTAGGATCACGTGATCTAACTGGAGGAAAAAAGATCATTTTATGTTCTAAAAGTTGTGACATGGTGTTATGAAGGGTATCAAGTAAGGGAGTGAATTGCCTAGCCGGATCGCAAAATGTGAAAGAAGTTGTATTCTTTATAGAAGTCACTTGGGAATTAACATGTTGAGTTGGTTAAAGGAGATTTAATTGAAGGAATCCTTTATTATGTTTTCTAAAGGAATGGTAATTGTTTTGACTTGTGGATTCAGACTTTTCAGGATGACTAGAAGTGGATTTTGTTTCATGACCACTAACTGAGTTTTGATAATCACAAAGGGTAGTGCACAAGTGAACTAAGGGAATTTAATCATGCCAAGATTATCTTGTATCTTAGTTTGCATGTTCTCAATGAACATTCTTTGAAGGCGAGGATAAGGAATTTGCACATCGATTTGGGAATAAATTGATTCATAGTCTGAAATGAAGTCAGTGACCTTTTCATCCTCTTTTTCCTTACATCTCATGAAATCGACCAAGGTCATCTTGGGGGTCATATGAATTTGTAAGTGGTTAATAAAGGCCTCAACAAGTTCATTGAATGAAAGAATTGAGTTATTCACTAATGAGGATAACCATTCCAAGGCAGTGTCTTTCAAGGATCTAGGGAAAAGTTTAGCCAAAAATTTTTCTTCAAAGATGAAATCACTACATAAGGTAGTAAAGGTAGAAACATGGTTAACAAGATCTCCCTTCCCACCATATTTCTTAAATTGGGGAACTTATAATCCTTGTGGCATTTTTTCTCTCAATATTTCCAAGGATAAGGGATTGGTTTTGGTTTATTGCAAGGGTTGACCGTTATTGTTTTGGTTTAAGATTGTGACTTGTTGATGGAGGGATGCCATGCTTTGTAAAAGTATGTTAATATTAACATCATTGTTGTTGTAAGGTGGAGGGGTATAAGGTGGTGTAGGGTATCTATCCAGAGGATGCAAACTATAAACTCTAGGTAGAGAAGGTTTTAGGAGATACTATAGTCAAAGGAACAAAGGTAGAGGAATTCCTTATGGAAATGCCTAAGGAAGTGTTCACATTGCTAGTGGGTTGAATTGTTATGGTAGGTTGAGTGCCAGTGTATGTAGGGATGGAAATAGGTATTGTAGAGGTAGGAATAGAAGTTCCACCTTGGCTTGGAGTGTATCTCAAAGCTTGAGTGGAGCTAGGGATAGTAGGGGTAGTGTTGCTAATGGGAAACATAGTGGTTGAAGGCATGACAGTCATGGGAAATGAAGTATGCAAACTAGGATCCATATAGGGCTGATTATCAAAATTATCAGGAAGAGAGCTAGAGAACCCAAGATCCATGACAAATGGTGTATTGTGGGATGAAATGAGTCTCAAACCATGTCTTACAATAGTATTTCTAATAAGACACCAAGTTGTAAAGCTCATACAAGATTTCACAAACTTAGTGGACAAACCCAAAATGGAAAGAGGGTAAAGGGTAATGAAAGGACCTAAAACGAAGTGTATAATGAAAATTTTAGATTATAAACAAGGTAATTTATTGATTACACTAGATACAACAATCTAAAATGAAATTATCTAATTGCAATTTATAATTTAAGCAATGCACAAAATAAACCGATTTAAGCTAGATGTAATGAAATGAAGAAAACCAAAACTTTGTAATTTGGAACAAAAAGCTAATAACAACAAATGGAAACACAGAAAAAAAGTTTTTAATATTGAAAAATGTAGTTTAAAATATGAGATGGGACTAAGTCGCCCAGAGGGGTGTATGAGTCCCATCTTAGGGTTTTTGCATATTTTTAGAAAGTTTTGATTGAATGTTATTCTTTTTTGGTTGAATGATGTATAGGTTAAATGAAATTAAATGATGCAAGATGCAAAAATGTAGCCTATATACACTTTCACTAATGCAAAATTTAGAAACCCTAGATGCAAATCAATTAATGCACAATCCTAATGCAAAGTTAATGCAAGCTAGATATAGGACTATGATGCACTCCAAATCTGAAAAGAGGTGTTCATGTCAGGTTCACCAAAATCAAATGATAAAAATAGGCTACCCTATCCCTGTGAAAGGGTGAGCTAGGGTTTTTAGGACCTAGACCTATTTCCTTCAAGTTTCACTCAAGGAAACCCTAGAGATCTCAATCTGAATGAGGTTAAAGGGAAAAGAGATCTTGCAATAGCATGTCGTAGGGTGTGATTAAGTATTAAAGGTGGTTAAACACCAAGCTAGGGCCTAGAAAGATGAGCAATATGCAAGACCTAATTATGAAACTTAATGATATGCAAGACTTAAATAGATGACTTAGAAATGAATGCAAAATTGAACAAAAAATTGGAAAAGTACAGAGGGGCACTTGGAAACCTGTAGAAGCTTGAATGAAGACTTGAAATGTTGAAATTAAAAAAATTAATGTGCATTGGGACTCATATGCTAGGTTGGGAAATTTAGTCTCAAATTAGGGTTTTTGGGAAGGAACAAAAATCTAGCAGAGAAAAGTTTGAAACAACTAAAAATTGGAAAAATCCCTGTACTGGGAATCATACGCTAGCAGTGGCATATTAGTTTCACTCAGATTCTTTGGAAATTCAAAGTCTAAATCTGCTTTTCAACCTCTTCTCTATCTTCTCAACCTAATTTTTAGATCTAAATTGCTGAATTTTTCTCTATAGATTCCTTTTTAGTGATCTTGTAAACAAGGTGACAACTTTGACAACCTTTCTCCAACCTTTTTCTTCGATGTGTCTTCAATCTAAATATGCAAATCACAAGAGAGGGAACAATTTTGATTTGTTAGTGGAAAGGGGTTTTCCTTGGTCAAACCCTGTTTTGGTAATCAAACCTTGAAATGAAATGAAATAAAATGAAGGAATGATGAATGAACAAAATGATATGTTGCAACTCACCAAAACCTTGAATAGGATGCTAAAAACATGTATGAAATGTCTCCAATGGATGTGGATCTTGACTCTTCCTTGAATGATATGGATCTTGAATTGAATGTTTGCTTGAATCATGAAACCCTACATCACAAATGTTAGCTCAAAATCAAAATTGATGAATGATGACTTTGACATGATGCTTGATACTTGAATAATGCTCAAAAACACTTGATAATAAGCTCTTGAATTCTCTTGAATGATCTTGTATGCTCTTTTGATCATAAATTTTCTATAATGCATGAACGCTTAGATTGTTAGGAGACAAAGAGTGGAATAACCTTGTATTTATACTTGTTTATGCCAAATTCCTCAAAATTACAACACTACAAGTTGACATTAGATCTAGGAGAATAAAATCCCACAAATAATTTGAATTTAATTTAATTTTAAGCCACATGAGAGGGTATGTGCAGGATCATGATGGGCTAAAAAGTGGCGATATGTAAGTGATATGATGGCCCATGTGGCTGACGACTTTTTTTTACCCAAAATTGATGAAATGAAAAGGGTTTTTAAAGGAGATTCTCAGCTTTCCATCAATATAAATTATTCTTTAATTTCAATTTAATAAATAATTATTATTCATTTTCTATTTGAATTATGACTAAAGTCTTGATTGATAGGCCGATTGAAAAACATCTATAACTTTCAAACAACACATTTTTTGAATATAAAATATGCATCACATTCTATGCTTCACATACTATAGGATTAAAAAAAATGAATTTCGTAAATTTTTGACCAAGTTAAGGTGGTCAGACATACGAATTTTATATTTTTTAAAAGTTGTAATAAAAAAATCATAATTAATTATTTACTTGGAAAAAATTTACAAAAAAATATGCATCACATCAGGACATGAGTCCTCTACTTATATAAAAAATACTATAAAAAAATATTATCATTTTATTGTGGTTAGGGTGGTTAGATAGACACCTACTTCTTAGTTTTTCCCTGAAATTTAAGTACTACTACATTGAAATTTCAAATTTTCACCAAATAGATATTTTTAAAAATAAACCTAGTAGTTTAGATACTACATTCAATTTTCTAAAAATTCTATTTTGACATATTTTTGAAATAATATAGATAACTTATTCAAATATTTATGTCAAGTTGCCTAACTCTGATTTTCTGAATTTTCATCGCCACTTAAGGGCTTCATATGCCATTATGATCTTGCACATACTCAAGACTCATATGCCATAAGTGGCTTATGAGTCCCATTAGCCTAGGCTTTGGGACACTTTTTTCAAGAAATTCTTAGATTGATGTGAAATCTAGATCGAGACCCCAAAACTTAGGTGGGACTCATGCCCAAGGTGGCATATGAGTCCTAAATCACTAAATCTGTGCCATACAATCCAAAAAAATTGATTTTTGATTGTTCATTACATATGTGTTAGGATTATCATGGAAAAGGTGTACTAATTAAGGGTTGGATACAAAATAAGGCCAAATAAGGCATAAAGAAGCCCAATTTATTAATGAAGCCCTAAATTAGTGTGAATGTATAATACAACACTTTACAACAACCTAAATCAAGCAAAATTAAATTCATTTAGTTTTCAAGATCCCAAGACCTAAGGTGAATTTGTTAAACACATTACAACACCAAATCAAGGAAACATTATGCTTAATTTAATAGAGGGCCCCAAAAAATGTGAAAATATAAGGGTATACATTTTTCGTCATTACACAAAGATAAAATTTTTGCGATTTCTTTTCTTCTTTCACATCATATACGACATGGTCAAAGATAAATATAAGTGGAAAGGGTCATTGCAATGGAGCAAGATGGTGCAAACATGAATGAAGGTCAAGATGAAAATGGAATTGACCCTAACGCAAGTCGTGAGGATGCGTTTGCAAATGATGGGTTCATGGAGGAATGAAAAATAGTTTCTTCGATATGTTTTTGTATATGTTTTTTGGGAAAATATAGTGCCTCACATATATGGTTAACAGTTCCATAGGCACATTTTGTATTAATTTTTTTGTTAAAATCTCACTAGTACTATAATTCTGGCCTCTATGTATCTTCTACTTATCTTGATAAAAATATATAAATATAGGCCATAGCTTGAAGATCTCTTGAAGATAAAATTTGAAGAAGTTGACAAAGTTACAAAAGTTGTCATCTCACATAAACTCATCTACAAAATTTAATTCTGACATTCTAACACAAACACTAGGATAAATTGAAAGATTAAGATACATAGTAGAGGCTTCCAAAAGTTGCAAAAAATCCCTGACAGTGGACCCATTTGCCCCTAGGCGAATGAGTCCCAAATTAGCTTCAAAAACTGAATTTTGGTGAAAAGTACACTCAAATATTCCCTTCTTTGATCTGCAATTTGATTGTAGGTTTTGTTAGTATATAGTTTAACATTTTTGTTTCGATTGCATTTTGGTGTTAGTTTACTAGTTTTTAGTTTTTCTCCCCAAAGTGTTGTTTGATCTTGACCCTCGTCCTTCAGTCATAAGGAAATCTGAAGATTCACACCTTGAGTTGACTCACCTAAGGGTTGTAAGTTAATTCATTTTGTGGATCTAATTTCCTAACAAAATTAAGAGAGATAGGTCCCTAATTGGTTCATCAATCCCATTTTGATGCACCTCCCTATTTCCCTTTATTTCACTTAGAAATCATGATCATATGATATAAAGGGGATAATTATTGTTGGAGATTGAAGACTGGATCAAATGGTTGTCATTAATGTTAGCTGGTTGTCATTGATGTCAACATAGTACTGCATGTATGACTCGTTTACTAGTAATTATTTCCCATTGAAGATGACTGTTATATGTGGTCTAGCATTTGGTTTTTAGGTCTGGTTCCTACCATGTGACAAACTATGATTTGGATATTTGAATATCTTGGTTGGCTTAGCGTGTGCAATACTTTATGGATGTTTGACTGACCTGATTAATGAGTAAGATACATATATATATGTAGATGTGTCTCTCAGAATATATAGAGATGTGAGGTTATGCAAGAAGGATATAGAGATAGAAAAGTGTGTGAATACAACATATCAAAATAAGCGAAACAAGTGAAGACAATAAGTGCATGATCAAAGAAAAGTTATTGAGCGATCACTGATATGTAGTACTACCTTTATAGAGCTTCATATAGAACTGGATTCAACACAAGAAAGGTGTAATTAATCAGTTCACTTTTGGCGGTAAGCCATAACTTTGGTATTTTCGTAGCGAGCCATCTTCTTTGTATCTATGTGGCAGTGAGGCCTTCGGGTTGTAGCCTTGTGGACAGTGAGTCCTTATTTCAGGTAGTGAGCCTTATCTCAGGTAGTGAGCCTTATTTCAGGCAGTGAGCCTTTTTGTAATAAGTTTTGATATTCTCTATAGTGTGAGTTAATCCTCACCATGGTTTTTCCCTCATTAGATTTTCCACATAAATATGGTGTTATTGTGTTTATGTGATGACATTCAATTTTTGCATTCATTGATAAATAATTAATGCAGTATTTGGATCTTGTTCTGATAAATTGTTAAGGAATTTAGTTTGGTGAAGACTAGAATTCACCCCCCTCTTAGTTTTCCTATTCAATAATTGGTATTAGAGTGTGGTCCTTTGGAATAAGTTTAACAACTTGAAGGAGATCTTGGCAGGTTGAACTAAATGATGAAGGGATTTGACTTAGATGAAGAATTGAGAATAGAGACCTCAGAGTCTGAGAATGAAGATCTGAAAGAAAATGTCAAGCAAGCACGTGAATGATTTTTAGAAACTAAGAAATCAGATCTGAAAATTTAAGTTGAAGCATAAATAAGTTTATTAGTAAGTAAAAAAAGCAAAGGAGAATGCTGAAAATATGAGGATGGAACTTGATGAAAACAAAAGAGTGGAAGAGAATCTGAAATTGGAAATTGGAAAAAGCAAAGAAATGATCAATCAAAAGATAGAAAAATGTGACATGCTTGAACAAGAAGTAGTGACTCTTAAATCCAATCTGAAAAAGGCAAATTTTTTTGAAAACAAATTTAAGATAAGTTCGGGATTGTGTGATGAATTGATTTCATCTCAGAAGCCAACAAAGGGTAAAGGTGGTCTAAGACTTGAAGAAGGACAAAGTTCAAAGACTAATCCAAGTTTCAAAAAAATGAATGGTCAAAGGAAATTCCAAGGCAATACTTATCAAGGCAAGAATAGAAGGATACCCAACCGACAACCCAATAATTAAAGGTACCCATCTATTAATGGATTTTGTTACTCATGCAATAAATTTGGACATAGAGCAACAAAAAGTAGAAGTATGATGAATCAAAATAGATTAAGTTAGAATGTTGGACTCTTTGCTAAACAATTCTATTTGTGCAACAAGTTTGGACATAAATATGCTGAAAGTAGAAGTCAGATAATGATGAAAAAATTGAATATTGGTAGAAGATTTCATTCTTTCCAAGGTTACTATTACATGTGCAATATTTTTGGACACAAGGCTAACCAGTGCAGGACAAAGATTTCCATAAAAAATCTCTTGATCAAATATTTTTTGAGTGCCACTCTTGCAACAAACCAAGACATTTCTTAAAATTTGTAAGAGAAAAGCTGGGAAGAAACCAAATCCAGAACAAAAGAACAAGTTTATAAACAAGGTAAATCTAGAAGAAGTGAGGAGATAAATGAAAAAGATTTGGAGAAAGAAAGAAGAACCCGAGAACAAGAAAAAATCAGATAATCCTGTATCTACATCCACTGCAGATGCCCCTTCTATGAACTAAATCTAGTAATGACTTCAGGGGGAGAAGTCACAGAAAAATATATCAAACCCTCGATATAAGAGGTGCCATGCGATGATACAAGGATATGTGATGAAATTTTCATTTTGAAGGAAATGAAGAAAATTTTGGTAGAAAAAAAGCAATACAGAAGATTTGTTGAGCTTATTTTTGCTTATAGTACATCTCACAATATGACTGATAGCTTTGGTGGAAGGAGGAATTGATAGACTAAAGTATAAATGATGATGCCACAAGCAATAAATTATCCTTTATGATGAAACCCTAAAAAGTGATAAGTTAAATAAGGAAGATTGAGTAGTCTTTTTCATTTTTGAAGTGAACGAGCTGAGAAGTAAGGAGTTAGGTTTTTAGCAAGTGAAAGTATAGAGAACATGACCGAAGCAATGGATTCAAAGGAAATGGTGATATTTAATACACGCAACAACGAGTTAATGAAATTGAGTAAGTTAGAAATTGATGAATTTGATCATGAAAAGATTCAAAATATCGAGACTTCTCTTTTAGTTGAGCAAATGCAAATGGTCAAGAATTTAGGGCACAAGGGTTTAGACATTTGGAGCGAATTTCCATACTTTTCAAATGTGGATATTGTTCAGGTTATTTTAAGTAGAATTAACAGTGATCAAATGATCTTTGACATACCCTATGAAATCATGAAAGAAGCAATTTTAGTAATAATAGGATTATGCAATAATGGACCCATTCCAGTCAAGAATTTTGTAACGAACAAAGAGGTTGAAGCCCTAATTGGGGTAACAGGAGATCAAAGGGCACTTATAATTCACAGCATAATCGACCCAATAATAAGGTATGTGGCATATGGTATCTCATATAAGATTTATTTTAGGAATAGGGAAGGTTCTACCTCAACGATTATCATTTATGTTGCACATCAAATGGTTGAGAAAAAAGGAGGATTTTGACTTGTGTGAGTTGTTGAGAAATCAATTAATGGAAAATATAATATTGAAAAAGAATGAAAATTATCCTTTTCGCTTTGGATCTCTGGTTATATGCTTGATGATGTATTTTCTAAATTCATTACCATTGAAATAAAATGTTGTGTGGAAGTCAACTATACCTGTTGAGAAGCAAGTAACTTACCGATATCTGAACTATCTAGCTAAAAAGGAAAAGGTTTGTAAATAATATTTTAAAATAAAAATGAATTCATGGAATTCTGGTGTGGTTTCCAGTCCGATTATGATGTCGGAGGCAAGATTCCCCTCCAAAAAGAGGAAATCGAGAAGAATTAGTTCATGTTACCCTCCGAAAATAAAGAAGCTAAAGATAGAGGAAAAGGAAAAAGAAAAGGAAGCAAAAATTATAGAAGCATTTGATTTGGTATCAACATATGATGACGAAGAAGATGTTACTAAATAAAAGATGTTAAATATTCTTGAGCAACCTGATGGATTGAAGAAGATTGGAGATACATGGTTTTCCCAACCATCATATGAACATGATGAGATTAAAAATGCTCTAGCTATTTACATAATTCATAATGATATTGATCTAAGCAAATTGAAAAGTATTTTACTGAAAGTATTGATTGAGCAGATTGAAGATAGATTAAGGGAATAGTCACCTAGTGAAACAGTAGAAAAAGATGAAATTCAATTGGCTATGGAAAAAAGATGCCGAAATGCATAGAAGAGGTTGATTGAGAGAATAAATGAACTAAAAACATACATCAAGTGTGTAAACAATGTGTATAGGTATTGTCTCTGGTGGCCTACTACTATTGGGAGCTACAAAACAAAAATCGATACTATTGAGCATGAATTGAACTCTATTGAAAAAACATATGATTTTCTTAATGACAAGGATGGAACGTAAAAGGAAAGGATCAATTCATTATAATTTTATCTTACAATCATTATGGTATAGAGGGATAGTATTGTGAAGACCTTTGGGAAAGTCAAAGAGATAACTGAGTTAAGATTGGAATAAATTTCTAGTCTCCTGGTGGATGTTGAGAACAATGCACAAAATATTTCTATTCTGGATACTCTTCTAGAAACAATTGATTCAATAGCAAAGAACAAAAATGTTTGTCTATACATCAGGTTAGCAGTGGATTCTTGGAAGAAATGTCTTCTGGAATTGAAAGAAAAATACAAGGAAATATTTTAAGGAAAGAAGGATTGAGGTAAAGAATCATTTTTGTATAATTTTTTGAAGTAAAAGGAGAGATAAAGAGTTAGAGGAATTTTTTTTTGTGAAGAAAATTTTTGATAGGGGGAGTAGTCAGAACATTCAACTAAGTTATACTTGAATTTTTTTTGTCATTGATGTCAAAGGGGGGGAAAGGAAGCATGCGAAAAAAAATGATGAAATTCATTTCATCTCATCAAAATATTTACAAAGGTTGTTGTTGTTGGATTTTTAGATCTTGTGTAGCCATCAATGAAAAAGGGGAGATTGTTGGAGATTGAAGACTGCATCAAATGATTGTCATTAATGTTAGTTGGTTGTCATTAATGTCAACACAATATTGCATGTATGACTCATTTACCAAAAGTTATTTCCCATTGAATATGACCGTTATATGTGGTCTGGTGTGTTGGTTTTTATGTCTAGTTCCTACTGCATGACAAACTATGATTCAAATATTTGAAGATCTTGGCCAACTTAGTGTGTGCAATACTTTATGGATTTTTGGCCAACCTAATTGATGAATAAGACACACACACACACACACACACAGACACACACACATATATATGCATATGTGTCTCTCTAGAATATATAGAGATGTGAGGTTATGCAAGAAGGATATATAGACAAAAAAGTGTGTGAATACAACATATCAGAATAAGGGAAGCAAGTGAAGACAACAAGTGCGTATCAGAGAAAAGTTATTGAGCGATTACTGATATGCAATACTAACTTTATAGAGCTTCATATGGATCTGAATTCAACACAAGAAAGGTGTAACTCATCAATTCATTTTTGGAGGTAAGCCATAAATTTTGTATTCTGATAGTGAGCCATCTTCTTTGTATTTGTGTGGCAGCGAGCCCTCCAGGTTGTAGCCCTGTGGACTGTTAGTTTGGACAATGAGTTCTTATTTTAGGAAGTGAGCCTTATCCAAGCCAGTTAGCCCTTTTGTAATGGGTTTTGATATTATCTATAGTGTGAGTTAAATCCTCATTGTGGTTTTTCCCTCATTGGGTTCTCCATGTAAATCAGGTGTTACTGTGTTTATGTGATGACCTTCAATTTTTCCATTCATTGATAAATCATTAATGCAATATTTGGATCTTGTTCTGATAAATGGTTAAGGCATTTAATTTGGTGACAACTGATTCACCCCCCTCTCAGTTGTCCTATTCAACAATTATTTCTATTATCATAAGTGTGTTCAGTGCTATTTTGAGAGTGTCAAAATGGTTCATAGTGAAAAAATGTTGTTGGACCAAAGTTTACATAAAAACCCTTAGCAAACCCTTATCTTGAAAATGTAGTGAGAAGCCTGTATACCTTTGATTAATCCTAAACTCTAAAATTCACATAGCATTTGAATCAATGGTTAGTGTTGATGGTACTTGATAGTGCTAAAAATAGGACAAATATATGATAATGAACATGCATAGTAAAATGAAGAATTTGATAACATGATGAAAATTGAAAAGGATGAACGTACAATTACAAAAATAAGACAATATTTCAAGTCCTTATATAATATTACTTGGGCATATAAAAAACATAGTGGATAGAGAATAAAAGCTTAAATTATAGCAAGGAAAATAGTTCTATTACGTTTTATATTTGTAGACCTTTAAATGATGCAATGATAAATTTAATCTCACAAATAGAATCATACAAACATAATTTGAACTACACCATTGAAGTTATGCATACAAATGAATAAAAATGATAGTATTGTAAAGATGACATACTTTCAAATCATGTAAAGTAGATAATACCTAATAATATGGAGTGGTCAGTGTTAAGGTAAGATAATATGTTAATGACAGACCATGGATAAAAGGGAATTTGAAATCATGAAAAGTACTCGGATGTGAAATTTTTTAAGGTGATGATAATCAATGATGAAGAGATAGAGTCATAATTTGAAATAGCAAGGGATAGAGTGTGACAATCTTATGAAGTGATATCATAAAGAACTACATTGCAGGTTTCAAGAAGAAGTCATGCTAGAAGCACAAAGGAGTAAGCTTATAGGAGGTGTTTTCTTTAGTTTTTGGGTACTTTTCCATCTCCATCCTTTTTCAAAAGAATTCATGACATGCTTGAAAAGTATGAATATAGAAATCAAGGTTTCAAATAGAGCAAGGACATGAAGATGAATGCAAATCATAAACTTGAAAATGATCAAAATATGAGATAAACGTGCTCCTAATGATTAGAAAAGTTGTAACTACTACTCCTAAGAGATATCCCATAACCCATAGGATATTAAATCATCTTAAAATCACCTATCACATGTCCTGAAATAAGGAAGGGGTAGTTTTGGTAGTTTAGAGGAGTTATGGACAATTACAAGCATCTAGGGAGTAGTCAAAGTAGTTGCAAACATTTAGGAGAGTGGAGGTAACACATTGGAGCCTTTGTAGGAGTTATCAAAGTAGAAGGTGGGAGAAGTCAATATTCAATTCACCTAAAGCCACTTTGAATATTTTTTAGATTTAAACAAGGGTGAGATAGTCTTTAAGTGCCTAGGTGGAGATGAAATCGTCAAGCAAAGAAATCAATAGTGATATAATATCCTTTAAGGAAAGTCCTTTTTATTCTCCAATGTTAGATAGAGAAGTAGCATGCCCAGGCTAGTTCCTAATAAAATCTTACAAAAAATTTGCTAAGTATTGTAGCTTTTCTAAGCTCTTTCCATAAGAAAACATTTTATTATAACTTAGATTTTTAATTTTTGAGACTGAAAAAAACATGTAACGCTTCAATTTTCAAAGCTTTGTTTGTCAAATTTTAGGCATATATTATTGTAAAGGCACCTTATATCAATAAATTTCAATGATTTTTACCTTCTCTATGACTATTTCATTGTGTGCAACATATTGATTTATGAAATTTTATATGATCTTTTGTGGGTCCTCAATTTTATTTTTATCTCATTTTAGTATTTAAAGAAATAAATGATACACATTTATATAGGTTGTAAGTTAGGTGATGATAGAAACCATTGTTAGTTGTGAGAAAATTGCATTTTTCTACTCAGAACTGTGAAAAATCAAACTTTAAAGAAAAACACTAATGCATCAATATTTGAAACATATGAGTTGTGTGGAAAAATAGCTAAACCATTGACACATAATTTGTGATTTAAAACATTAGTATAGGTCTTAAAATGTTTTGGTATATCACCTAATTAGAGATTAGGTTTCATTTCAAATCATTTTGTACCCCTTTTCTCACTATAATAGCAACTTAACTTTTAGTTTATTTTAGGTGAAGTACGAAGGGAACTAACCTTGTTTGAAGGTTGATCTCCAATTATCAGATCCCACACTTTATGAGATCATCCCATGGTTGATTGAATAGTGTTAGTGAATGGATTGTCCCCTTATAAATATGATTTTAGTATATGACTCTCTTTCCTGATAATCACTAATACTAATTTGTTAACAGCTCTGGAAAGGCCACAATTGCATTTGTGGTTTTCCTCCGAATTGAGAGGTACAACTCCCTCATATGATTTAAATAAGATATAAATGTTCTTTTAACCAGAAAGTGATAAAGACAATGAACATTAACCCATAAATATGTGACTAATGTGAAAAAAATTCTAAAAGATCATCAGTCAACCAACTCACAAACTATATATAACTAATGATGAAAGCTAATGTAGACAACAATGAGAGATTTCATAATTACAATAAATTAATTAAATGCAGCTTTAGACATCCAAATTTGACCACTTCTATATGGTCATAATCCTATCATTTATTCATCTAATCCATCTATATTTAATTTAGTCAATTATCCTCTTCATTTTTAAATTCATTCTTTCTCTCTCCTTGTCACATCCTCCATAACCCCATCACTAAACTGGATTAATTTAATTAATCCTTCATTAAAATGTGCATATCCTTAATTAGGATTAATGTCACATCCTCCAAATCTAGGCACTTGTCTCTAATCATCATTAATTAGCCTAATCACCTATTTGCACAATCCTAATCCTAATCACTTACCATTTCTAGCATGTACTTAGGTCAACGTTTCTTGGTACTTACCTTTTTTGGGTTGACCTCTTCCCCATGTGAATTAAAAATTCACTTATTCCCCCCATGCATTTGTCTTCCCCTTGACATCTCATATGTCACACCGTACCCAAAGGACAAAGACCTCTTTTAGAGGAATCTTATTTTACCCTTTGGTCTCTTCCAAAAAGTGAATTAAAAATTCACTTTTATTCCTCCAAGGCCATCTCCAATCCCCATATTGAGAAGGGTGGACTTTCTAAAAGTCCTCACTTGTCACTTTCAACCCCACTTGGGGACAAGGGATTACTTTTTGTGGAGATCCTCTCATCCCAGGGTACTTGCAAGTACCTTGGGACCACATGGCCTTTTCCATGTCACTTGTACCCTTTCCATCTCACCTTGTCCTTTGGACACTTCACCCACCACATGGCAAGATGTGAGGGCTTGTGAATAGCCCTCCATCTGTCCATGGTGGCTCAATCTTGACCGTTGAATTCTCTAGAGAATTCAATTTCTCCTATAAATACCCCCCTCTTCATTCATTAAAGGGGTTGAAAATCTTAACTCATGAGTGAATGCATGCATACAAAACTTATGCTCTCAAGCCTTTCAAGCCATTAAAGCCATTTATTTCAGCCTTCATAGTACTTGCATTTTTATCTACCACCATAATCACATCCACCCACCTCCATTAGTCACACATGTAACACCATTATTGCAAGTTATCAATCTAAGGAGCACACATTATCAACCATCAAAAGGCCAACCAAGGATCAACATGAAGAAAGGTATAATCATCTTGTTGAGTTTTTATCTTCCTTTTATTTATGTTTAATGTAGCTCAATCTTGAGGTGTTAGCTATTTTAGAATTATCTTGCTTTTTACTTTATTTTTCACATTAGATAGGTATATTTCTCTTGATCACATTTCTGGCACACTCGATGGGACCCACGTCATGGGTCCTTTATTTTAACATTTTTTGTTGTTTAAAGTTTTGTAGATTCTGATATGGATGACTGACCATGCCCAGGAGGGGTGGCCTTACCCAAACAACAAACTGTTTTGCTATTTGTTTTACTATTTTCTGACCTCGGTTGCTTGCAGGTTCATAGAAGACCGACCTTGCCTACGAGGGGCAACCTTGCCCAAACAATAGACTATTTTGCTTCTTTTTTTCACTGTTTTCTGACCCTGAGTTGCTTGCAGGTTCACAGAAGACCGAACTTGTTCAGGAGGGGCGGCCTTGTCTAAACAACAGACTGTTCTACTGCTTTTTTCACTATTTTTTGACCTCGGTTTGCTTGCAGGTTCACAAAAGACCGACCTTGCCAAGGAGGGGCGAACTTGCCTAAATAGCAAACTGTTCTGTTACTTTTTTTCACTGATTTTTGACCCCAGGTTGCTTGCAGGTTCACAAAAGACTGAACTTGCCTAAGAGGGGTGGTCTTGTCCAAACAGTAGACTATTCTATTACTTTTTTCATTGTTTTCTGACCTTGGGTTGCTTGTAGGTTCATAGAATACCGAACTTACCCAAGAGGGGTAGCCTTTCCCAAACACCAAACTATTTTGCTGCTTTTTTTACTTTTTTCTGACCTCGAGTTGCTTGCAAGTTCACAGAAGACCGACCTTGCCCAGGAGGGACAACCTTGCCCAAACAATAGACTATTTTGCTACTTTTTTTACTATTTTTTGACCTTGGGTTACTTGCAGGTTCACAGAAGAATGACCTTGCCCAGGAGGGGTGATCTTGCCCAAACAACAGACTGTTCTACTACTTTTTTTATTGGTTTATGACCTTGAGTTTTTTGAAGGTTAATAGAAGATTGACCTTGCCCAAAAGGGTCAGCCACACCCAAAACAAGGAGGCGACTACGCCCAATAGACTTAATCCACTTATCAAAGATAGAAAAAAAACTACTAACAAGTGTGTTGCAGCTGGAGAAATTGTATTTAATTGGTTTTGTACTTTCAGGTCCTTAAACTAGGAACACAGTTTAATTAAAGGGTCAATTTGCATTTGCTTGCTATGCTTGCGAGTGGGTTTTTGACGTATCCCCTCCCCTTGCGCCTCTTTGGTGATCCAAGGTGATGAGAAATCGAAACTCACTCTTGTTGAGTCAACCTAGAAGATTCTAGTGCATCAAAGTTCTCTCCTTGCGCTTCGTGTTTACGTGGGGACCAACCAAGACATCTAGTGTCTTCTTCCTTTAGTGGGACCTGCTTGGATTTCATCACCTCAAGGGATGATTCCAACCATGTGTTACCAACAAGGTATATAAAGGGGGGAGGTGAAAATTGTACCTCAATCCTGTCACGTCATGTCTAGCGGAGCGTCGAAGCTAGGGTGATACATAGATTGATGTGAAGGGTTGGTTTGAGCTCCTAGTCTCTTGCTGGCTACTCCTGACTCATGCTTGTAGATAGGCTGGTGTTCATGGTTGTGCCCCACGTACCGTGCGTATATCGGGGATGCCACTAGAAAAAATGTTAATCCTAGATAGAGGACCGTGTTGGCCATACCCTTAATACTAGAACTAGGCTTGTGTTGTTTGAAGTAATTTCTTATGAAAAACCAATACTTGTCAGTCAGTTTTGGCCTTTTACTTGCTATTTTCCATCATTTTCCATCACTATTTTTGACTAAGTTAGGTTCAAACCAATACAAAAAGGTGACCTTTCCCTCAAGGGGTGACCTTGCCCTCAATGGGTGGCCCCGCCCCTTAGTTTCAACTGTTGTTTAGCCCATTTAAGTCCAACTTTTGCTAATTTTTTCTTGTTTGGGTGACCTCGCCCACTATTTGGATGACCCTGACCTAAGTTTGGGTGGCCTTGACCTATGTTTGGGTGGCTCTTCCTTCTGAAACATCCTTTTTCAGCCTCCATTCACTGGTCATTACCCTATTTTGGGAGCTTGTTTTTCTTGTTCCGATTGTTGTTCCCTCTTTTGAAGTACCCGTTTACCCAAGCCAACTATTTTTTGATATGTTTTGATTATCCATTTACCTATTCTGGCCCTACCCCTTTGTTTCAACTGCTATTTAGTCCGTTTAAGTTCAACTTTTGCTAAGTTGTTCCTATTTGGGTGACCCCGCCCACTATTTGGGTGGCCTTGACCTAAGTTTGGGCAGCTCTGACCTAAGTTTGGGTGGCCTTGTCCTAAAGGGGCGGCCTTGACCTTCCAAACAACCTTTTTTGACCTCCATTCGCTTGTCGTTACCCTATTTTGGGAACCTATTTTCTGATTCTGAGTGTTGTTCCCTTATTTGGGGTACTTGTTTACCTATTCTGACCATCTATCTATCCATTCCGGATATCTATTTTCCTGTTTTGAGCAATCATTCCCTCTTTTTGACCAACTATTCACCCATTTCAAGAAGCTGTTCACCTATTTCAACAACCCATTTTCCCATTCCAAGTATTGTTCCATTGTTCAGGGTACCTGTTTGCCTATTCTAGCCATCCATCCATCCATTCTGGATATTTTTTTGCTCGTTTTAAGCATCCTTCCTCTTTTTGACCAATTGTTCGCCCATTCTAAGAAGCTATTCACCTATTCCAACAACCCGTTTGCCCATTCTGAGTGTTGTTCCCTTGGTCGAGGCACACGTTTACCTATCCTAACCATCTATCCATTCATTCTGAGTATCCATTGCATGTGATCATTCAGTTGTCTGAAGGCTGTTTAGGTGACCATGACCTGGACAGGCAACCCTGCCCCCTTGGACAGGTGGCCTTGACTTGGATGGGCGACCTTGCCCCCTGGATTGGTGACCCTACCCCCTTGGATAGGAGACCCTAATCTAGATAGGTGGCCCTGACCTGGATAGGCGGCCCTACCCTCTTGGATAGGCGGCCTTGACCTTGACAAGCTGCCCTGACTTGGATAGGCAACCCTGCCACTTTGGACAAACATCTCTGCCCTTAGACAGGTGAATAAAAACCTTCTCGTTCTCTGAGTCGTTCATCACAAATAGAAGAAAACCTCATTGTTTCTTCAGTTAGATCCTCTAGAAGTATCCTGGAACCCCCTTAGATCGTGTGTCCATCATCAAATCATCCATCCCAATCATCTAGACTTCATTTTGAGGGTTTTGATTTTTATGTAGAAACTTTTGGGGGCCATAACTTTTGAATTGGGTACCCGATTGGGCTAACATTTTATAGGTGGTTGCGTTATGAGGTGGCATGTAGATTCTCAATTGACATTATGTTGAGTGGACCTCGTTTTGACACATTTTCAGGGCCTCAAACTTTCATCTTGACCCTCAAAATCTCAATTTAGTGTTTTATTCCAATTTTTGAAAAATTGTTTTTGTTAATAACTCGGAATACATGTCTCAAATTTTGGATGTTATTTGGAAATTCATCCCACCTTAGTATTGGGTATTTTTTTGGAAAAAACTAGACTCTCAAAGGTATACCTATGAAGTTTCCTAAAATGGCAAAAATTGACAATTTTTTAAAACTGCCAAATCTGACAGAAATCTGATTGTCAACACCTTATGTCCTCTAGTCAAAACCCCTGAACTTGGTTTAGAATCAATCCTATCATATCCTCCTATCCAATCCCAATTTAAGCCTTAATCTAATTCTAATATGAGCTTTAATCCCATCATCCTAATAATGAGCTTTAACACGATACTAATCTGAGCTTGACCTGAATCCCAATTTCAACTTTTGTCCATCTATATCTGAGATCTTCTGATATTGAAACAAATATTAAGACCTCATCTTCTATCTTCTTTCAATCCATCCTATTTCTCTATCCATCATGAATCCTTATCCCCCTCTCGCACGACCAATAATAATAGTCAAGGGGAATCCTAACTACATTGATGACGATAACAAAATTCTTGTTGATCACGAAGAATGTTATATAGATCCCCTTGATGCTATCATTTCTAGCAAGATTTCTCCAATCACCTCCCAAAATCAAACTACTCCTTTGAACTATCCCACCATTCCTTCATCCACATCTAATAATAGTCCTTATGGTACCCTTGACAAGGGATATCCAACATCCTCACCATCGACATATTCATCATGTCCTCCCTCCTCACCTCTATCTTATCCAACACCCACATCCTCTTATAGTAATCAACCATTTCCATACTCCTATCCTTATCATCATCAACAATCCCAATATCTCTAACTTAATCACCCATCCTAATCTTCCCAACCTAATCCAACACTCGCGCCTTCCTATCATAATCCACCATTCCAATATTCCTCTTATCCTAATCCACCATCTCAATCTTCTTATCCTAATCCATCATCCATACCCTTCTATGCCAACCCACCATACATGTCTTCCTATGGTAACTCACCACCTCAATCTTCCTATTCTAATCCAACATCCACACCTTCCTATCACAATCCCCTATCCCAATATCCTTACATTAATTCCACATCTTTCTATCTTAATCCTCCATCCATGTCCTCCTACGAGAATCCACCACTCACATCTCCCCATCCTAATCCATCATCCACATCTTCCTACTATAATCCACCATCCAAATCTTCTCATCCTAATCCATTATCCACATCTTCCTACTATTACCCACCATCCCAATCTTTCCAACCTAGTCCATCATATGTATCCCCCTATCTTCATTCATCATCCACATCCTCTTGCATCACTATCCCCTTCACCGCATTATATCTTAATCCACCAATCCCTAACCCTAATCCTCCATCCATTCCCATCCACTCATCTAACCCTAATCCATAAATCCCTAATCCTTCATCCATTCCCATCCCCTCATCTAATTTGAATCCACCAATCCCTAATCCTCCATCCATTCCCATCACCCCACCTAATCCTAAATCCCTTCTAGATGTTGTCCAAGGACTCATGACAGAAGATACATCCCCAAATCCACATCTTGATGTTATGAAACCATGCCCTCCCACTCTATCATGTACAATCACTAGTGATGAGGCCCTTCTCCATCCTACACCTGGGTATGTGCAAGATCATCATGGAAAAAATAGGCCCTTAAGTGGAGATGAAAATTCAGAAAATCAGAGTTAGGCAACTTGACGTAAAAAATTGAATAAGTTATCTATAGTATTTCAAAAATATGTAAAAATAGAATCTTTAGAAAATTGAATGTACTTTCTAAACTACTAGGTTTATTTTTTAAAAATAGAAAATCTATTTGGTGAAAGGGTATGTGCAGGATCATCATGGAAAATAAAGGCCGTTAAGTGGCAATAAAAAACCAAAAAATCAGAGTTAAACAACTTGACATAAAAATTTGAATAGGTTATCTATATTATTTCCAAAAAATGTAAAAATAGAATCTGTAGCAAATTGAATGTGGTTTCTAAACTACTAGACCTTTATTTAAAAAAAAAAAATCTATTTGGTGAAAATTTGAAATTTCAATGCAGTAGTATTTAAATTTCAGGGTAAAAATAAGAAGTAGGTGTCTATCTGACCACCCTAACCACAATAAAATGATAATATTTATTTATAAGATTTTATATATAAGTAGAGGACTCATGTCCCGATGTGATGCATATTTTTTTATAATTTATTTCCAAGTAAATAATTAATTATGATTTTTTTATTACAAATTTTAAAAAATATAAAAGCTTGTCTATCTAACCACCTTAACTTTGTCAAAAATTCATGAAATTCATTATTTTTTTTTAATCCTATAGTATGCTAAGCATAGAATGTGACGCATGTTTCAGATTCAAAAACTATGATACCATTTGAAAGTTATAGATTTTTTTCTATCAACCTATCAATCAAGACTTTATTCGTAATTATAATAGAAAATGAATAATAATTATTTATTAAATTCAATGTAAAGAATAATTTATATTGGTGGAAATATGAGAATCTCCTCTAAAAACCCTTTTCATTTCATCAATTTTGGGTAAAAAAAAGTCGCCAGCCACATGGGCCATCATATGGCTTACATATCACCACTTTTTGGCCCATCATGATCCTGCACATACCCGAAAATTTGAAATTTCAATAGAATATTACTTAAATTTGAGGGAAAAAATAAGAAGTAGGTGTTTGTTTGATCACCCTAACCACAATAAAATGATAATATTTTTTTATAATATTTAAGATGTAAGTAGAGAACTCATGTCTCGATGTGATGCATATTTTTTTGTAATTTTTTTTCAAGTAAATAATTAATTATGAATTTTTTAGTAAAACTTTTAAAAAATATAAAAACTCGTATGTCTAACCACCTTAACTTGGTCAAAAATTCATGATTTAAAAAAAATAAAAATCCTATAGTATGTGAAGCATAGAATGCAACACATGTGTCAGATTCAAAAAATGTGATGTCGTTTAAAAGCTATAGATGTGTTTCAATCAACCTATCATTCAAGACTTTAGTCGTAATTCAAATAGAAAATGAATAATAATTATTTACTAAATTCAAAGTTAAGCATAATTTATATTGGTGGAAAGCTAAAAATCTCCTTTAAAAACCCTTTTCGTTTCATCAATTTTAGGTAAAAAAATTGATGTCAGCCACATGAGCCATCATATCACTTACATATCACCACTTTTTGGCTCATCATGATCCTGCACACACCTACCTATCACTCCCATTACCATTCCTAGCACCATCCAAATGGTTGATCTTGTCAAACCCAACGAATCCATTGAATCCCCATCTTCTACTGCTAGATCCACCCAATCCATTGGAGACGTCCAATCCCCTCCTCCTAGTCCTAATATTACCAAATTTCCATCCCATGACCTTCATGAATCCTCCATCCTCCCATATCCCCCACCTAAGGACTCCCTCCAACAATCCCCCATCATTGTGCCTCCCACACATGATGAGCCATGCCAAGAGCTTGATCCAAATAATACAAGCATATCCCCTCCTCCAAGTCCATATCCTACCATCCCATCCACTCCATCCCTCCCATCTCACACTTCCTTTCCTGAATCGAATCCTCATCCTACCATCTTATCTACTCCATCTCAAGATCACAATAGCTCATCAGATCCATCCCATGATCCCCTTTGCACTCACTCACTCCATCTCACAAGCCCTTATCATCCACTACCACAAATACGGATCCTATCGTACCACTTGATCCCTCTCTTGATCCCTTATCACCTCCACCTCCAAATCAAGATGATGCCATCCCCTCCTCTCCATCACATGATCCTCCATTGCGGCCTAGCCTGTCACCCCAACACCACTTTTATATCACCTTGGCAACATTACACTCCTCCATGGTGGTCTCCTTATAGACAATAAACAAAGTATATGCACCACCCACGCTACTTCACCTAATAATCCAGTCGCATTATGATTCCAAAAGAATAAGCATCCCACCATAGATCAATGCTCAAGATCATGAACTATCAAGGAAAAGGTTTAGGCCTTCATGAGCAAGGTAGGTTAGAGCCCATCCAAGTCAAAGAATATCTAGACACACATGGTCTTGGATATGTCTCCCAAGACTCATAATCCAAAAATGTTGGTAAAACCTCCATACATCCTAAGTGAACCCCTTCTAAAGGCATGAGAGGCACTTACAACCACTCTAGCAAATCCTTTGTTGCCATCCCCCCCTCCATCATATTACCGCAAAACAACTGTCCATCTTCCTCCATCCTCTATGTCCATTTTGGGTCCTTATGTCCCTCCATCCACCATCGCTCATCCCCTATCTACGACATCTATTTTGGAATCTTACATCCCAAAATCAACTCCTCCATCTCATCCTTCTCATCCCCTCATCCATCCATCACCTATCCCTAGCACACATCACTAGAATCCTACATTCATAACTCTTAATCAGGCTCACAAAGGCACCCCTCCATGCATGATATCTCGCATCCTCCATCCACACATCCTCATCAAAAGCCTACTCCTATCACTCCATCGACGTCCTCTCTGAATCATCCATCTCCCCATACCCATCCCATTGCTACTAAAATCACTTTGGATACCAAAGAAAAAATATATAAATCCAAATATCCACATGAATCTAAAGATCCTCATGTCCCCTTCAAAAGACATGTTGAAGAAATGAAAACTCAAATCCAAAATCAAAATCAATCCAAATGGCCACAAAGGCCCACTAAAGGAAAAATCAAAACCATGTGGATCCCAAAGAAAAAAGATACATTGCTTTCAAATGAAAAATCCACAATGACATCCAAAGTTGCTAGTCCACCCAAAAATCATTCACATCCTCCATCTCCTAAATCTATTTTGGGTCCTTGTGTCTCAAAATTCACTATCCCAATGCCTCCATTATCGCCACATTCTCCATCCATGAACCCTCCTATCATTTCGCATCCACCACATGTGCTAATGTTGATCCTGAACACTTTCCCCCATTCCATCCATATACTTTCCAACATTTCATCCACTATCCCCCATATCTCCCCCATTAAATCCCTTTAATCCATCCTCTTGCATAATCCATACATTTTAATACAGTTGTACCAACATCTAATGGTCGCTTTACACATGGGCTCTTATTACCTCAAATAGACCTTCATGCTTGAGTCATTCATCCCTCTCCTTTATCACATATCTTCCAAATCTACATATCCATATCCCTATTTTTATCCATCTTCATCCACATCCTAGTCCAAAAGGTCAGAAAAATTCAAAAAAAATGAAAAAAGAGAAAAAAAAAACAAAGAAAAAGAGAAAATAGTAAAAAGAAAATAATTCGTCCAATGGTGAAAACTTGGAAAACAAGCGCCTTGGATAAGTACCATGATGAAAACCTGGCAAACAAGTGTCATGCATAAATCCCCATCTAGTGTACTTCCACACTTGGAGGCAACTTCCACCTCCACATTCCTTTCCTCCATCTCCCCCATCCACCTATCTTCCATTTCCTATCCTTCATATCCCATATACTCTAGTCCCTCCATCTTCCTTGTGATCTTGGCCTAGATAGTGACAAACATATATACATTCTTTGGACACCTCTTGGCATATATTCCCCATCTACTTTTCTGATCCATGCATCAATCTACCTTCATCCTCCATCCATCATGCCAAAACCCATATCCCTTCTCCTATCTATGTCCATCTCACTCCCTTATCTACCCATCCTGCTATCCATCTTGCCTCGTCACACATGAAACATATAGAGTGGGGGAATATCCTTATTTTCAATAGAGTCCTTGGAGACATTCGTCCATCCATCCCTCCAAGTAATCCCTTCCATCTCCCCATCCTTATCTTCTTATTTACCCATCCACTAGTCCTATTCCATCCTCATCCTTATTTCCCCATCCATTTATCCATCCATCTAAGAGCTCCCTTCCATCTCCCCATCCTCACCTTCCTATCTATCCATCTACTAGTCCCACTCCATCCTTCTCATCCTTATCTCCCCATCCATTTATTCATCCAATAATCCATTCCATCTTTCCAAATCCTTATCTCCCCATCCATTTATCCATCCAATAATCCATTTCATCCTTCTAAATCCTTATCCATCCCTCCACCTATCCTACCATCTTCTTATCTCCCCATCTTTATCAATCCATCCATTTACCTCTATTTTCCTTCCATCTCATAATCCCTTGTCATTGGTATCTAGCTATAGGCTACCCCCATGCAATCCAATGCCATTCTACCTCATTATCATCACCCCCTCTATTTCCTACATCTTTCTCATGTTTGATCATTTTTCATCTATTCATTGTATCATCCTCTCACTTCATATTTTGATGATTTGGATAACTATCCCATCCTTGAGATTTGTGTAATACACATCTTACACATATAAACCATCTCATCTGCTCGACCTATCCTGGCTCATCCTATCAGCTCCATCAACGTATCTTCTTATCATGGTCATCTCATCATCCCTTATCTGTTGTCTATCGTTGGTCTTGTGTTGAACTACGTTGCCCCTACACTTTCACATAGGTAAGGTCAATCATTTGATCCACCATTGAGGTTCTATCTTTTGTCTGTGTTTTCATCTTCCATCATCTGTCTTTGGACTTGTGTTGAACTACATTTCCCCTACACTTTCACATAGGCAAGGTCGATCATTTGATCCACCCCCAAGGCATTTTTCCATCCACTCTGCACTATTCATCGTGGTCTCCATTATCCTCTTTCCACTTTTATCCATGGTCTTTTATCGAACTACGAAGGCTCTGTGCTTTCATGTAGGCAAGGCTAATATTTGATCAACCCTCAAGCCCCTAGGTCTTTAGGGTTTTGTTGTCTTGTGTCTTGTCATCCTGTCATCCTACATCTAGTCATGTCATCAAGTATGTCCCTATCCTAGCCGGTGCTTACAAACAAAGGTCATTAGTCTTATGAAGTTCAATTAGTTTTAGATATCCCATGTCTTGTCGATTAACCAATCTATCCTCCATCTTTGGTCTCAACAGGATGTATCTAGAACTAACCATCCTTTTGATCATGTGGCAAAGGATATTTGAAATTTGATTGTGATCTTTTGATGCTTTTGGTCTTTTGTTTATCATTTGAGCTCCCTATCATCACTTGTCAAGGCCACCATGATCTATCATATTATGGTGTATTTTTACTAGTTAACATAGGGGCATATATTGATATCTTTGTATGTTTCCATCTTCTTGGTTGTCCCATGTAGTACCCACCAAGACCCCTGAGGTCTTGTGTTACACTGGGGCATCCTCTTGTGCTTGTGGTAATCCAAATACCTGGCTTGACCAAAGTTATAATGATTTTGGGGTATTGGGATAACCTTATTTTTTGTTGTGTTTTTTTCTACATTAGACACTAATCTGCCTTGGTTCTACTTACCATGGTACCTAGTGTCTTATGCTATAGCAAAAATTAGTGCTTCGAAAATGGCAACTTTCTCTTCCATTATATTGCATCTTTACCTCCATACTCCTCATTCATTTTAACCATCTCGCATCTCCATCCAATCCTCATTAATTTACTCTTGCACAAATCATCTAATCACATCCTTGGTCTTGTTCCTAGCCTTGCTACAAGCCTTGAACCAATCATCATCATTGTCCTCATCAGGATGTATCTTTCCCTATCCTTTTGTGTTGTTTTGGGATGTATCCTTCTCTCATCAACAACACTATCATCATCATCATTAGTGGGATGCATCATTCCCTATCCTTGTGTTGTTCTAGGATGTATCCTGCCTCATCAACAATACTCAGATTATTGGGATGTATCTTTCCCTGTCCTTGTGTTGTTCTGGGATGTATCGTTCCCTCATCAACAACACTCCATTGACCATTAGTCCATCCTGGCTCGTATCCTAACTGGGGAAACATCATATTTGTCCTGGAATCTATTTATGGCTATATTTATCTCTTCATATCATCATCCTCTCTCATCCATCATTTTGCATCATCTTCCCCATCTACCTTTGCATCATCTCATCCATTTCACGAGCACACTCGTGCTCTCTTAAACTTGCATGTCCTCTTGAGGGGGCATCATCAATCCCTAATCTTCATCTTCACTCCCACCATCTTTCCTCCTCGTCACTCCTCGAATGATTGGGGCATCTTCATTAATCTAACCATCTTCTTCTAAGTCATATATTTTAATTTTCTTTGAAATGATGCTACTTCGTAACACCATCTCAAAGAGGGAAAAAATGTAGACATCCAAATTTGATCACTTCTATATGGTCATAATCCTATCATTTATTTATTTAATCCATCTATATTAATTAGATGACAAATTTAATTAATACTATCCCCTTTCCCTAAGGTTCCCAAAATTATTTAATTAAATACTTTATACATTGGCCCACTTCATCTGTAAATTAAATAAATGCAGTCAATTTATTTAATTTAGTCAATTATCCCCTTCATTTTTAAATTCATTCTTTCTCTCTCCTTGTTGCATCCTCCATAACCCCTTCACTAAACTGAATTAATTTAATTAATCCTTCATTAAAATGTGCATATCCTTAATTAGGATTAATGTCACATTCTCCAAATCTAGCCACTTGCCTCTAATCATCATTAATTAGCCTAATCACCTATTTGCACAATCCTAATCCTAATCACTTACCCTTTCTAGCATGTCTTTAGATAAACCTTTCTTGGTAATTACCTTTTTTGGGTTGACCTCTTCCACATGTGAATTAAAAATTCACACTTATTCGCCCCATGCATTTTTCTTCCCCATGACATCTCATATGTCACATCGTACCCAAAGGACAAAGACCTCTTTTAGAGGAATCTTATTTTACCCTTTGGTCTTTTCCAAAAAGTGAATTAAAAATTCACTTTTATTCCTCCAAGGCTATCTCCAAACCCCATATTAACAAGGGTGGACTTTCTAAAAGTCCTCACTTGTCACTTTCAGCCCCACTTGGGGACAAGGGATTAATTTTTGTGGAGATCCTCTCTCATCCCAAGGTACTTGCAAGTACCTTGGGAACACATGGCCTTTTCCATGTCACTTGTACCCTTGCCATCTCACCTTTTCCTTTGGACACTTCACCCGCCACATGGAAAGATGTGAGGGCTTGTGAGTCCTCAACTCACAATAGCCCTCCATCTTGGCCATGGTGACTCAATCTTGACCATTGAATTCTCTAGAGAATTCAATTTTTCCTATAAATACCCCCTCTTCATTCATTAAAGGGGCTGAAAATCTTAACTCATGAGTGAATGCATGGATACAAAACTTATGCTCTCAAGCCTTTCAAGCCATTAAATCCATTTATTGCAGCCTTCATAGTATTTGTATTTTCATCTACCACCATTATCACATCCACCCACCTCCATTGGTCACACATGTACCACTATTATTACAAGTTATCAATCCAAGGAGCACACATTATCAACCATCAAAATGCCAACCAAGGAACAACATGAAGAAAGGTATAATCGTCTTGTTGATTTTTTATCTTCCTTTTATTTATGTTTAATGTAGCTCTCCTATGCACAAGGCTGGTGAGGAACAATATGGAAGTGTTCACCTAGTTCCTATAGTCTCATGAGAACCTGCTTTCACTTGCACAAATAAAGCACCTCCAGGTGGTAGTAGAAGTTATCCATGTGTTGATGTTTTCCCTTTGTGTATGAATAAATCATCATTTCAATACTATCTAGCCCCCTTTTTTAATTGACAATTTTTTTTGTATTTCCACTAGTATGTATATAACAAAATACATCATTTTATATCTTTGGTGTCACTTTTTTGTATGAACAATTCCATTTTGATTTGTTTAATTCGTTGTATTTGAATGACATCTTCTTTATTTATTTTCACACAAGTAGCTTCTTGTTCATTTGAAATGCACCTCAATAAAACAGCTGTATTACAACTTATTTGATTCCTTAGCAATTGCATTTTGGCGATAATGTGGGGAGTTCACATAACTAAGTAAACCACCATTGTATTTATAGAAAGCACTTCAATTCCCGCTCAACCTTGTAAAAATTTGAAAAATACCATCGACGGTTTTTTCAACAAGTTCGTGAACCTTGAGTACAGACTACTACCCTTTTGAAGAAATGATTTAGAACACATGACAAGTTATCGTAAAACCCCAAAACACTGCCAGGCTTAGGGAATAGGGAAATAAAGAACTTGGATGATAAAATGTGAAGCTAGACAAACTAATGAAAACACCACCCAGGTTAGGAACATTTAATAAAACACCAACCAGGTAAGGACTTAATCAAGATTTTAACATGGGGGTGCTGATTTACAAGGGGGTTCCGAAAATCTAGTTAACAGATAGCTAATTGGAGCACTTAGCAAGGGTGAATATATGGTTGAAAACAGTTACAAGATGAGGGATATTTAACAAATATTATAACAATATTCTATTGTCCCAATAGTGAGATGTAAGCTCTCTGATACACCATTTCATAATTACAAAGTTTAGAAAGGATATCCTTTTCTCTCTCAATATCTATATGGTGCAAAGAATGAATGAAATATGACCCTTATATTCTTGAATTAGCTCATTGGAATATAAATTCCAAATCACTTTCTTAGTTGTTCTTGAATTGAAACTTGCTCAATTTTATTTTTGTATCTTGGGTCTTTCCATAAGAATTTGATAGATCTATTTGTGTGTTGCCTAATTTTTTTGTCCTTTTTGGAACATAAAACTCTCAAGAATCTTTTCTATTTTTGTACTAGATCCCAACCTACTTGGAATTGGATCTGTGGCCTTTTAAGCCTTTCAAACCTAGGCCATTTTCTTCACATACGATTCTCATTGGGGACCACCCTAGAATCATTATTAAGTTTATGCAAATATTTCATGCTTTTAAAGTGATAATCTTGTTCAATATTCATAAAAATAAAAATTTAGTTATCTTTTAGGATCTTTTGTTGATAATAATTTCTCTATGTATAGTAAATCCATGATTTTCTCTAATTTTCTCATGTAGATTAGGCTATTATAGTTTCTAAACTATAAGCTCTCCTCGGTCACTAGGGTATGCACCCTAAATGAATGCAAGAGTCTCACTATACTATACCTCTAAGAGGGGCTAATCCCCTCCTTATGGGCATCAATAAGGACATTGACAATCTCTCCCATGTGGAATGCAACTTAGCTACCAAAAAATGCTAATGATGAAGGCACCATTTTGGGTTGGAAGTCAATCCCTAATGGTCAATACCTTCTCTATAGTGTTGGAATTTCAACCAAATCCCACACGTCAACCTAGCTCTTACCGTGCAACCGCACCATCATCAACTTCAGCTCACGGTACCCCAGTTTCCACCGCTATACCGCCATCGAGCCTTTCACTGCTCACGGTACTGTGGTGCTCACCGCGACACCGTGACCCCTCATCTAGCTCTCCATGGTGGCATGGTTTACCACCACACCATGACCCCTTGTTTCCTCCTCTGTGGTCTCACGGTTCCCTCTCTCTGCTCACCGCCGCACCATGACTATCTGTTTGGCCGATTGCGGAAGCATGACCAAACCTTGGCCCTACAGCCTTTCCTCTTAGCTCTTTGGTTCAGCGGCCTCACCACCACCCTATGGTATCCTTCATGACCTTCGACGATTGAGCAATTCCCCCACAATAGTCGTGAATTTTAGATATACTTTGATGTGGTTGTAAATTTTAGTAGAGAATAGAAAAAATTGCTGAGAAGAAGAAAAGTAAAATTAGCTGTTGTTCTGTGTGAAAAATTTATGAATATAATTATAATTATTTTCTGTGAAATTTTTTTGTCTCTGCCTCTACTCCTTCACATGGTATCAGAGCAAGTTTTCCATATCTGTAGATTGTCTTAGTGTGTCTATTCAAGTATGGCTGCAAGCACAAGCTTGTCTAATCCCCAAATCCCACAGTTAAATGGAAAAAATTATGACTACTAGTCAATCACAATGAGAGCTTTATTCTGTTCACAAGACTTATGGGAGTTTTTTGAAAATGGTTTTCCAGAGCCGATAGATGCAACATCATACAATGCCTTGACACAAGCAGAGAAACAATTACTGAAAGATAAAAAAAAGGACTCAAAGGCTCTCTTTTTTATTCTACAAGGAGTACATGAGAATATCTTTCCAAGAATTTCAGCTTCAACCAAGTCCAAACAAGCATGGGACATTTTACAAATTTCTTAATAAGGAATGGAGAAAGTCAAAACTACAAAGCTATAAATACTGAGAAGAGAGTTTGAGACTCTGTATATGAAGGATAATGAGTCTGTAGATTCATATTTCACCCAAATAATTGGACTGGTGAACCAGATAAGAACTCATGGTGAGACACTAGAATATGTCAAAGTGGTAGAGAAGATTTTGAGATGTTTACGCACAAAATTTGAATCAATTGTTGTGACTATAGAGGAGATGAAGGAACTCAGCCAGTATTCAGTTGATGAGCTTTATGCTTCACTCATTTCTCATGAGCATAGGTTGAGCAAAACAAAAAATATTTCATTGGAGCATGCATTCAAGACACAAGCTTCAATTAACCAAGGAAGAGGCAAAGGTAGAACAAATTTCAGAGGAAGAGGAAGAAGTTTTAACCGAGGTGGAAGAAACAACCCGTCAAGTTCAAGTGGAAGAGGTAGCAGCCAAAACCCATCTCAGAATAAACCTCAAGGTCAAAGGTATGAAAAATCTCAAGTCCAATGTCACTACTGTAAAAAGTTTGGACATTATATGAATGAGTGTGGGAAGAAATAGTATGATATGGGTAGAAAAAATATAAATTTTACCAATGAGAATCAGGAACAAAGACCAGATAAGAGTACAATGTTTCTGGCCTGTAATGTAGCACAAGCTAGTGAAAAAGATGTTTGGTTTTTAGACTTAGGTTGTAGTAATCACATGAATGGAAACTTAGAGTTATTCACAAGTTTAGATGAAAATATTACATCTGATGTTACATTGGGTGATGACAAAAAAGTGTCAGTTAAATGAAAGGGAAATGTTAATATTCTAACCAAGCAGGGGGAGTAAAAGTATATTTCAGATGTGTATTTTGTGCCATCTGAAACACAATTTGATGAGTGTAGGATAGTTAGTTCAAAAATGTTATAGAGTAACCTTCAAAAATGGATTGTGCATAATTTTAGACAAATACCCTAGTCAATTAATTGCTAGGATCAAAATGACAAACAATAGAATGTTTCCTTTAAAAATTTAGCTAGATTTGAGCACAAATTATGCACAAGCATAAGAGGTAACAATTGGTATTCAGACTATCTTTTAGGAAGAGGTAAAGGATGAAAATTGGTTGTGACATTTAAGATTTGGTCATTTGAAATTTGGTGGTCTGAATTTGCTTCATAGGAAGTGTATGGTCAAGGGAATACCTTTAATTGAAAAACCTGAGAGAGTTTGTGAAGGGTGTATTCTAGGAAAGAAACATAGAGAGTCTTTCCCAATAGGGAAGTCAACAAGAGAAAAATCCCCATTAGAAATTGTTCACTTAGATCTTTGTGGTCCAATCCAAACACCTTCAATAGGTGGAAATTTTTATTTTTTGACTTTTATATATGATTATTCAAGGAAGACATGGGTTTATTTCTTAAAACACAAAAGTGAATTGTTTGATTTCTTCCGCCAGTTTAAATCTCTTGTTGAAAAATAGAGTGGTCATTTTATTTAAGTGCTAAGAACAGATAGAGGAGGAGAATATATTTCAAAATATTTTTAAAATTTCTGCAGAGATCATGGTATTCACAAGCAGTTCACTACCAGATATACACCTCAGCAAAACAAGGTAGATGAGAGAAAGAACATAATGATAATGGAAATGGCTAGGAGTATGCTGAGAGCTAAACACTTGACAAATGAATTTTGGGTTGAAGCTGTATCATGTGCAACATAGATAATGAACAAATTCCCAACAAAAAGCATTATGAATATCATTCATGAAGAAGCATGGACTGGCAAAAAGAACAATGTATCTCATATGAGAGTTTTTGGATGTGTTTCATATGCACATGTACCTAATGAATTGAGAAGAAATATTCATAATAAAGGAGAGAAATGAATATTTGTTGGTTATAGTGATGAATGCAAAGCGTATAAGCTTTATAATCCAACAACTAAAAAGGTTATAATAAGCAAAGATGTTCAGGTTGTTGAAGATGAAGCATGGGATGGAAGTAGAGAGAGCACAATTAATGTTTCAGTCAGTATCCCTCAAGAGGAAAGTGAGATTCCTATTCCAACAAAAAATACTATTGTTGTGAACCCTTCAATACCAACTCAAGCTTCGACAAGTGGTCAACAAGTGACACCATCAAGAAATGTGAGAGCAACAACAAGAGGACTGTAGACACCATCTACAACAAGAACTACTAGTGCAAGACCTTCAAGTCAACATTCTACAGATTCAAGTGATTTATCAAACCCAACTCTAGCAAGCATGAGGAGATAGAAAATCAGAAACATTAGTGATATCTACAATCAAAATGAAGGTTAGAATAATTCACAACAGTTTACACTTTTTGCATTTTATTTTCAAGCTAAAGATCCAATACATTTTGAAGATGCAATTAAAGAAGATAATTGGATAACAACAATGGATGAAGAGATTGATTCAATTAAAAATAATCAGACATGGAAGTTGCAGAATCTTCCAAAAGACAAAGATGTTATAGGAGTCAAATGGATTTATAAGACAAAATTGAATGCAAACGGTGAAGTGCAGAAGCACAAAGCAAGATTGGTTGTAAAAGGTTATCCACAACAACCTGGAATTGATTATACATAAAATTTTGCACCCGTAGCCCGTCTTGACACAGTTAGAATGATACTGGCCATAACAACACAAAACAAATGGTTAGTTCATCAAATGGATGTGAAATAAATATTTATAAATGGCTATGTTGAAGAGGAAGTATATGTTGAACAACCACATGGATATGAGATATTGGGACAAGAAGACAAAGTCTACGAGCTAAAGAAAGTGTTGTATGGATTGAAACAAGCCCCAACAGCTTGGTACAATAGAATAGACAGTTATTTTAATCAGAATTGCTTCATCAGATGCAATAGTGAACAAACACTGTACACCAAAATGAATGAAGATGGTAAAATTTTGATTATATGTCTGTATGTAGATGATTTAATCTTTACTGGAGATCTGTCACCTGATTTATTTAAAGGAGCAATGATGAATGAGTTTGAAATGATAGAATTGGGTCTAGTGAAATAAATTTTAGGAATTGAGGTGAATCAAGATGAAAAAGGCATTTTTATTTCCCAGGCTAAATATGCTAAAGATGCTTTGAAAAGATTTCATATGTTGAACTGTAAATCTGCACCTACTCCTATGGTGACTAGTATGAAGTTAAGCAAGGAAGATACAAGTTCAGAAATTAATTCAACCTTGTATAAACACCTTGTTGGGAGTTTAATGTATTTTATAGCCACAAGGCCCAACATAATGTTTTCAGTTATTTTAATTTCCAGATTCATGCAAACAAAAAAGGACACACACTGGAAGGCTAGAAAAAGGATTTTGAGATATATCAGTGGAACAAGGAACTATGGGATTCAGTATTCAAGATCAGATGAATTTAAATTGACTGGTTACACAGATAGTGACTATGCTGGGAGCATCGATGATAGGGAAAGCATGTCTGAATACATTTTTCACTTTGGGACTAGAGTTGTGTCATGGGCTTCCAAAAAGAAACCGATAGTCACTTTATCATCAACTAAAAGCTGAATATGTTGCAGCTACTAGTGCATCATGCCAAGCAGTGTGGATGAGAAGAATATTAAAAGAGCTCCAAAATGATTAGTTAGAAGCAACAAAAAATTACTATGACAATAATTCAGCTATTGCACTGTCAAAAAATCCAATTTTTCCTAAGAGGAGCAAGCACATAGACATCCGTTATCACTTCATCTGGGAGCTGATCAACAGTGGAGAGATTACTTTGGAATTTTGTAGGTTGAACGAGCAGTAGGCAAACATCTTCACAAAAGCATTGGAAAAATAGTCATTTATTTTTCAAAGGGAGCGACTGGGCATTCAAATCGGCAAAAGCTGTGTTCAGGGGGAGTGTTGGAATTTCACCCAAATCCCGCGTGTCAACCTAGCTCTCACCGTGCAACCGCGCTATCATCGACTTCATCTCGTGGTACCCCGGTTTCCACCGCTATACTACCACCGAGCCTTTCACTGCTCGCAGTACTGCGGTGCTCACCATGACCCTTCATCTAGCTCTCTTTGCTCACTGCTGCACCGCGACTATCCATTTGGTCGACCATGGTAGCGCGGCCAAACTTCGGCCCCGTGGCCTTTCCTCTTAGCTCTTCGGTTTGGCGGCCTCACCGCCACCCCGCGGTCTCCTTCATGACCTTCCACGGTTGAGTTGTTCCCCTGCAACACCACTAGGCCTTTCTCTCTCCTCTTCGGTAATGCGGTTTGGATATTTTTGGCAGTAGTGGTTGTGGTGATCGAGATGGCTTCATTTAAATCATAAGGATGGTTATTTATATCGACTGGACATGTTTTAATATGGTTTGGACATGATTTTGATGGCATAATTTAATTGCCTTTAATATTGTAATTAATCAGTCTTGCCGTGACTTTTAGATATACTTTGATGTGGTTGTAAATTTTAGCAGAGAATAGAAAAATTTGCTCAGAAGAAGCAAAGTAAAATTAGCTGTTGTTCTGTGTGAAAAATTCATGAATATAATTATAATTATTTTTTGTGTAAATTTTTTGTCTCTGCCTCTATTCCTTCATATAGTTGTGGTAAGACTGATGATTATGATTTGTCTTTTGGTATATCTATAAATCATATTTTTAATGATTTAATTTCTTGCTATTTTGTCTTCTATGTTAAATTAAAAGTCAACTTTACATAAAATTTGAAATGTGATATCATTCAACCTAATTTTTCTTATAAATAAAATATAATATACTACTTTATACAAAATAATATATAAAATGTTAATTCATCCAACTAAAATTTATTTAGTACAATACCTTTAAATTACAATAAATTACTTTTAATTATACTTAAAAAATGCAGGTCTTATTTGAATGCATTATCTACCAAGCATCCTTTGGAAAAATGCAGTGTTAATATCCTCAATAATGATGATCTTTTTATAATTTTTTAAATATTGAGCGTGCTATAGATGTAGATAATTATTTTGGGTACAAATCTAACGAGAGGAGTGATGGTTTCACAAATATTCTAACAATATGTTGCAATAGAAAGATACAAATTACAGAGTGTATGCGTAAAATAAGAAGCTTGCAGATGATACTAGCCAGGGATAGTATGGCAATAGTAAGGGAGTAGAACAAGGACAGGGACTAGACAGAATTCTTGATGGCTGAGCTAAAACCGTTTTGGAGGTCATAGTATCTAGACCAGAGCATGACTCCACCATAGTTGGAGGAGGTGCGGATTTGAGGAAGCACATCCGAGATGAGGGTCGGTGGAGGAACGTAGCCGCTGCCGGCAGCTGCAGAGGAAGCGGGAAGGCCTAGGTATATCTGGGCAGAAGAGGGAAGAGAAGTGGTCCACTGCTTCCAGGCATCGGCGAAGTCCCCACCATATTGACAAGGAGGGTTGTTATAGAATTGCACCCACACATAGTCGAAAAGGCCTGTCATGAGAGCAGTCCCCAAGTATGCGTCAGGAAATGGGCACTGAGGAGCTGCGCTGACATAGACCTTCTTACCTCCGTAACCCTTGACGTACTTGGCCAGACTTCCCCAGTGCTCGGTGGTGCCCCCCTCAATGTCCAGGTCAATCCCGTCGAGAACAGCGTCTCCCAGGGGCCTGGAGTCGGAATGACCTCCCAGATAGTTGTCCCACAGATAGGATGCCACGTTCTGTGCATCTGCGTCGCTGCTCAAATAGTAGCTGCCTGCTCCTCCGCCCAGTGACAGAAGCACCTTCACTCCTCTGCTCTGGCATGCCTTTATATCGCTACTCAGCCCACTGCAACTCCCTTTCGTGTATGGATCGCAGTGCCCCGCCAGATTAATCATGGGTGTCTGTCCGTTGCCGAAAGTAGCCAGAAATGCCAGGATTACGATCTCGTAGTTGCCTGACGAGCAAGTGCTGCTTAAGCTGCCTTCGTTACCATTTTGTCCCCAGTAAATTACGATGCCTCCTGCTGCAGCTTGCCTCATTGCTAACGATACCATTAATACCATTATCACCGTAACTGATGATCTCCATCTCTTCATCTCCATATCTATTACTCAGATTACTTTCTCACTCACACTCTTGTTTGCCTTCCCTTGCCACCGTTTCTCCTCCTTGTATACATACCATCACATGCATCTTCCTTCCTTTCTCTGTCATCTGTTGCGTGGCAGAACAGGATCACTCTGCGTCTGGGTCGTTATAGAGTATCAATATCTGATATCTTATATTCATTGGAACAAGCGTAATGCTGTGGTTGCCTGTCATCTACAGAATATTAATATTTTTGTTATGTGATATTTTGGAATTTATTCCACAAATCGCTTTACAGTGTAAAAATTATCAATTTATTTAAAGGGTTTTCGAAAAGTTAATATTATTAATTTTGTCTAACAGATCTATCAGTCTATTCGGTGGGACACTGAAATTAAAACGAACCGTAAACATAATTTTCAGTTGACAAATATGGAGTAGACAGGCTTAAATACTTACGCACGCTTAAATTGGACTGTACAATCACTCTTAAAACTGACTAGTAGATTTCCGGGCTTGCTTTGTTTGATTGTGTTTAACTTTTCCATTCAAACAAATATCACTAGCCAAAGACGCGCATTTAAAAGCTTCATTTTTAGTTTTTCCTGCTCATAAATGCAGCTGAATTGGCCATTTGTTTAACTTCATATAAGCATTCATAATCTGTTAGTATGATAAACGATAAATATAAGCATTTATCCCGCTGTATTGCTTCCGTTAACATTATATATATTATCTTTTATATATTTCTATAATACGGTTTTTATATATTTCTATCAAACACGCCCTCGTAACTGTAATATGGATTCTATAATATTTCTGTCATTTTTATTCTTATCCAAATTTTGCAATTTCATTCGTCACTATGTTATCATTTTAGATCATTCTCTATAAATGATTTAAAAAGTGATAAACATTCATAGTATCAAGGTATAAAATAATCGTATGGTTATGTAATCAATCCATAGTGAGGGCACGAAGGGCGGGGCGTGGGAGAGGTGGGGGGAAATGAGTACAATGATATAATAAAACTCATAAGAAACATAACAAGCAAAAATATGAGAAGGGACTCTATGCATGTTTAGTTTGGGATAATTAAGTTATTTGGAAGGTTATTCATTTAGGTGTGATTTCAATACAAATGTAAATTTAATGGGATTGTTGATACATGTTTGTTGAATAAATGAAAAGAAGTTCCGAGCATTTTAATGTCAAAGATAACACATGTTTAGCTTGTGTATGGTAAAAATGAATAATAGAAAACAAATATAAAAAAATCCATAATATGTTCCTACAAGTTCCTCCTTGGTTAAAACATAAAGAACTATTTTTGAATTGATATATGTTAAGTAAATGGACAAATAAATTCCTTATAACAAGCATTACCTAATAATGTTGTTTGGATTTTTTTAAAACTTTTTGAGGTAAAGAACATTGTCATATGGGGAACTATACACCGAAAGGAGTAGCCTAGTCATGCCTAGAAGTCCTATCAGATGGCCTAGTCTTTACCTTACACCTTATCCTATACAATAGCCCAAGGGTGTCAACTAGTCATGGAAGGTAGAGAGGCTAATAACAGTGAGTAGAGGCTTCTAGAATGTGGGCAACTATTAAAATACATAATATATGAAACCAAAAAAAAAGGATATGTGGGTACACTTAGTTAAGAAGAATAGAAATGAAGAAAAAAGAATACTTCCATTGGATTTCAAAAAGGTATAAGTTTGAAAATTTGTAGAGATGATTATTTCATGTGAAAGGTTCAGTAAAGAGAAAATTTTATGACCTTAAAAAATGGAGGTGAAATCGATAGAAAGAGGTCCAATTTAATTATATGAGAAGAGATGAAAAAGAGATTGTAAAACATAAAAGATTCTCCTAGGTTTTTGACAATATTTTATCTTATGTCATGGATTGAAATTCAACCTTATGTGAACTTGGAATATGATTGCATTCCATCCATCTTTTTCTTTCATAAAAATATTGGTCATAATTTACTTCTTTATACAAAATAATATATAAAATATCCATTCATCTTTTCTTACTTTTGTTTCCCCCTTTTGAACATAAACCTCAATCAGTTTTGCTAGTTTTGCACTAGAGTCCAACCTAATTTGAGTTGGATCCATGGTCTCTCTTAAGCCTTTTAAACCTAGATCTTTTTGTTCACATATGATTCTCTTTAGGACCACCCTATAATTCATGTTCAATGTAGGAAAATATTGATAAAAGTTTGAATAAATAAAAAAAATCGTTCTCTTTTTAGGAGCTTTTGTTGATAAATTTTTTTCTATGTATACTAAATTCATTCAATTTTCTGCAAGGTTTTCATTTAGATACTTGTGTAGGATATTATAGCTACTCAACTAGAGGCTCTCCTCAGATAGAAGGGTATGCATCCTAAATGAATGCAAGAGTCTCACTATCCTCTCCCTGTAAGAGAGAACAATCCCCTCCTTAGGGGCATTGATAAGGAAATTCACCATCTCTTCTATGTGGAAAGAAGCTTACCTACTATAACATGCCAATGAAGAATGCAAAATTATGGGTTAGAAGCTGATAATTAATGGCCAATACCTTGTCTATGGCTAGGGTAAGGCTAATGATGATGATTTGTCTCATGTTATATATATATATATATATATATATATATATATATATATATATATATATAGCTAGTATTGTTTAATGATTTAATTTATTGTTATTTTGTCTTTTCTGTAGGATGAAAATTCAACCTTGCATAATGTTTAGAATGTAATATCATTCCACCCATAGTTTTTCCTTATAAATATGATACAATAGACTTCTTTATAGAAAATAATTTATAAAATGTTAGTACATCAAACAAAAATTATTAAAATATGCACTATTTCTTTGAGTACTACAATACCCTTAAATTTTAATAATTTACTTTTGATGATACTTAAAAATGCATGAATTCTTTGAATCCCTTTGTCAGTGCATTATCTACCAAGCATCCTTCATAAAAATACAATGTTAACACCCTTAATGACGAAGATTTTTCTATAATTTTTTTATATTGCGTGTACTACAAATATAGATTATTTTTTTAGCTACAAATCTAATAAATGGAGTGGTGGTTTCATAAATATTATAACAATAAATTACAATATTAAGATGCAAATTACCTAGGGTATGTGCAAGACAAGAATCTTGTGATGATACTAGCCAAGACTACTATGGTAATATTAATCAAGTAGAACAAGGAAAAGGAATAGACATAGTTCGTGACATGGATGAGTTATAACCATTTTGGAGGCCATAATATCTACACTAGTGCAAAAATATTGATTATATTATCTCCCAAAATGAAAAAAAATAGATTGAATGTGTATTTCTACTCTCTTCTTTTAATTGTGCATAGTTATATTTCTTAACAATTAGGTTCACCAAATCTTTTATAACAAGAATGTGATTTTCCTTGTCGACATTATGATAGTGAATGTTATCTGCCAATAATGCTTAGTTGACCCTTATCATCGATGTCTAAGGAGAGTTGTTCTTTTATAATTGGTGTTAATGTAGGAAAAATAAGGATAGACAACTAAGAGGGGGGTTGAATCCGTTGTTACCAAAAACAAACTTATACAACTTTAACCAATCCTTATATCATAGATCTGATAATTAACAATGAAAGCATAAGAACAACACATCAGAAACACATGAACGCAAATATTTTATATGTGGAAACCCTGTGAGGGGAAAAACCATGGTGGATGTTAGTCCATAAGATTATACCTAGTTAGAAGTATAATGAAGAATAAAAAGAGAATGCACTTCCATTCAAGCACACTGCTCAAAGGGAAGACTCACTTCCTTACATAAAATAATCAAATTAAATCCATCTGATGAATTTGAACTGAGAAAATAGCTTCTGCAAAAGCCGGATTACAATTCCAGTTAGGCACATTAAAACCTCTTCAAAATCTTCCACACTCTACTCTGAATGATCTAACCTTTATTCACACTTGTACACCACTTGTACACTTGAGAAAATTATAAATGAGGAAAAAAATCTTGTATATATATCCGCTACATTGATTTTCATCCACTATTCAGTCAGCCACAAATAAGGAATAAATTATAACTGTCGGCCTTGATATATGAATAAATTTCAATGCATACCAACACAAGTCAGCCATAACATAGTGAGGAATCAAAACACCATCTCCAAACATGCCAAACAATAAAATATTAATCCTCATGGATCCGCAACATGCTAACACCACAATATCAGCCAAGAACTTGAACACTCGAGCACATATATGAAAAATCTCCGATCACAAACACTCCAATCACTGCAGACGTACACCAAGGATAGATCATGATCTAGACTCATCCATGAACTTCATAGGCATGTATGAGAAACGCATGAGATTACCATACTTTCATCCGCTTTGACCAAGAACACTATCTACAGAGATTGAATGACTATAGGCACACATATCATCATAACTTCCACAAAACTTCATGCGCACCACTGAAACTTTCAAACAACATACTAGAAAGTTTCAACACCAAAACCTTTGAAGCACACCTTCAAATCTTCAACAGACAGAGCTTTCCAACATTCTGACCTTCTCAGCTCCACTGGCTACCTGTACTATATTTTTTACAATTTTCTCAATATCCTCTACATATATAGCCTTAAGAAAATTTAATGCTAATAATATTGACATCAATGACAATAATATATCAGCAACACAACCACAACATCCCACAATCTCCCACTTTGGAATTGATGGAAACACATGATGTGAAAAATAATACCATCAACCCAACTAACTCTTCTTCAACAATCTCCCCCTGAGATTGTGCACTTTTTGTTTCTTTCTTCTTTCCCATTTTTTTCGCATTGCTTCTCTCCCCCTTTGAAATCAATGGAAAAGGTACATATGCTCTGATTTCAATCTTGAAAACATTTTACTACTCCCCCTGAGTAGCAGTCACCACAACATCAATCCAGAATATGATATAGAAATGAATTCACAGACTAATGCAAATAATTGCATCTTGATTCTAATTAAGAGGGGAAATTTCCCCTAACTTGCCTCTGAGGTACTCAACAGTATCCTTAGTCAATGACTTTGTAAAGATATCTACAATTTTCTATTTGGTAGGTATGTACTCTAGTCTGACTTCTTTGTTACTTACTTTTTCTCTCAAGAAGTGATACTTGATAGATATATGCTTTGTCTTTGAATGCAATACTGGATTCTTAGAAATGTTAATGGTGATTGAATTGTCACAAAGTATAGCAATGGGTTCTTCATACTCAATTCTGACATCTCTCAACATTTGCTTCATTAATAATACTTGGGTACAACTGTTTGCAACAACAATGTACTCTGCCTCAGCAGTAGATAATGAAATTGATTTTTTCTTTTTGCTTAACCAAGATACCAGCTTCTTACCTAAGAATAATGCACCACCATTGGTACTCTTCCTGTCATCTATATCTCCTGCCAAATCAACATCAGTAAAATCACTTAGAGTAAGATCATCATTCTTAGGATACCAAAGACCAAGATAACCTATCCCTTTCAAATATCTAAATATTCTTTTCACAACAGTCACATGGGACTCTTTAGGATCAGCTTAAAATCTAGCAACCATGCTCATAACATTCATTGTATATGGCCTTGTCTGAGTCAAGTAGAGAAATACACCAATCATCGATCTATACCTTGTTTGATTTGCTTTAGGGGATTCATCATTCTATGTGAGTTTACATCCGGTCACCAACACAATTTTCTTCTTTCATGCCAAACTTTTTTAGTAACTCTTTTACATATTTAGACTGAGAGATAAAGATCCCATCTTCTAACTGAGTGATTTGCAATCCCAAAAATAATTTTAGCTCTCCTATCATTGACATTTCAAATTCACTTTTCATTTCATCAGCATACTTCATACACAAATCATCATCTCCTTCAAAGATAATATCATCAACAAACACTTCAATGATCAATTCTTTGTTCTCATCCAACTTGAAATACAAATTGTTGTCGACAGTACCTTTACTGAATCCAAGCTTCAATAAATATTTGTCCAATCTAGCATACTAAGCTCTAGGAGCTTTCTTTATTCCATATAGAGCTTTCTTCAATTGACATACCATGTCCTTTTCATTAGTCAACTAAAATCCATCTGGTTGTTGAACATAAACTTCTTCTTCTAGTTCATCATTCATAAATGCTGATTTCACATCCATCTGATAAAATTTGTAGTTCTTGAAAGTAGCATAAGCAAGAAGTAGTCTAATAGCCTCAATTCTAGCAATAGGATAAATTTTTTCTTCAAAATCAATACCTTCCATCTGTGAGTAACCTTTGCAAACCAATCTTTCTTTGTTTCTAACCACATCACCTTGTTCATTCAACTTATTCTGGAACACCCACTTGGTTCCAATCACATTTTTGTTTAGAGGTCTAGGAACAAGATCCCATGTATTATTCTTCTATATTTGCAATAGTTCTTCTTTCATGGCTTTCATCCAATGTTCATCCTTGCATACTTCACTTATATTTCTAGGTTCAACTTTAGAAATTAGACAATATTCTTCTAGTTTTCACACCTTTGGTTTTGTCTCCTATGATCTGACTATTAGAATGATTTCTTCTCACATACTTAGGAGTTTTGAAGTTTTATCTTACCTCTTGTTCTTGTGATCCTTCTTCTGCACTTTCGCCTGTTTCTGCTTCTTGATTTTCTTGATTCACCGAAACAATCTAAAGTTGATTCTGTGCCTGAGCATCATTGTCAACATCATCATGTTGATCATCTGAATCATAATCACTGACTGGGGATGATTTACCAATATCTTCATCAACCTTAATATTTTCATTTTCAACCATTTTCTTCAACCTTTTATTAAAGCACCAGTAAGCTTTGCTTTTAGTAGAGTATCCTAGGAGGATTCCTTCATCACTTCTAGCATCAAACTCACCTATATCATCATCTCTCTCGATGTAGCATTTGCTTCCAATTTTTTTGAAGTATTTGACAATAGGCTTATAACCGAACCATAGCTCAAAAGGTGTCTTATCAGAACTACTATTGACATTCACCCTGTTAATAGTATACACAACAGTACTTACAACTTCTCTCTAATAGAAATGAGGAACATTTTCTTCCAACGTCATGGTTCTAGCAATGTTTAGAATAGTTCTATTCTTTCTTTCAACAACCCCATTCTATTGAGGGGTCCGAGGAGCAGATAGTTATCTTTGAATACCATGCTCTTCACAAAAAGAATTGAATTCCCATGAAGTAAATTCACCACCTTTGTCTGACCTTAGACATTTGATCTTTTGACCTATCTCATTATCTTCCATAGCTTTAAATCTTCTGAACTTTTCTAGTGCTTCATGTTTTTCTCTTAAGAAAGCGACCCATATCATTCTAGAAAAATCATCAATGAGTAACATAAAGTACCTTTCACCTTGTAGGTTTCTAATTCTGGAAGGACCACATAGATCAGTATGTATCAAATCCATTACTCCATTAGAGCTATATAGTTTTCTCTGGAAGGAATTTCTTGTTTGCTTTCCCATTTGACATTCCTTGCACACAGTGTTAGTAGGCTTCACTAACTTAACCAACAATCAAACAACTTTGACTAGCAGTACTTAAATGGAAGATATTACCTTTTGTCTTTATTCCTGAAACAATTATATTTCTTGAACTTCCTGTTATTCTACACTTTCCATTCTTGAACTGCAGATTGTAGCCTTTGTCTACCATTTTTCCAACACTCAACAAGTTATGCTTTAGGCCTTCTACATAAAGAACATCATCAGTATTGTGCTTACCACCAAAAGAAATAGTGTCTCTGCCACAAATCACACCAGAAGTGTTGTCACCGAACCTCACTACACCACCATCATAGTTTTCCAAGCTTACAAATTTTCTTCTGTCACCAGTCATATGATGTGAGCACCTGTTGTCAATTACACACTCATATTTCTCTCCAACTTTGGTTGCAAGAGCTTTCTCAACATTTACATTACTGGAAAATTCAATGGACACCTAACCATTTTCTTTGATAGCAATAAATACCCATTCATCTTCATTTCCATTTTCTTTATCAGATTCTTCATCAGTTACACCTTCTTTAGCATAATAGTATTTTCTTTGAAATGCAGTATCCTTAGGCTTATATTTTGAAACTCTTTCAAGACATCTAGAAGTAAAATGACCTATCTTACTACAAGAAAATCATTTAATAGGCAACTTTCCTTTGTACTTACCATGACTTCTTGATTCTCTTTTCACAATCAATGCTTCCAGTGCTTCTAATTCCATTTCTTCATCTTCAATCCACTTCATCTCATCTTCATATCTGAATTTTCTCTAGGAACTCTCTCTTGAATCATATCTCTTTTTCTCGGATACAGTTGCCTTGAAAGCAGATTTAGTCTTAGGAGTAGACTCGCCAAATTCACTTAAGTTAAATGCAGCAAGTTTTCCAATGAACATATCTTTTGTAATATTTGTCACTATTATGAGTTCATCAATAGCATGAGATTTTATCTTGTAGGAAGGGGGCATAGATCTAAGTATCTTAGCCATAATTTCATCATCATTCATAGTTCCACCGACACATCTAATGTCCATCACCAATTCATTTATCTTATGTGAGAAAGAAAAGATGTTCTCATCTTCACTCATCTTCAGGCTCTCCTAATTGCCTTTTAGACTTTGTAGCTTAGCACTTTTCACTAGTGCATCTCCTTCATACAATGTTTCCAACTTTTTCCAAATCTGATATGCAGTCTTCAAATCCATCACATTTGTCATTTCTGAATTTTTCAAAGCACTCACTAGTGTTTCTACTGATCCAGTATTAATTTCTGCTTGCTTGATCTCATCTTTAGAGGAGGGACCATTCTGAGGAATATTATATTCAATTTGTGTCATTTGCTAGAAGGGTTCACCGATGCACCTCAAATGACATTCCATCATGACTTTCCATAGAGATTAGTTTGTACCATCGAATATAGGACTATCCTTTTTAAATAATGCCATCTCAAATCACGTCAATTTGTTAGGCTTCTTTCAAAGGTAAAAGATCTAATACCAATTGTTGGAAAAATAAGGATATAGACAACTGAGAGGGGCGGGAGGGGCGGGAGGGGAGGGGGGGATGGGGGGGTAGGGTGGGGGGGAGGGTTGAATCCGTTGTTACCAATGTATACACCTAAAATTGGTCTAGAGAATCCGATTAATTAAATATAAATTATTTGATTAATTATCCTAATTTCTTCTACTGTTTGAATAAATAGAAATATTTATTTATATAGTTCACGCTCACATTCACATTTAAATTCTTCTAATATTAATTAAAAAAACAAAATTAAATACTTTGTTTGATTTAATTATCATTTCCCTATGTTATTCTACCACATCAATCTTAAATTAATTGAATAAAGATTAAACACTTTATTGATTAATTGCCATATTCTTTTGTTTAATTTAATAAACAACTTTTATAGTTTGTTTTATTAAATTATTTATCCCTCTTTTGCTAATTTAAATAAATAAAAAATATTTAAATAAAGGCATAAGGAATATTCTTCTATATTTCCTCAAAATCAAATTAGATATCCTATGTCTAATTTATGTCAAAATCATGTCAAAATTAATTGATTGAAACTTCATGGGAAGAATTGGAGACAAATTGCAAATTTATCTCTCAATCCTCCTCCATCAATATTTTCTCTTCTCTTGCCTGGTGTTTTCATGGGTAGAGACAATCTCCAAAATCTTCTCAATCTCCTCCATCTCTCACCATTCAATCCTCCAGATTGAATCCAAGCCTCTCTTTGCCATCCCTGTGCATTTCTACAGCTAGGAAATCTATAAATAAAGCTTCATTCAACCAAGAAAAGGATCCTGGGTTATCAAGTTTACTCTGCAGGAATTCATTAAGCATCCAAACATCAAGCAACCAAGAATCAAGCATTCAACATCCAAGCATCCAACATTCATTTTTTCACAATCATGGCTACCTCCTATAGCTTCTTTTATCAGTTTTCATGTCAATTCATGTCATATTAGTTTCTTTTTATCATTTAGTATTTATCATATTAGCTTCACATCATTGCATCAACATCATTCCATTCTTTAGATCGTCATTTTAATAGTTATAGTGTTATTTAAATCTGAGAGCACAATCTAGCTTAATAAATCTTTGAAGATAGGAGACAATGAGACGCTTTCAGTAGATTATTTGCTTGATCTTTGATATAATGTTTCATTAAGAAGTGTTTTAATTCTTTTCTACTTATTCACACTTACAACCAAAATCAAACTTATACAAATTTAACCAATCCTTATATCACAGATCTGATAATTAACTATGCAAGCATAAGAACAACACATCAGAGACACATGAACACAAATATTTTATACATGGAAACCCTGTGAGGGGAAAAACTATGGTGGATTTTAGTCCACAAGATTTTACCCTGTTAGAAGTATAATGAAGAATAAAAAGAGAATGCACTTGCATTCAAGCACACTGCTCAAAGGGAAGGCTCACTGCCTTACATACAATAATCAAATTAAATCCATCTGATGAATTTGAACAAAGAAAATAGCTTCTGCAAAAGCCTGATTACAGTTCCAGATAGGCACACTAAAACCTCTTCAAACTCTTCCACACTCTGCTCTGAATGATCTGACCTTTATTCACACTTGTACATCACTTGTACACTTGAACACACTCTAAATGAGGAAAAAAATCTTGTATATATATCCGCTACACGGATTTGCATCCACTATTCAGTCGGCCACAAATAAGGAATAAATTACAACTGTCGGCCTTGATACATAAATAAATTTTAATGCGTACCAACACGAGTTAGCCATAAAATAGTGAGGACCCAAACAAACATCTCTAAACACACCAAAAAATAAAATATTAATCCTCATGGATCTGCAACATGCTAACACCACAATATCGACCAAGAACATGAACACTCGGACACATATCGGAAAAATCTCTGATCACGAACACTCCAATCATTGCTGACATACACCAAGGATAGAGCATGATCTAGAATCATCCATGAATGTCATAGGAACATGAGAAACACATGAGATTACCATACTTTCATCCGCTTTGACCAAGAACACCATCTACAGAGACTAAATAACTGTAGGCACATAGATCATCATAACTTCCATAAAACTTCATGTGCACCACTAAAACTTTCAGACAACATACTAGACAGGTTCAACACCAAACCCTTTGAAGCACACCTTCAAATATTCAACACAAAAAGCTTTCCAACATTTTGACCTTCTTAGCTCCACTGGCTGCCTATACTATATTTTTGACAAGTTTCTCAATATCCTCTACATATATAGCCTTAAGCAATTTAATGCTAATAGTGTTGACATCAATGACAACAATATATCAGAAACACAACCAAAACATCTAATAGTTAAATATCCATTTTATAAGTTGTATCAACAATTGGGAGTGGGTTGTTAACTTGCACAAGGGCGCCAATAGGAAATGATTTCCTTTCTACTCAACTTCAACATCATTTATGAATTTCTCTTCCAATTAAGACACCAATGTTTTGAATTGCATGAAGATAAGAATCATGAACATATATATTGGACCTTGAGCGACCATTTTTCTATACCCTTGTAATTTCCATTTCATTACATGATCCAAAGTTACCTCATTTTTCAATGAATTTATTTTGTCTAGAACATTGAATGAACATTATACAAATGAATTGAATGTTAGATATTTTTATAATTCCAGAAAGTTGACATAATTTTTTAAGGGATTAATATTTCATCATGAAACCTTTCCATATTATTAATAGTAGTGTTATGACCAAAATTCAAAAGTATAATTTTATTTTGACAAAATAAAATCTTTAATTTAATAGCTTTCATAATTTGATCGAGAAAAGTTGAAGCTTTACTATCTCATAAATCGGGAGGTTGGTTGATGTGAACAATGGCTACATTTGGCATGACACTGTCAAGATCATCTTCATAAAATGGATTTGTACAAACCTTCAAAAGTTTTGAAATTCAATTGCTTTCTTAATTTTTGCCAATTCACATAGTCAATCTCGGTTACAAATAAAATAATGCATACTAATATTTTGATCTAGCATATGACATAGAGTTTGATGTCAACAACTTGTTCCAATCAATTGGACTTTGATTCTTTGAGATGGATTTGAAAAATTATGGGAATGGGCCACAACTCAACTAACTCACGATAAGGCTTCGAGATGACAAATTTGACTATGCACACATCTGCTAACCTAGATGCACTTGTAAAATATGCTTTTCAGATAAACCTAATAATGAATTTGATGGAGAAGTTTGAAAATTAAACTAGTTGAAAATGGAGGTAATACAACTATAATAAATACTTTGAACATAAAAAATAAAGACTTCTAAAGAGAAGAGAGAGAGAGAAAGGACCTTACAGGGATGTTTTGAAGATCAAATAAGAAGAAATGAGGAGTCACAAATTCTTGACCAGGAAGGATATGCCACAAGATTTCACCATTATAGACCCATCCTAAAATGAATTTTAACAAACACAAATTCATGCATTGGATGTATCGAATGCCAAATAAGAAGAAATGAAGAGTCAGCAATTCCTAACTAGGAAAGATATGCCACAAGATTTCACCACAATTGGCGCATCCCAAGATAAAAATTCATGCATTGGATGTATTCAAAATTCAGATAAGAAAGAAATGAGGAGTCAATGATTCTTGACCAGGAAGGAAGATTTAACCACAATTGGTCAATCTTGAGATAGAAAGTCATGCATTGGATGTATTCGAAAGTCAAATAAGAAAGAAACGAGGAGTCACTAATTCATGACTAGGAAGGAAGATTTCACCACAATTGGCCCATCCCAATGTTTTGCCACAATTAGTCCATTTTGAAATAGAAAGTCATGCATTGGACATATTCGAAAGTCAAATAGGAAAGAAATGAGGAGTCACTGATTCCTGACTAGGAAGGAAGATTTCACCACAATTGACCCATCCTGAGATAAAAATTCATCCATTGGATGTATTTGACATTCAAATAAGAAAGAAATGAAGATTCACTGATTCCTGAACAAGAAGGAAGATTTCACCACAATTGGTCCATCCTGAGATAGAAAGTCATGCATTAGATGTATAAAAAGTCAAATAATTTGAAGAAATGAACAATCACGAATTCCTGACTAGGAAGGAAGATTTCACCACAATAGACACATCCCAAACACAAAATAACACAAGAAAAGTTGTGGTGGTGATACATTAGAAAATGACTAGGATTGATACATTAAAAAAGACAAAACATCAGCGTTAAAGTGGATAAAAATCCCTTTCATAAAAGAAAAGCGCACCTCATTCCATTGAAATATGCAACATTGATGAGTATTTTGATGAGGAAATGAATGGTGAGAGGAGTTGAAGTCATCTAAAAGAGTAATGTGGTGAGGAAAACATGGTGGGAGGAAGTTTGGAAGTCTAAACTTTTTTAGCTTCTTCTACTGGAAAAGTCCTCTGTACTGGCTTTTTTAGTTTTTGGTGTGATATTTTTTTTGTCAAATGGCTTATGTATTTGTTGTAAAATTCATTATGGCCCCTAAATATGGTGAAAGTGAATTGTTTTTTGCATCTTGTTCAGGTCTTAGTGGCACTAAACTTGGAAGATCTTCACAGCTAGTGGATTTGACTACTAGACATCACCGGGTTTTGAAGACTGCGATGCATCCTCCTAAGGCCAAGTAAGTTTGAATTATCATGAAACAACATTTTTTCTCATTTCCCCCTATTCTTATGAATATTACATTATGCTTAAGGTGTTTTTCCTATTGGAATGTTATAAAATTTAATCTAGAATAATAATAATAACATCAACAATAAATAACCACAACAAATAAAATAGAGAAAAAATTCAAAAGATGCATAATACATAATGATTTACGTAGAAAAAATCCAATGTGGAGGAAAAAACACGGGGCAAGGATCAATCTTTATTGCAGAAATTTCTTTTTACAAAAAAAGCTTCAATTCAAAAATTTATTCTTCTTCTCAACATCTCAAAAAAGGAGAGATCATATTTGGCATATTTATAAAAGTAGGGAAACTTTCAAATAAGAAGTTTCTAAATAATACAAGAAGCTTCTATTTGAATTAAATTTTTCTTAATTGGATGTGGAAACATCTATTCGTAATAGAAGTTTCTTAATTTTAAATTTAGTATTCAAAAACTAACATTCTCCCACTTGAAGCTAAATTTAGCCTTCACAACTAACATTCTCCCACTTGAAGCTAAATGCAAGGCTCCTGGATAACAAAATATAATTGTAGATGATCCTTTTGACTATTGATCCTTGCACAAGCCTCTGCATCAAGTTATCTACAGGCCTGTCAATCTCCTACATAACTCTTGCTTGGCTCTTGGCAGTATTTTAGTAAGCATATCAATAGGATTCTCAACTGTATGGATCTTTTTCAAGTGTAGTTGTCCTTCCTCCAACACTTGTTGGATCCAATGATACCTTAAGTCAATGTATTTTGTTTGTGAGTGAAAAGATGGGGTTTTTGCCAAGTGAATGTCACTTTGACTGTCACAATATAATACATAGTTGTCTTGTTTTACGCCTAACTCTCTAAGGAATCATTGTATCCACAACATCTCTTTGCACACTTCAGTTACAACTATGTATTTTGCCTTTCTTGTGGAGAGAGCTACTATTTTTTGTAGCCTAGATACCCAAGACACTATTGCACCTGCAAATGTATAGAGAAAACCAATGGTAGACTTTGCAGTGTCCACATCTCTAGCCATATCTGCATCTGTAAATCCTTCAAGCACCATATTAGTATGATCAAGACATAAACAATAATGACTAGTACCTTTGAGGTATCTTAACATCCATTTCACCGCTTGCCAATGTTGTTTACTTAGATTGGCAAGGAACCTATTGGCTACTCCCACTGAATATGCAATGTCTAGCCATGTGCATACCATGACATACATTAAACTACCCGTAGACGATCAAATTAACATCATTTCTTTTGTTAATCAAATAAAGAAATTTATTTAAATTAATTCACTAATGTGAATCATATTTGATTAAATAAATCAATTTATTTGATTAAATTCCTAAAGGTCCTCTCATCTTTTTTAATAAATCAAATTGATTAAATCAAATGGATAACCCTTAAAAATCCTCCAAGTTAATTAATCTGAATTAATTAACCCCTAATCACCATTACCCATCCTATAGGTTTTGAATCAACTTGGGTCAAACCTAAACCCTTGACTAACCCACCCACTTGCACATGAAATTCATTTTATTTAATTACCTAATTACCCATTTTCCTCTCACCAAGGCATATTCTTTGAAAATATTCCCTCATTAACTCCATTTGTTTGACTTTCTTGCCCAAACAAATTTCTCTCAAAAATGTCTCAACCATATGCATTTAATGCCTCTTACACCTCTCAAATCCTCAACCACTTACATTAACCATGCACATTCTCCAAAATGTGTTCCACCTTCCTCCACTAGTCATGTGACAAATGTCACAATCTCATTGGCTCATCTTTAGTCCCACATTCCTCCCATCTCTCCTTTCTTCAACTCTGGAATCTATAAATACAAGGCACTTCTACTCCAAATCCATCCACAATCTAAGTATTTGCACTATAGGCACTTTGATTTCATCTCCATCACTTTCATCTTTACATCATTATCATTTGAAGCTTGTCAAGGAGGTGGGAAAGGGCATCCTTTTCACATCAAAGGTGCACCACTTCCACTATGAGATAGGTATGAACATTATTTTGTAATATTTTCATTTAGTTTTTTTAGTTCTTGTTGTTTTGTTAGTATTATCAAGCATGCTTGAATATTTCATAGGGATGCTTGTTCTTGCTTACTTAATTTGACTAACCATACTAATACTTGTTTGTTGTTGAGTGAAATGAGCTAGAGCAACATAATGGCACTAGAAGGATGGAAAGTTAGCATACATATTTTCTATAGTGTCATTTATAATTTGAGATTGCATAGTTGTTGGCGTACATATTCTCTGCAATGTCATTTATAATTTGAGGCTGCATAGTTGTTGGTGAGTAAGTTTTCTTTGCATTTTTTTGTTTTTGTTTTGCAATGCCTTAATGATACATTGTTTGGATGAATTTAAGGTGCAAGTAATATTTTTTTTGTTTTGCAATACATATTTGTGCTCACAGGTGCACCAAATATTTGTTGTTTAAATAAATCAAACGAACGAGGTAGGTTGTTTCAAAACCGATGTTGTTTGAATGAATCAATGCCAATGTTGCACAAAACGTAGCGAGATATTGGCTCCAAATCTATAAACTATGACTTGCTTTAGATTTTCGCATTCCATTCAGATTTTTGCATTCTCCTCTCAGTTGGCATTTGTCAGTATATGCTCTATTACAAGATCCACATATTGATGTTTTTTTTCTTCTGAGACACGTATATTTCTTCCCCCATAGATACACTCATAATTAGTTACCTTTATTTTCTCATATAGAATAAGTTTTTCCTCATCTTCATCTATACTAAATGTGAGGTCAAGTCTGTCACTAATATCATTCTTGAGCATCCATTTCAGATTCTTAAAGTGATTTGGATCAATGGCCTCAATGTCATGGTATGCAACTCTTACTCTAAGTATGTGTTTGTAGAAAGATCAGGTGAAATAAATGTCCAAAAATTGTCCAACAAATCATTCTTTAGCAACCACTCTTCCAACAAACTTGAAGTGTGATATGTGTTCAGTTTGATAAAAAATATCGATTGGGCTGAAAAGTAGATTCTTTTCCCACTGCCTAAAGGAATAATGCCTTTCCCATCTCCCAACGAAGCGATAAAATGGCTACTTTAGTCAATTTTATTTAATTTTAATTTTAATTTTTTTTTCTGACTTAAAGTTTCTATTCCTGCGCATATCCTGCAATCATTACAAGGCGTCTCCTTTAGGCATTCAATGACTAAAAGGTCTTATTTTTATTTTATCGGTTTGTCAATCTGAGAGACTTTGACTTCAATATTGTTGTTTTTTTTATTTGCTTTGAAATCCACACTGTAGCACTTATAACACTGTAACATTAGTTTGGAAGCTTCTACAAAGCCATTCATTCACCCGTTTTATACCCGCCAATTGCATTAGCTTGAAAGTTTCTAACAAAAATACTTACTCACTGGTATACGTCATAACAACATTTAATAAATCTGTTGACACCATTGATACCTTATTTCATGAACATGCGGTATGATCCATATTGGGAGGGATCAAATTTGGAAGGGTTATCCCTTTAGCTTGCATATTGGGTGTCCCATTACTATTTCACATTGATTGTGGTTGAATATTTCTGACTATGGCACTCCTACATAGCTCGTTAAGCCATTCGAATAAAAGACCAGGTTAAGTTGATCAATATTGCTTTGTAATGGGTATTATTTGATGCTGAATTTGGTTTTATTGATATATTTCACGATCATGTTTTTTTATGGTGACGCTGTGATAAGAGCTTAAGCAGTAATTATCCATGTGAGATTGACTGGATGTCATATCTGACTTGTATAATAGTAAAGCATGGCTAGTAGAGCATCCAATATTTAGTCAAGTTTTCCTTTATTAATATTTAATATTGATTGGAGGGCATGATTTCTTAGGCAGGAGGGTTGCTACTATAAAGTTGATTTGATGCTTAGAGATGATTACTATCTTGATGGTACAATAATATCGTTGTGATGATTTAAATGCTAATCAAAACATGGTTGGATATTGAAATCTAATTAGATTTTTTTGGAGATCGAACATCTACTTTTCATAAGTCCCATACCATATAGTCTTCCTACATTCACTCATCATCCACACCATTCATTCCATCCAAGATGCATATTTTTGATGATTGAGTAAATCTTGAGGTTCTTCCTTTTACAAATATTTATACTGCAACTTATAATTGTTGTTTATCTCATTAATATTGTGGTTTCTATCATTAATGCTTGGTTGTGCAGAGTGGATGAGTAAACTAAAGCAGAAATATACACCAAGAATCCTTGAAGAACAACTTTCTTTTTATTTTATTATTGTTTCCTTGTGAATGCATTCATTATGTTTGACATTATATTCATTATATCATTGATTTCTTGAGGGCATGATTTCTTAGGCAGGAGGGTTGCTACTATAAAGTTGATTTGATGCTTAGAGATGATTACTATCTTGATGGTACAATAATATCGTTGTGATGATTTAAATGCTAATCAAAACATGGTTGGATATTGAAATCTAATTAGATTTTTTTGGAGATCGAACATCTACTTTTCATAAGTCCCATACCATATAGTCTTCCTACATTCACTCATCATCCACACCATTCATTCCATCCAAGATGCATATTTTTGATGATTGAGTAAATCTTGAGGTTCTTCCTTTTACAAATATTTATACTGCAACTTATAATTGTTGTTTATCTCATTAATATTGTGGTTTCTATCATTAATGCTTGGTTGTGCAGAGTGGATGAGTAAACTAAAGCAGAAATATACACCAAGAATCCTTGAAGAACAACTTTCTTTTTATTTTATTATTGTTTCCTTGTGAATGCATTCATTATGTTTGACATTATATTCATTATATCATTGATTTCTTGAAATATCACACTTCTTATGTATGATAAATTTTGTAATGTTTATAGGTTTGCATAAAGAATCAATGGCACTGGAATTAAGTGAAAGAAAAGAGTTTTTGAGTTGGAAAAGTGGGCATTGAACACGAATTTGAAAATAACATTTTTAAATGCTTATTGTAATAGCTTAGAACATCCAATTCTTGCTTTTGTTTTATGTTTTAGGACAACTCACTTTTTTTTTTTGGGGTTTGAAATTAACCATTGATTTGATCCTTTTAGAGTTGGTTAAAAAGAACCTTAGAAACTTACTAGCATTTTGATTTGGTCTAAAAATGGAACAAAAAAACTTCACACTTCATCTTGGTGCTATAAAAAGTATCAATTACTACTTTTGAGGTTTAAAATGAATATGTGTCTTTTGTGTTTTGTAATCTCTTTTACAAATTAATATCATTTAAATGATGTATGCACTTCTCTCATGCTTCACGATGATCTTGAGAATCAAAAGTCTTTTGGTGATATTAAGTTGTACAAAAGATTGCCTCCACACTTCAATTTGGGTTTCTTAAAATTGAAAAAATCTTGCTAGTGTGAGTTAGGTATATCATGTGTATTCTCTCTTTGTTCACACAAACAAAGATTGATCAAACTACATATGTGTTTGCTCACTATTGTGCACCTTTAGAGGGCCTGCTTGGTGGGAAAAAGTAATCACCCCAAGGAATGACCCAACCGGGAACACGCTAAAGCCAAACAACTTCCACCCGATATATAAGTGTGGGTACTTGAGGAAAGTTCAAGTATCGGACAAGAAGGGAAATAATGGTCTCTTTCCATATGGATGATCCCCCATGAATGAAATTCTTATACTATAACATTTTTTTATAGTGAGCCAAATTCCTATCTATTTGTTGGTGCAAGAACGGTCGTTCTGAAGCCATCCCACATACTTGTGGTTCAAAGTAGAGATGAAAAGTTTTTTATGAAAGATTCATGAGAACTGAAGCTTGGCTGACCTAAGAAGTGTGTGTCATGGAGGGGATCTAGTGTGGTCAACCTTCTAATCATCCACTTCTAATAAGCACACCTAGATTTATCCAAGTGGGAATTCAACAAATATTGTCTCTTTCTATCCTAGGGTTGTGCATCATTTTGGAATCAAAACACTTTGCTTGGATCTCAAACATTAGGAAACAAACACTCAACAAAATCCTCAAAATTTCAAACCCTTTAGGAGGAGAAAATACCTTTGAAAAATCCAAGTGCTATTGCTTGTCCTAAGGAATCCATCCTTAGAGGCTTCTAAGTATTTAGATTTACATCACAATTTTCTCTGACTAAAGTCAACATTAGGGAACTATTGCCTTCATTTCCTTGATTTTTGCATAATGGATTTTGTGGGATGAAAAGAAATTAAGACATTAGACATTCAATTTGAAACATAATCAAGAAAGTGTTTGTGGTAAAAAAAAATCTAAAGAAAGATAAAAGAAAATTGGACCTCACATGTGCTTGTTCTCATGATTTCCAAAAAGGTCAAGATCCCAAAACAAAAGTTTTTGTGCAAAAGCTTCAAGTTTAGGTCTCACACTCAGAAAGTTATCAATAAGTACATTAGGAAGTGAAATATCAAGCAATTCACCAAGATAATAAAGAAGTTCACGAGGTTCTATAGACTCATTCCTTTAAACAATCCATATATGTATGCCCAATTTGAACCACTCATCTAAGTCAAAAGTTTGGTTCCTTGAATTTGAGAACTTTAGAAGTATAGCATGTTCTTCAATACCGAGGTCTTGTAAAAGGAAGTCTATTTAAGTCCAATCTAGGATCAAAATCAACATTCTCATCCATCCCTCAAACATCAATCAAATCTCATCCCACCAACAACTCTTAGAATCTTGGAAAAATCCCTCATGCTAGACTTTTGGCAAATCCTTTAAATCAAAAATATTTTTGTTTGACTAAGTATGTGTAGATGAGTCCTTCTTCATATGCTTAGTTAAATTATTACTTTGTGGAAAAATTCATTTCCGAGATAACATCCAACATATTGGGGTTTATGAGTTCATTATCCAAATCCAAATCAAACCCAAATCAAATCAAAAATCAAAAATTCCTAAAGTCTAGTATCCCTTCAAGGTTCTTAAGAGTTTAATCATTCACATCGTCCATCTTTCATTTATCCCATCCCCATCATTTGATCCTTGAGAAAACTTAGATTTTCTTCTTTGTACCTAAAGTTTAGACCAACCTAAGGAATTATAGATTTTCTTCCCATATTCCTGAAAGTTAATCCTTATTTTATGGTCCAAACTAGATCTCAACACAAGAAAAACATGGAGAAAAACAAAGAAACATCCACTTAAAGAGATTTGAGTCAAACTACAATTAAATTAAACCCTAGGATATCCCTCGACCTTCCAATAAATCCTTCTCATATACCTCAAAATCCTAAAGAGGGAAGTTGCCAAGTGGAGGATGTTACCAACAGTGCCCTAGGGATGACTCAAGATGAAGTCATGGAGATAGTTCAAAATCCAGAAAACCACAAAATTTTCAATACCATGATGAGACTCAATCCTTCACAGTACATTCTTGCATTGGCAAAGGAAGGGGCTAAATTCCCTTCTGACTACGATGTAAGCACCATTTTGGAACAACCTCTCAGGATTTTTCCACCATTAGCATTCACACAATCCTCCCAAATCATCATTCAACCCATCCCTCAGCCAACATCATCTCATGCACCAAGCCAACCCACGGTCACCAAGGGGAGTTCATTGTTGTAATCTCTTCAAACACACCCCCTTGTGAACAACCGAAATTTGGATGAAAACACCATCTTGAGCATGAAAAATACTATCCCTCAAGATCCAAAGCATCTGTTCATTCCACTCATCTTCCATGACACCAATAATCCATCCACTTTCTCTGCAACACCGACATATTCCCTTGACACACAAGTATCCCTCCCCATGGTATCACAAGGACAAGGAGTTTTATTTGGACTAGGGGGAATCTTTGACCCCTCGCCATCACTTTCTTAAGGAAGCATACCGATAATCCTCTCATCGCTTCCCCACTGACATCAACATCCAGACCACTCCTTGGTTTAGGGAAATCCCTTTACTTATCCAAAATCAATCGAATCAAATTAATTTTCTAGTCACAAGTCAAATCCACACATCAAGCGTACCAAATCCTCCAAGCATGCCACTGATGTTGCAAAAATAGGTGGCAACAATCCAAACACCTCAATCAACCATTACATCATCTATGACACCTCAAATATCTCAAAACATGGTCTTCCAAGGACCTAGCTCATCAACCATACCTCCCACCTCACAACCCATTGTCATCACTCAAATGCCTCAACAACCACCCCAACAAAGTCTTATCACATCATCTCACACCATTTTGAATCCTCCACCTTTATGACCAAATCCCAACATGAACAACCAATACAACGTCACATTGCAAGAAGCCCAACAAGCCTATCAAAAGGCACTCCAATAGTTCCAAACCCAACAAGTCACACAAGTTGCACAATAGGCCGCACAACAAGCATAAACACATCAAGATGCACAAGAAGCCCAACAGGCTGCCCAAGTGCAAGCACAAGCATTGCTATAGCAGCAAAAATCCCAAGCATAAGCACAAGCTTTATTGCGACAACAAGCCGTGCAAGCCGCTCAAGCTACTCAAGTTGCCCAAGCCACCCAAGCTGCACATGCACAAGCACAAGCTCAAGCGCATGCACAAGACCAACATCAAGCACAACAATCTCATGTGAAAGCCTTGTTACAACAATAGGCGTACCAACAAGCTTTATAGCAATACCAAGCACAACAATAAGTGGCTCAATAGCAAGCCCAACAACAAGCGTTATTGGCGCAACAACAACATCAAGTCCAACAACAAATATTATTGGCGCAACAATAGAATAAGACTAACAAAAATATTTGTTGGCACAACAGCAACTACAAGCATATCAACAAGCGTTAGTTGCAAAACAAACTCCCGTGAATGCACCACCCAATCCACAAGTCACCTCACCCATCATCCAAATCACTGCACCAACCCAAAACACATTCATTCCACCACCTGACCTGCAAAGTGATTTATCCACCCAAATCAAAAGACTCTCACAATAGGTGTTGGACATACAATATGGGAAGACCCCTAAATCACAAGGGAATCTACGCCCTTATCCATTCCACAAGGGCATTGTGATGAAGCCTTTCCCACAAGGCTTTGAGATACTAAAATTTGACAAGTACCGTGGAACTAGAAATCTTGAAGATCAGATCAGAGAATTCCACATGCACTGTATGGAAGTAGCGTATGATGACTCCTATCTAATGAGGCTCTTCCCTCGAAGTTTGGCTGGCCCAGCCATGGAATGGTTCTCCCGGCTTCCTCCAGGAATCAATAAATTCTAAGAAATTGTAGATGGGTTCATACAAAATTACTCATTCAACATGGGCATGGATGTAAGCTTGGAGGAATTATCCAACCTTAAGCAAAATAAGGGAAAATAATTCACGTACTTCTTGCAATGATGGTGATCCAAGGCCAACAAGAGCAAGTGGGCCATGCTGGCAGAACAAGTTAGAACCATTATCTCGTATCTTAAAGGGCTTCTAGCTTTCCATCTTAAAGTCCAATGCATCACCACTTACAATCAACTCATCCCAAAGACTCTCAACATTGAAAGAGCCCTCATTGCATAAGGGGGGACACCTACCTATCAAGATAATCACCCATTGACAAGATATAATGACAAACCACGAACATGGGTGAAAAACAAAAATGTTACCAACGATGGTGTTGTTGATGCTAAGGTTGTGATCAGTTCTCCAAAGACAAACACACAACAACAAATGTATCAAAAACCTCAGAATAATACCCAAAACACCCCTCGATCCAACATGTCACATTAGTAAAACAACATGTAGATAGTCCATAATGTCAATGATCAAAGTGGACCATCCACAAGAAATCGATATCCCCCAAAGTGAAAGTACACACCACTTGGAGAATCGGTTGAATCTGTCATGAAGCGACTCATTGACACCAACATCATCATGCTCCTAGTCATCAAAAATTACCAGGAGCCTCAAGTTAAGCCACCTTGGTATAACGAGAAGTGCTTGTGTGATTTCCATAAAATAAAGGGGCACACATTGGCTGGTTGGATGAGGCTCAAGAACCTAATCCAAGACCTCATTGATGACAAAACTATCTCCGTTGAGCAGCTGGATGGAAATCAAGACCTTAAGATATACATGAATCTGATGCCGGATCATAATAAATTAAACAACAATGGCAAAGGAAAAAAGTATGACAGTGTTAACCATGTTTATTACCACATTGTCGCATCCTTAGATGAATGGGTAAGTGTTGTCCATATCCCAGGGTCCAAAGCCGAGTGTGGAGTCACCGCACAAAGTGGAAAAATCATTATCCCTAGACCATCCTCGCAAGCTAGAGCACCCCCTATAAATTCAAATTTAGTTTCTAGTGGTTACAATGTCTTGGAAAAGCTAAAGAAGACCCCTGCCTAGATCTCCATCATGGAGTTGCTGAAAATTTTGCCTGCACATAGGGAAATTTTAGAAAAAGCCCTTGTTGAGTCTTTTGTACCCACAAACCTTGATGTGGATCAGTTCTAGGCTATGGTCAGACACATCACCATGCCACATCTCCTCTCATTCTCTGAACAAGATCTCCTAGCCCAGCTATCTCACAATCGTGCACTTCATCTTGAAGTCTTTGTCCATAAAAATAAATTCAAACGGGCTTTGGTGGATGGAGGTGCAGGGTTGAGTATTTTTTCCCTCAAGCTAATAAAGAACCTAGTATTTTCTAGAGATATGATTGAAAAGGGAAAAGACATCACAATCTGAGCTTATGATGATCAAGAAAGAGTGTCTCAAGGAACCATTCAACTTCCTATCCAAGTAGGACCAGCCATCATGGATAGTACTTGTCAAGTTCTTGATCTTGGACCCGCTTATAAGATTCTCCTAGGGTGCCCATGGATTCATGGGATGAAAGTAGTTGCATCCAAATTTCACCAATGTGTTAAATTCCCCTTCAAAAACCAAGAGATTATCATCCATGGTGATCCCGAGCCCTTTGCCTATTGCAGGAACCTTGAAGCCAAATACTACAAAATCCCACAAGTACCTAAAAATGATGAAGGCCCTTCAACGCCATATATGGACCCATCCACCTTACCATCCACTTCTGAGATAGAGACACCCTCCATTCCCACCATTTATGATATCAAAGTCATTATCCAAAACAACAAATGTGGAGATTACAAGATGAAGAAGGGTGCCTTTGTAGTAGGAGAGTTACCTCAATCTCCTAGGTCCCATGGATAGCCACAACCACCCAACACAACATCTCAAACCTTCAGAGAAGACCCCTCCCGATTCAGATTTGGGGGGATCTAGGCTGAGAAGTGGTGGACAAAAAAGATATATCCAGTCTCCTATATCAGGACAAAAGACCTGTACTAAACCTTCCTATGGATAATGCTAATAGAGGACTACAATTGATGCTAGGTATGGGCTATAACAAGAATGAAAGCCTCAGGAAAAACAACAATGGTCAATTGGAACTTTTCATTGTTAATAAGCACATAAAAAATATTGGCCTTGGATGTACCCCTCCGAAAATAATTGTACTTGGCAGAAGTGCCCCCATTAAAATAGTCAAAGCTCCTTTTCAATTACTAGTATCTACAGTTCTAACTTTAGATATAACTATACCTTTGACATAACTAATGTATGTAGTGATAGTGATGAGGATCACCTCACTGACCTACCCATGTTGTTTGCAGACTCTTCCCTATTCATGATTTCCACTATGTCTTTTGAGTTGAATAACCAAACCCATGAGTTAAAACTAGTGTATCCCTAGCTAATAGACTACGACCAACGAGGCACTCTCGAAATTCATGGGACTACAAGATAATGTACCTTGTGGAAATCACAAAGCTAGATTCAACATTGAACTAGACACACATGCTTATTATGGGGAAACTATTGAATCCCTTAGTCACAAAAGTGAAAATTTGAGAATAATCTCTAGGTCTTTAAGTGAAAACCATAGTATGATACTTTTAGACTTGAAAATAGTAAAAAAAAAGGATGCATCCAATGGTGAAAACCTCTTTGAGGCACCGAAGAATGGGGGATTTAATATTCCTCTTAGTGCTATTCATCAGGAGGTCAACGGTCTTAGCAGATAAGTGCAATTTGATCAACTTGGGGATAGAAGAAACAGCACACATAACCTTCTATATAGAATCACTTTTGATAGAAGAACAAGAACTTCTAGCTGCATTCCTAGGGGAAAAAGGTGAATTTTGCGTGGACCTATGCCAACATGCCTGGTATTGATCTAGAAGTTGTGGTGCACCATCTAGCTGTATATCTAGAGGAAAATCCAATGAGAGAAAAGCTGAGGAAGATGCATCCTCAAATAGCATTATTGATCAAATTAGAATTACAAAATCTTTTGATGCTGGTTTCATACAACCTATTGATTATCTAGAGTGGGTTTCAAATCTTGTACCTATTTCAAAACCCATTGGGGGCATCCACATCTGCACTGATTTTAGAGATCTAAATAAAGCATGTCCTAAGGATGATTTCCCTCTCCCAAACATAGACATGATTGTAGATATGAGGGTGGGACATGAAATGCTATCACTAATGGAAAGATTCTTAGGGTACAATCAGATCATCATAGCCAAAGAGGATCAACATAAGATGGAATTTACCTATCCATGGGGAACATACTATTGAAACATGATGCCATTTGGGCTAAAGAATGTTGGATCCACCTATCAAAGGGCCATGACTCTCATCTTTCATGACATGATTCACAATTATGTAGAGGACTATGTGAATGACATACTAGGAAAATCAAGAAAGCGATGGGATCACATATCATCACTAAGCTCCATCTTTGATAGGCTAGAGGAATATAGGGTTAGACTTAATCCTAAGAAGTGTGTCTTCGGGGAACAATCAGGAAAGCTCCTAGGGTACATTGTATCCATGAGAGGAATTGAGATAGACCCACCAATCTCAAAGAAATTCTTGAGATGGAAGCACCAAGAATATTAAAATAATTAAGGGGTTTACAAGGAAGACTCCAATCCATCTGTGGATTCATAGCACAATTAGCAGATAAGACAATCCCAAATTCTCATCTACTCCACAAGGGGGTAGCATACAAATGGGATGAGAAATGTGATCAAGTGTTCAACAAGATCAAGGAGTACTTTCTCACCCCACCAGTTCTTATGCCACCAATTCCAGGCAAACCCTTGATCCAGTATATATGAGCAACAACAACAGCCTTGGGTGCTCTCTTAGCACAACATGATGAAAGTGGGAAGGATAGAGCTATTTACTACATCAGTAGAACCATGGTGGGACATGAGCTGAATTACACATCCATTGAGAAGGCTTGCTTACCAGTTGTGTTCATATCACATAAATTTAGACACTATATGTTGGCACACTAGATAAAACTCATTGCCAGGATAGACCCTCTCAAGTATCTTCTTACTAAAGTAATGCTCACAAGGAGAACAACTAAATGGGTTATGATGCTGACAGAACATGACATTTAGTATGTGGAACAAAAGGCCATTAAAGGATAAGTGATTGTAGATCAGCTAGTAGAAGCACCAATATACTCAAACAATCCAGTTGTATTAGAATTCCTTGATGAGTCGATCTTTAACGTAAGCATAATAGATCACTGGAAAATATACTTTGACGGATCCTACACACAACATGGGTCGAGAGATGGAGTTTTCTTCATTACACCACAAGGAGATTGCAAACCCAAATAATATAAGTTGTCTTTTCCTTGCAAAAACAACATTGTAGAATATGAGGCTCTTGTCATAGGGCTGAGAATTGTTGTATAGTGGAAGATCATGGCACTCAAGGTCTATGGATATTCGTAGCTTATCATCAACCAAGTCAATGACGAATACCAAAGGAAGGATGACAAGTTGATTGCCTATAAGAGACTGGTGGAAAGACTCAAGGAACTATTTATTGACATCACGTTTGAGAAAATACCAAGGGAAACCACCATAGTAGTGGATGCGATAGCAACAATTGGATTGCTACTAGATGTCCAATGGAACGTCCCAAAGAAATAATTCCTTGTAGAGCAGCTTCTCGTACCATCTTTCGAGGTACCAGAGTCTGAATTTGTGTGTGAAATCATTGGTCTTGGTAACCCATGGTATTATGACATATACACTTATCTAAGAATAGGAGTCCTCCCTGCTAATATCACTCCCAACCTTAAGAAAACCTTTGTCAAGAAGTCATCCTATTTTGTTATCTTAGGCGACACCCTATATCATAGGAGTGTTGAGGGAACCCTTTTACGATGCTTAACCATCGAGGAAGCTTTGACTTCCTTAACGGAGGTACATAATGGAATTTGTGGTTCACATTTGAGTGGTATGACCTTGGCCAAGAAGTTGCTGAGAATGGGGTACTATTCACCGACAATGGAGAGGAAAGCCCATGAATATGTCAAGAAGTTCTTGCAATGTCAACAACATGGGGATCTCATCCATGCACCAACTCAAGAGCTCCACCCAATCGTTACACCTTGGCCCTTCTCGCAGTGGGGACTCGATCTCATTGGAAAAATCACCCCACCTCATCTAATGGACACAAGTTCATTATCATTGCCACATAATACTTCACAAAGTGGGTAGAGGCCATCCCAATGACCTATATTACATGAAAGAATATTTCCAAGTTCATCTTGAATTACCTCATTTTTTGCTACAACGTCCTGTAAGCCATTATCTCAGATACCATGACACCTTTCAAAAACTAGGATTTCTGGGACCTATGCCAAAAATTCAACATCCAACACCACTTTTCTACTCCATACTACCCCTAGGGTAATGACCAAGGTGAGGCTACAAATAAAACCATTCTAAAAATCCTCAAAAAGATAGTCAATGAAGCTGGTTGTGATTGGAATCTGTAGCTAAATCTCGCCTAATGGGCCTATCGAACAAGCATCCGCATGCCAAAAGGTACCACCCCTTTCTCCCTGGTCTATGGCTCTGAAACCATCCTCCCCATTGAGATCAAGCTCCCATCTAGGCTAAGAATATCATTGCAGAATCTCATTATAGATGAAGAATATCGGGTATCATGAGTGACTGAGCTGAAACTACTGGACGAGCGGTGCATGGATGCCTTAAACCATTTACAAGTCTACCAAAACAATCTCAAGTGGAGCTACAACAAGAAGATTAGGAGTTGGACCTTCCAAGTTAGAGAGTTGGTATTGAAGGAGAATCAAAAAAATGTGTCGAATCTAGACAACAAGGAAAAGTTTGAACCCAATTGGTTGGGACCTTTCATCATCACAACAAGCTACAAGTCAGGGGCATATTAGCTATCAACACCAGAAGGGGAGCCTCTGCAAGAGCCTATCAATAGCTCCCATCTCAAAAAAATTTACTTCTAAAATTTCAAGGTATAAATCCAAAAACCAAAAAAATCAAAATATATAAAAATATGAAAAAATTAGAAAAAGGATTGAAAACAGTAAAGATAAAAAAATCGTCCTCTAGTGAAAACTGCTTCGGTGGCGCTTTCGACAAGTACCTTGGTGAAAACCTGACAAACAAGTGCCTTATGTAAATAAGAACTTTCCATCCACCAGGATCTCGATGGCTTGTTCAACATAATTCATCCATCGCACTCCATTGACCCTTCCATTCACCCATCTGTGTCCACATCATAGCTTGATTATGTGTTTGTATCATGATCCCTCCTAGTACTACTCGACATCTTCCCAAGGTTAGTTTGTCTTTCCTATATTAGAGTAGTCTATCACATCACGCTGGGGGCAAGTTCTTGTACCTGTATCGGATCGGATTCATGTATATTCTTGTAGTATTCCTTAAAATCAAAAAACCAAAAATATCAAAAAATCAAAAAATCCAAAAAAATAAAAAATCTAAAATCCAAGAAACATTCATAAAGTCCTTCAAAAATAAAAAACATCAGAAAATCCAAAATATAAAAATAGGTCAAAAATCCAAAAAATCAAAAACAGAGTCGTCATTTCGAACTACGTTGTCTCTAAGCTTGAACGTAGGCAAGGTTGATCTTTGATCATCCCTTGAGATACTTAGGTCAGTCCTTTAGAAGTTAGTCATAATAAGCTTGCAATCCACATGTTCATATTTCATCAATAAATCGAGTCTATGTTAGTCGAACTACATGGTCTTTGCGTGTATAACGTAGGCAAGGCTAATCTTTGAATCGACCCCTGAGGCCCCTAGGATAGGTCTTTAGGTTAGATTCTTGGTCAAAATAAAAAAAAATACCAAAAATATTGGAAAATTTGAAAATCAAAACATTTGTAAAACATCTTGAAAATCCCAAAAATAGGGCTCCTCAAAACATTTCAGAATATGAAAAACATTCAAAAAACCCAAAAAAGGTGCATCCATCCTATCTTTCTTTCACTCAAAATAAACACTCGCTCATAATAAATCATCGTCACTTTCACCCTTTGGTAAAACAATCGAAAGCAAGCTTAGCAGTCGAAAGTGTGTTCTCAAATGTCGAGGTCTTAAGTCTAGATCAACAGGTAAGAAAGTTAGTCAACTCAGAGTATCAATAGCCTATCATCTAGTCAAACCCAAATCATCTGATAACATCATGTCCTAGGATGCATCCTTCCTACAACAGACATCAACATCAGGCATCACCATAGTTTAGTCTTGGCTAGCGGTATGAAAAATATTATCTTGTTTGTTTACTTGATCTTTGTCTTTTGATTTATCTTATTGCACTCATTCCAATGACCTCTCGATGATTTCTAATCAAACGATTTAGAGAGAAAGGAATGGGGCATTGATCTTTATCTTTTATCTTTTGTGCTTGATTGATGCTCTTGTAATATAACCTTGGCGAATACTTGCTTTGTTAGGTATGTATGGAAGGTGTTTTCAATAGCTTGTTGACTATTGCATTGATAGGTTATGCCTTTCCATGCTTAGATCCAAGATGTTTGAAACTTCTAAAGTACATCCTAGCCAGGTTTCCATATGTCAGGTGTGAAGAAGATCCTCCTATCTATTTGCTGAGTCAAAGTCAATCACACTAGATACAATGTTATCCTGGTTGTTTGTACCTTGATGCATCGTATCTACATGTGTTATCAAAAATAAGGAAAGTTATGCTCTTTACATCCCCCATCCATGGATAAGCAATACATCATCATCATCCATCATCATATCTAATAAAGTCTTGATGACTCGTAGACTTGTTGGACTTCTGCATCTTCTTGGATTCAAGGATTGATCCCTCTCATTCTTCTATCCTATTTCACGCTAACATAATATCACGTCATTCACCAAAATATCAATGCATCTTGTTGGTAATTTTTCTAACAACCTTCAACCCTAACGAGAAACAAAAATTCCTAAACTAGGGGATTCAATATTTAGGACAAGGAATCTACACTATCAACAGGTTGAAGACAAGAAAATCCAACAAACAAGGCTATGAAAGCCTTTTGCACTTTGAGCTCCACATGACTCAGGAGGGTGCTCCTATTTGTAGGTCCAAACATATGATAAACTCGTTAAGCAACAAACTAAAGACCTAATAAATTGGATAGTTCTCAGGTATATGAGTAATGGGTATTTTAAATTCTACCAAGTTCAAGCATAATCCCATTTGCATTGAACATTGTTGAGAACACATAACTTAGATATCTTCATCTCAAACACATAGAGGGTTAATAAACAAAATTCTCTCAAATTCAACCTCTACACTCTTTCAAATATCATGAAGATATATAGAACAAAGATAACTTAAACATGAAAGAAAAATGACCAAAGTAATATAGATTTAAATGATTTGATTGTTTTTGAAAATGATCTGGGTACTATCACAGATCAGTGCCTAATCCTAAGGCATGGAGTCAAATCAAAGATCATGATGCAAGTTTAAACAACTTATTTCAAATTAGTGGCCCTTTAACAATTAATGTCTTATATTAATTGGAACCTCTCATATTACTGCATAACCACACTTGAAAATCTATTTCATTTCCTCAAACCTATAGTAATTTGCATACATAATTTAATTGTTTGCTTGAAGAAACCCATAAATAAATTACACAACTACAAGAAGATTGCAATGAAAAATCAATATATCATTGATATATTCAATCCATATGATATATGAGAACACAAAATTGAGACAACTTCTACAATATTTTTATGGATTTTCTCAAACTAATTGACAATGTTATAGAAATCTGTACATTCATTTACTGTAAATAAAACCCCAATTCCCAGCTAAGCTTTCTCTATTTCCTTCCCTTAAACCAAAAGTTCGGAACCTACATAGAAATGAGAAAAAGAAAGAAGATATAGAAGAAGGAGAAACCCTAAAACTACATCTTCAATTGACATCTGGCATCTTCAACTTTGTTGATCTATAACTACCTTTGCTTGCTGAAGAAGTTTAAATTTTCTCCCAGATTCATGCATCTTGCATTTGCCCTCTTGCCCTCTAACATAAAATATTCCTCTCATGATGAATTTCTTCATTATGCCCTTGCTATAGAAAATATTTGTTGACCACCGAGAAAGCCCTTCACTCTTAAAATTGCCGTGATCATGAAAAATCTTCACCCATTTGTTTTTCCCTAAAGTTAGAAATTCACTCATCCTCCATTTTTACCCTGCTGTATGAAAATGGTGCTTTTCGTGAATACAATATTCAGTTTATAAAGCTTCACCTGTGTTTTATTACTTTGCAGCTTACATTTTAAAATCTTGATTTTAAAATGATGGAGGATTTAATTTTTAAAATGGGCACCGTAAAACATTACTCGTGCATTTTGATTTTATCCAATCAACTAAAATATTTGCCTCGTTAAGTGAAAAACATTTAATCACTCCCTAACAACATTTTAAGAGTTTATAACTTTAAAAAATTACTTGGGCCCACCATGGCCTTCCACCCAATGCTCATTTCCTTGCTCCATTTGATGACAACAACAAAAATTTATTCGAGCCGACAGAGAGACCATGATTTAAAGCTTTAAAATAAAGCTTTACAATAGTTTTAAATGTATTTATTAAAATCTCATATCTCTCCTCCCGCTTTCTGCTACATTTTACAAACTAATATTTTATCTTGGTGGGCTCACAGGAAACCAATTTTTTCCCAGCAAAATAGAAAGATTTTAAAAATTAAAAATGTTACTTGCAATTATTTTCCCCTCCAATCTCCACTCTCTCATGGGCTCATGCTAGCATCAACTCTCCTTCTCACAAGCTCACAGGTTGTGGATCAAACTCCTCCTCCTGGCTTTCAACATTCTGCAACTCCTCTTCGACAAAGGATGAAGGCATAAAAAATATGCTCACATTTTTTATAGTGCAGGGGCAATTTTATGGCTGTAGGCACCAAAAATTCATTTCAAATACACTCAAAAGCTCTTCCCAGGCAATAGGATAGGTTAGGGGACAAATTTCAAGCATGAAACAACAAATTTGAGCTCCAAAACACCCCCAAAATCTCACGGAAAACCAAAAACGTGATTACACTTTGATTTCGGCCCACAAATTTTGTTGAAAATCATCATAGACACCTTAATGGAGAGAGAAATGCCTTAATGTTGACTACAATAAAAATAGTAGATCAAAATATGCACCAAACATTGCCTCCAACATTCTCCTCATGCCCTCATGACCTTCTATTTCCGTGAGCTTTCACTCCACGGGCAAATGGGCAAGCATTTTAAAATATTTTAAAACGTTTTCAAAGACAACAAAAATAATTTTGGACTATTTGAAATCACCACCCACAAGATGCATCCTCACTCCTTGCTTCCCCGTAACTTTATAAAACTTTGTAATATTTAATATGCCCTAATTCCTCCCCTTTTGATGTGAAAATTCACTTTGGTAATATTTAAAATATGTAAAATATTTTAAACATTAGCTTTTGCAACATTAGGAAAATGTTGATTTTTTAATTCTGACTTCGACCAAATAGGAAAATTTCACTGCGGATGAACTAGGACACTTGAGGCTGCAAAAATTTGCATAGGATCATAATCAATTGTTTAGAGAAAACCCATTTCCTCAAATTTTTCCTAGGCTTTAAAATTCATGTACCTCTTTTGTAAACTGGCCCTCAGAATGCCTTTTCTGCAATTAAAATGCATTAAAATAATGCATCAGATGACCTCTGTATTTGATGAAAAATGGACGTGAAGATGTTTCAAGACAAAACAAAAATGGATTGTCCTTAGATTTGTAAAATTTGACACTTTCTAGAACACCATTGTTGGTCCTGTCGCGATCAGAAAATGATTAACCAATCAACACTTATCATGAGACCCTCAAACTAAGCAAGCGAGTAGAAATTTTACCTAATAATAGAGTGCAACAAACGACTCAGAAAAGAAGATCACGAGGTGAAAGATATTCAACATCAAAGTGGCCTACTTAGACTTTTCTATACTTGTTCCTATTTAAAACCAAATAAAACCCACCAAGTTGCCAATTTGAAAAAATATCAAATCATCTTCTGGGGAGCTGCCACTGGACACACTAGGTCATTTGGGTACACTGAGTATGTTTGCAAGAGGTTTATCCTTGAATCATAATTATTCACTAGATATTAAGGGTCAAACTTGACCACCTTGAAAAGTTCTAAAAAATGTAGAGGTGAGAACAGAGCAAACTGCATTTGCTTTTGGCCTGGTAAAAATAGAAAATCAAGACATGAGGTTTTGAAATTCGATCAGAGAGTACATGAATGTGGGGAGAATGGAGAACAACAATCCTTTTGACATGAAAATCAACTGGCTCTGAATGATGACCCTCCAAAGTAGGTCACTTGGAATTTTTTTGCAAGTGCACTTTTGAGTGTGCAAAGGAAATTTTTTCAACATGGGCACTTCAAATTTGCAAAATTTGAAGGTGCCAACAATGGCTCCGACTGGGGATGTATGCCCCTTGTGGGCATAAGAAGAATCTAGATCTTTGGAAGAGCAGATCAAGTCCCAAAAACACTGGGTGACAGAGTCTTCATTAAAATCTTTAACTTCACTTGATGGCCCCAGGCCACCAAATGAAAAAGAGTAGTCAATTCTTACCTTTGTCAAACACCAATCTGTTAAAAGAGTTGATATCTTTTAATCCATACTTGCCTTTTTCATACCACAACAATAAGAGTGACTTCATTGTTGCAAAGACAAGTGTCAGGCTACCTTTGAACAAGTAGAACTTGCTCCATGTTTTGTTTTACTGTCACATAGTAACCAAATGACATAGGATGCATCACTGCCACTCTTTTAATTTTCTGATTTTGTGGCAAGTGAAAAAATGTGACAATAGTGATTAAGACCATTTGAAAACACAATCTTATCACATTTACCAATTCCCTCACAATGATCAGGGTAAAAAAAGATATCATGCCACAAAATAGTGTGCAATCCTCCTGTGTGTTAAGCAAAGAATGCTCACATATTTGTAACTCATCCAGCTGAATTTCATCACATGTGATTTTGTCATCATCCCAACAACACTGTCCCATCACATTACCACATGCCTCAAGGTTCAGAAAATAAGACTCATTAACACCCACAAATCTGCTGTCCACATTCAAATCATAGCATTCAAAAGAAATGTCAGCATCCCAAACAATATTCTCCACTTTATGTTCATAGACAAGACTATCAACATTAGTAATGTTACTACACACAAAAGTTTCAAGAGAAGGCTCAAATGACTCAGATTTTACTTCTGCAACAAACTTCTCATAATGATTGTTTAAAACACATTCATTGTTGCAAGAAGTATCATACTCAACATTCCCTCCTGCTGCATCAACATGACAATCTAAAGCATACTACTTATGAGGAAGACTATGAGTTTCAGATCCAAAAAAAAGATCCTCATATGCATCCATGTGATTGACACAATCACATTCTTCAATTGTGAACTCATCATAGAAAATGTCATTAGTTGTTCTAGCATTTATCACTATATTTTCACTTTCATGTACAACTACATCAACGCTATCCTCATGCAAACATTCAGTGATAACTTCAAAGTCAAGAAAAGAAGTAGAAGAAAGTAAGGCATCGAACAAAATAGGAATTTTTTGTTTATCATTATCAACATATGCATGCTCCTCATAATCAACCACTTGAGATGATTCATCCAATGAGCCTCTTACATATATATCTCCTTCATTCACACTGATGCAAAAATCAACAGGGCTACCTTCTTCACTTTCAAACTGAAAACCATCAATGGTTTCTTTATTGTAGCTGCTTGTGGATGATTGCTTCAATTGAAATTCGTTGCATGCCTTGTCACTTGCATCATAACACTGTTGATCACACATTTCTTCAAAAAAAAAAATTCAACTCATATTCATTATCATGTTCATGTGAGCCTTCAAAAGTATTGTCATCATCCTCATTGGAATACTCTTTACTTAAGGAGATCAATTCTACCTCCTCCTTGGGAGAGGAATCACCATCATTAGGGCTGCATATAGAGTTGAAATCATTATGATAATCCAGACAAGAATGTGCTTCAGCTGGTTGCACATTTACATCTACACCATCATTTTTCTCATCATGAAGGCGTGAAACATCATAATCAACATGATCTTCAACTGTTTATTCAAAGTCCATAGATGAAAAAATACTTTCATTATCATCTCTATATTTTCTGAACAAATAAAAGAAACTTTAGATGTTTCATCTATCTCTTCATATACTTCTTGGATATACAAATTTATTTCTTCATACAACTATTCATCATTCACTTCACCAAACTCATCCATGAACAGTTTCTCAAGCTCTTTCCACGAACATATGGAATTCATTGGTAAACTAGAAAACCAATATTCAACAGTATCTTCTAAAGTTCTTACAAAAAAAATCATGACAACATCCTTTTCTATTATTTGACAATCTTCCATTACATCAAGAAAATCTTGTACATGTTGTGATGTTGAATCTTCAAAACCTCCTCTAAACTTAGTTAAACATTCATTAATTCTTCTTGGGACAGAATGTGGATAACCTTGGATTTTACTGAAATCCAGAGGGTCATATCTCTCACTAATGAACACTTTATTTGGAGGACATGGCTATGTTCTAGGCATGATATTATAGCTTCTAGAGGGAGAACTAGGAAAAAAATACATTTTGTAGATAAAAATTGCGTTCCCTCTACAACTAATTTCTTCTCAAGGTATCTTTTCAGAATACCTTACTTTCTTATTTCCCTTTTCTACTAGTATCTTAAAATACTAAATAAGGGACAGTATCAACTAGATTTTTTTGTTGAAAACCTTCATACAAAAATATTATAATAAAAAATTACCTAAGAATTGTTGCAACTAACTCTTCTGATGATGTAAAATATTATATAGAGTCGACACCTCTTTGAAAGAGCAAAATATCTTCAAGCAGTAGAAAGCTTCTTCCAAGATCTATGTATTTCTAAGTTCTCTCCACCAGCAGAGCACCAAACTTCAAGAATACATCATAAACATTGCAACAATCTCCTTCAAATATGCAGGTTCTTGGATCATCTGACCCAAAACTGTAGATCAACAAATAATATGACTCTGTGATAAGACAATATGCAACTAAAGATTCAAAGTTCTCCCCAACAGGGTCACCAATCTATTGGTACTTTTTCTTGCAACCTTCAACCCTAAGGAGAAACACAAATGCCTAAACTAGGGGATTCAATATTTAGGACAAGGAATATGCACTATCAATAGGTTGAAGACAAGAAAAGCCAACAAAGAAGACTATGAAAGCCTTCTGCACTTTGAGCTCCATGAGACTTAGGAGGGTGCTCCTAATTGTAGGTCCAAACATATGATAAACTTGTTAAGCAACAAACTAAAGACCAATGGAAGTGGATAGTTATCAGGTATATGAATAATGAATATTTTAAATTCTACCAAGTTCAAGCATAATCCCATTTACATTGAACATTGCTGAGAACACATATCTTAGATATCTTCATTCCAAACACATAGAGGGTTAATAGAAAAAATTCTCAAATTCAACCTCTACACTCTTTCAAATATCATGAAGATATATAGAACAGAAATTACTTAAACATGAAAGAAAAATGACCAAAGTAACAAAGATTTAAATGATTTGATAGTTTCTGAAAATGATTTGGGTACTATCACAAATCAATGCCTAATCCTAAGACATGGAGTCAAATCAAAGATCACAAATGCAAGTTTAAACAACTTATTTAAAATTAGTGGCTCTTTAACAATTAATGTCCTACATTAATTGGAACCCCTCATATTACTGCATAATCATACTTGAAAATCTATTTCATTTTCTCAAACCCATAGTAATCTACATACATAATTTAATTTTTTACTAGAAGAAACCCATAAAAAATTTACACAACTGCAAGAAGATTGCAATGACAAATCAATATATCATTGATGTATTCAATCCATATGATATCTGACAACACAAAATGGAGAAAACTTCTACAATATTTTCATTGATTTTCTCAAACTAATTGACAATGTTATAGAAGTTTGTACATCCATATACTGTAAATAAAACCCCAATTCCTAGCTAAGCTTTCTCTATTTCCTTCCCCTAAACCAAAAGTTCAAAACTTATAGAAATGAGAAAAAAAAAAGATATAGAAGAAGGAGAAACTCTAAAGTTGCATCTTCAATTGACATCTGGCATCTTTAGCTCCGTTGATTTGTAACTGCCTTTTCTTGCTGAATAAGTTTCAATTTGCTCCCAAATTCATGCCTCTTGCATTTTCCCTCTTCCCCTCTAACAAAAAATATTCCTCTCGTAATGACTTTCTTCATTATGCCCTTGCTGTAGAAAATATATGTTGACCACTGACAAAGCCCTTCACTCTGAAAATTACCTTGATCGTGAAAAATCTTCAGGTCCATTTGTTTTTCCCTCAAGTTAGAAATTCACTCCTCCTCCATTTTTACCCTGTTGTGTGAAAATGGTGTTTTCTGTGAAAAGCCTCTTTTCTAGCATATAATTTTTTCTTACACTGAATAAAATATTCACTTTATAAAGCTTCACATGTGTTTTATTACTTTGCAGCTTACATTTAAAAATCTTGATTTTAAAATGATGGAGGATTTAATTTTTAAAATGGGCACCAGTGCATTTTGATTTTACCTGATCAACTAAAATATTTGCCCTGTTAAGTGAAAAACATTTAATCATTGCCTCGCAACATTTTAAGAGTTTATAACTTTTAAAAATTACTTGGGCCCACCATGGCCTTCCACCCAATGCTCGTTTCCTGCTCTATTTGATGACAACAACAAAAATTCATTCGAGCTGGAGGGAGACCATGATTTAAAGCTTTAAACTTTACAATAGTTTTAAATGTATTTATTAAAATATCATATCACTCCTCCCGCTTTCTGCTGCATTTTACAAAATAATATTTTATCTTTAACGCAACCAAACTTTTCCAGCAAAATAGAAATATTTTAAACATTAAAAATGTTACTTGCAATTATTTTCCCCTCCAATCCCCGCTCTCCCATGGGCTCATGTTGGCATCATCTCTCCTTCTCACAGGCTCACAGGTTGTGGATCAAACTCCTCCTTTTGGCTTTCAACATTCTGCAACTCCTTTTCGACAAAGGATGAAGGCATAAGAAATCTGCTCACATTTTTGACAGTATAGGGGCAATTTTATGGCTGCAAGCACCAAAGATTCATTTCAAATACACTTAAAAACTCTGCCCAGACAATATGATAGGTTAGGGGACGAATTTCAAACATGAAACAACAAATTTGAGCTCCAAAACACCCCCAAAATCTTAGAGGAAAACCAAAAACGTGATTGCACTTTGATTTCTGCCCATAGTTCTTGTTGAAAATCATCACAGACACCTTAATGCAGAGATAAATGTCTTAATGTTGACTGCAATAAAAATAGTAGATCAAAATCTGCACCAAACATTGCCTCCAACATTCTCCCTCCTTGTGATCTTCTGATGCCATGAACTTTCACTATGGCGGGCAAATGGGCAATCATTTTCAAATATTTTAAAATGTTTTCAAAGGCTACAAAATTGTTTTCAAAGGCAGCAAAAATGATTTTGGACTATTTGAAATCACCACCCACAAGCTGCATCCTCACTCCCTGCTTCCACAGGCTCACGAGAGTGACTGCAGAGAGAAAAATGCATTTTATAAAGTTTAACTTTATAAAACTTTATAATATTTAATATGTCCTAATTCCCCCCTTTTCACATGCAAATTAACTTTGGTAATATTTAAAATATGTAAAATATTTCAAACATTAGCATTTGCAACATTGGAAAAATGTTGATTTTTTAATTCCGGTTGTGATCAAATAGGGAAAATTCATTGTGGGTGAACTAGGACACTTGAAGCCATGAAAATTTGCGTAGGATCATAATCAATTGTTTAAAGAAAATCCATTTCCTCAAAAAAAATTCATCCCTTAAAATTCAAGTCCCTCTTTTGTAAACTGGCCCTCGGAATGCCTTTGCCACAATTAAAATGCATTAAAATAATGCATCATATGACCTCCGTATTTGATGAAAATGTACTTCGGAGATGTTTCAAGCCAAAAAAAAAATGGGTTGTCTTTAGATTTGCAAAATTTGATACTTTTTGGAACACCAATTTTGGCCTTGTCGTGATCATAAAATGATTAACCCATCAACACTTATTCTGAGACCCTGAAACTGACCAGGAAAGTAGAAATTTGACTCAAGAATGAAGTGTAACAAATGGCTCAAAAAAATAGATCATGAGATGAAAGATATTCAACATCAAAGTGGCCTACTCAGACTTTTGTGCATTTGTTCCTGTTTAAAACCAATGAAAACTCACCAAGTTGCCAATTTGAAAAAATATCAAATCATCTTTTGGGGAACTACCATTAGACAAACTAGGTCATTTGGGTAACCTGAGTATATTTTCAAGAGGTCTATTCTTGAATCATCATTCTTCACTAGATATTAAGGGTCAAACTTCACCACCTTGAAAAGTTCTGAAAATGCAGAGGTGAGAACAGAGCAAACTACATTTTCTCTTGGCATGGTAAAAATAGAAAATCAAGATATGAGGCTTTGAAATAAGACCAGGTAGTACATGAATGTGGGGAGAATGGAGAGCAACAATCCTTTCAACATGAAAATCAACTGGCTCTGAATGGTGACCCTCCAAAGTTGGTCACTTGGACATATTTTGCAAGTGCAAAGGAAATTTTTTCAACATGAACACTTCAAATTTGCAAAATTTGAAGTTGCCAACACATCCATCTTGCATCTACTAATAGTCAACACCTTGCATAATCATACATATCATCATAAGACAACATCATCTGTCTCATCCATCTCACATGCATTGTATCATCAATCAAGTTGTTTCAGATAATATAGATTTGTTATTCTAGGCATCTTTACCCATCTCATTTTATAATCATTTAAGACATTTAGGATAATATATATTTGTTATTCTAAGCATCTTAAAAACATCTTATTTACATCGTCATTATCATATAGATCTGTTAATCTAACCATCCATATATCCATCTTGAACCTCTTTGTCGTGAGATCGACCCTAAAGTCTAACTTTTTGTCTAATCTCACGACAAAGAGGTTGAAGATCATTCTTTGAACCAATGTAGCAGGTACATTGCTTCAAAGAGGGAAAAAATGTAGACGCTTGAATTAACATCATTTCTTTTATTAATCAAATAAAACAATTTATTTTAATTAATTAACTAATGTGCATTATATTTGATTAAATTCCTAATTCTCTCATCTGGTTTAATAAATCAAATTGATTAAATCAAATGGAAAACCCCTAAAAATCCTCCAAGTTAATTAATCTGAATTAATTAACGCTTAATCACCATTACCTATCCTATAGGTTTTGACTCAACTGTTGGAGTTGAGAAGATACAACACCACAGAAGTCCAAAAGATCTTTGCAAGTAAATAACTTGTTACAAGTAGACACAAAGAGAAGCAACAAAGGAAATGCTCAAGAATGTGGAGCCATGAATTCACACAAAATGTAAAATGAATTAATGATACAAAAGATAGTTTTCAACCATATATAAATGAAAACCCTAAAAAGGAAAACCCTAGGCTTGCACAATAATAATTAATAAAGTAATTAATTATTATGCACCTAATGTTAGCTTAAGTGAAAAGAGGTAAAAAGAAACTTTACGTAATTAAATAAATATTGTTTAATTAATAAAGTAAATACCCAATTACTCTAACACCCTCCCTTAAGATAGACATATGGAGAAGCTAAAACTTAGAAGAAGCTACTGAAAGCAAAAGCAATGCGTCCCAACAACAAGGCTAGATCAGGTACCCATGTACAAAATCAATGCAAACTAAATGAAATGGGGTAAAGGAGAAAACCCAGTGGGAACAAAACTCCTCCCCAAAATAGAATGCAAGGAAGAAATGCAATGCACTAATGAAAGAAGGATAGGAGGTGGATAACATAATACCCCCATAGACAGCTTCTATCATATAAGTACATGTACAAGGATCTCCATAAGAGAGATAGAAAGAGAGAAGAAGGCCCCCCCACAATGAAGAAACTCCTGTCACAATGGTAGATGCTTGATGTAGAATCCAAAAGGAGATCCTGAAGCAGCAAAAGATATTCCTCCCCTTGGGAAGAAACGGATCCATGGACCTGTATCGAAGAAACCCTGTAAAGAATGATGAACCAATCTGTCTCAAGATGTGTGCCATGATAGGATGCTGAAGAGTCTCACTGTCTGAATGAAAAAAAATAATATCAAATCCAAATTGATGTGGAGAATACTGAAATGCAACCTCTGAATGCATGGATAATGGTGGGCGAACAGTGATAACCTGACTGTCAAGGTAGAGGAGATGAATGTCTTCAAAATAATCCTCCAAATATGCAATATAGGACTCAACAAACAAGAAAGATATGTCTGCAACATAACAGTCCAAAGTAGCTATGTTTCGAAGATGTATGATTCCCTGCTGCACTAAATCAAGAACAACAAGAGATGTTGATGAAGTTTCAGTTTGAAGAGTAGGAACTGTGAGACAAACCTCTGATCCATCATAATATGTAAGGGTGTCTAAATACTCAAGCTCCTCTAAAGTATCATGATCAAATGGTGTATTCTCTCTCCAAGCAATGGGTATGAGACAATCTGAAGCAGGATCCTCTGGGAATGGAGATAGAATAGGGTCTCCATAGATCTCCCAAAGACGTGTCCAAAGTGGGTGAGGACAATCAATGTCCGATATAACCAACACAGTGTCATGATCAACACTAGACAATATAACTCCCGCAATGTGATTTCTAATAATATCCCATGCTAATCTGCCCTCTAAAGTTGCCGGTTCAGGTATGAGATCATACAAATAAGGCAAAATATTAAGCCACCTACAATGTGTAAGTATACCCTTTGCCCATGACTCATAATTACCCCGTTCCAAAAGAACAATTGAAGGATGAGTAAAAAAACCCATGATAACTCTTCAAATGAAAAATTCAGAGACTAATGATCTCAGCAATGATAAAGCATATCAACATAACCCATCCAACGCAAACAAACCCCATGTAGGAGCCAAGATGACCAAGTAATTAAGCAAAGTGTAAAAACACATAAAGCTGAATAAAAAATACCTGGTAAATATTCTAATAAAATAGACTGTAGATCTAGAAAGAACACCGTAACACCTTTCCAATGCCTATTCGTTTGTGCAAAACGGACACCGTGGCCAAAAGTTATGAATTTTTCAAAAACTGAATTTAGCTTGCAAGAAACAAATTTTCTAGTAAAAAAACATTTATTTCTAATTTGATTTTTGAAAAATCTACTCACTGTTTGTAGACAAAAATAAAAACCCAGAAATATTTTGATACTAGAAACAAAACCCAAAAATCGTTTTTTGATCCAACAAGCAGAATATGAGAAAATGATTTTTTTTTACTTTCAACCAGGAGAAAAATGACGCGCGCCATTTTTTCAACAGTTATTTTCTCCAGATCTGTGCAAGATATGCAAAATCTAAAAGAAATCCAATTCAGATTTTGACGCTGGCTACAAAACCCAGAAATTGTTTTTCTTGCAAATGAGTGAAAACTGAATTTTTGAAGCAAAAATGATGACGGCTCCAATAAAAAATGGCTTGCAACAAACCCTTGTAGCTCCAAAAATTTTCAAAACAAGAACAAGCAACTGCAGATCTGAAGCTCTGATACCATATTGGAGTTGAGAAGATACAACACCACAGAAGCCCAAAAGATTTTTGCAAGCAAATAACCTGTTACAAGGAGAAACAAAGAGAAGCAACAAAAGAAATGCTCAAGAATGTGGAGCCATGAATTCACACAAAATGTAAAATGAATTAATGATACAAAAGATAGTTTTCAACCATATATAGATGAAAACCCTAAAAAGGAAAACCCTAGGCTTGCACAATAATAATTAATAAAGTAATTAATTATTATGCACCTAATGTTAGCTTAAGTGAATAGAGGTAAAAGGGAACTTTACGTAATTAAACAAATATTGTTTAATTAATAAAGTAAATACCCAATTACTCTAACAGTTAAAAATAAATATAACCTATAAGAATACAAAGGGAGAATACATATTGTTGTCCCGGCAAGAATGCATAACAAACCCATAGCCTCATCCATCTTGTTCCTATGCTGCATAATCTCAAAATGACGCTGCAACTGAGGCTGAACCTCATCTAAACAAGACCATAACCCTCGTGACCTGAGTAGCCTCATCATACAAGACTTTCAAGTGTGATAGTTATGTGATGTGAGTAGCTCAACTGAAGAGTCTGCCATGAAACCTTGCACCTGTACCTGTTTGTGTTTTTTATTATTATGTGATCTTTTAGAATAGACAGAAGATGCATAAGGGTTTGTATTTTTGAGAGTTTTGGGGTTCTGGTTTTCTGATATAAATGACAGAAAGCAAGAGAAAAACACCCCCCACAAAAGATAAACCCAAACCCTAGTACAAACTGAGAAGAAGGAAGCAATGCATAAGCAAAAAATATTTCAAGACAAATTCTTATGTACCTGGTGAAAATTCTGATAAAATAGATCATATCACTGAATAGAGCATGTTGAGAGCTTTCCAACGCCTATTCAAGTTTGAAAAATGGAGTCCGTTTGCATCTTCTATGACCCCGAAAGTGAAGAAAGAAGACCTCACTTTGACTGATAAAAAATATCCAGACTGGTAAAAAAATTAAAAATATTTCTGTACCATCAGATTGGTGCCATTCTTAGCTTTCCAACGCATCTTTCTATTCGAAAAATGGAACTAGGATGCCCAAGTTATGCCCATTTGACCAAAAAAGACATAATAGGGGGTTGGAGAGAAAAAATTAGCCCTCAAGGGCTTAAATTATTCGGACCTCAGGGGCACATGGTGGGCTGGCTGGTGCAAGAAGGTGGCCTGCGCGTGGAGCGGTTGGTGGCGTAAAGCGGCGGCAGAGCGGGGTGGCGGGCCGGCAGGGGTGGCGGTGGCCGCTTGGCCATGACCGGTGCTAGCCGCCGGTGGCGGTGGCCGAGTGGTGGCCGCCAGGCGGCGTGGCAGTTTACACTGGCCGCACAAAATAAACCAAAAAAAATGATTTTTTTTGTGTTTTTTTGCTTCGTATGGCTTTAGGGCAAAAAAATTTTGCCTTCGAAATTGACTGTAGCCAAAATCAACAATTTGACAGTCGATTTAGGGGTTTTTGGGCACTATGAATCCAATGGCACTATTCATTTGAGCCCAAAGTGAACCCAAAAAATGGAGTATGCTGAATCCACCCAAAAAATATTTTAGAACCCTAGATTTGCTTCCAATGCAAAATCTCAAAACAAGAACAAGCAGCTGCAAATCTGAAGCTCTCATACCATGTTGGAGTTGAGAAGATACAACACCACAGAAGCCCAAAAGATCTTTGCAAATGGAGGTTTGTCGCAGAGGTTATATTAATGTTTTAGATTTCTGGGATAAAAAATATTAAACCACCTACAATATGTAAGTATACCCTTTGCCCATGACTCATAATTACCCCGTTCCAGAAGACCAACTGAAGGGTGAGTAGAGAAACCCATGATAACTCTTCAAATGAAAAAAAAAAAAATTGAGAAATCTGACCTTACAACATTTAGATTAAATTAATATAACCCATTCCACGCAAACAAAACCCATGAAGGAGCCAGAATGACCAAGTAATTAAACAAAGTGTAAAAACACACAAAGCTAAATAAAAAATACCTGGTAAATATTCCGATAAAATAGACTGTAAATCTGGAAATAGCGCTGTAATACCTTTCCAACACCTATTCATTTGCGCAAAACGGACACCCTGGCCAAAAGTTATGAATTTTTCAAAAACTGAATGTAGCTTGTAGGAAATGAATTTTCTAACAAAAAACGTTTATTTCTAACTTGATTTCTGGAAAATCTACTTACTGTTTGTAGACAAAAATCAAAACCCAGAAATATTTTGATGCTAGAAACAAAACCCAAAAATTGTTTCTTGATCCAACAAGCAAATTACGAGAAAATGATTTGTTTTTACTTTCAGCCAAGAGAAAAATGACGCGCGCCAATTTTTCAACAGTGATTTTCTTCAGATCTGTGCAAGATATGCAAAATCTAAAAGATATCCAGTTCGTATTTCGACGCTGGCTACAAAACCCAGAAATTGTTTTTCCTGCAAATGAGTGAAAACTGAATTTTTGAAGCAAAAATGATGACGGCTCTAATAAAAAACGGCTTGCAACAAACCCTTGTAGCTCCAAAAATCTTCAAAACAAGAATAAGCAGTTGTAGATCTAAAGCTCTGATACCATGTTGTATCTTCTCAACTCCAACATGGTTTTAGAGCTTCAAATCAGAGGGTGAGTTGAGAAAACCAGCTTTTCGACAATATCTCGTTTGCCAAAAAATGATATCGTATGCCCAAGTTACGACCTCCGGAATAAATCAGCTCCAAAGAGGGAAAAAAACCAGTGCTGGGTTAAATTTGACGGTCATACGGCTGTCACAGCAAAAAAGACTGGGTTAAATTTGATGGCCAAACGGTCGTCATCGTAAAAGTGCGATTGGACTTATTTTGGAAAAAATTGTTTTTAAAAAAAAAAATCCAAGAAAAAAACTAAAAAAATAAAAGGCAGTTTAAAGGCGTGCCGGCCCTGGTACTGGGGTACCCGCAGGTACCTATGTATGCAGGCCTACGGGCCCATAGTATGCCGCCCGATGTACTAACAGCCGTCGGCGGCCTTACTGTCGACCAACGGACTGTCAGTACCGCCGACGACAGTACAATGGCCGCGACGGTACAACCCCCGCCCAATCGCACTTTTACGGTGACGGTCGTTTGGCCGTCAAATTTAACCTAGTGTTTTTGCTGTGACGGTCGTATGACCATCAAATTTAACCCAGCATTGGTTTTTTTTCCCTCTTTGGAGCTGATTTATTCCGAAGGCCGTAACTTGGGCATACGATATCATTTTTTGGCAAACGAGATATCGTCGGAAAGCTGGTTTTCTCATCTTTATAGTGGTATGGGTCTCATCACTTTTTTTTTTTTGTTGGTGCATTCTATAGCCAGTTGAAGAAAAAGGGGCTATTTTCAGTCTCAAGCTCATAATTTTTGATCAGTTTCTCCATTTTTTGTAATCTCAGCAGCATTGGAACCGTATTTCAGAGCTCTTCAGTTTCATCCATGCCATTTTTCTAGATTTCATTGCAGGTATCTTTTATTCAGTTATTTGTGTTTTCACACTCTAGTGGATTACCTGGACATATTTGCTCTTGAAAATTTTTTGTTCACATGGGATGCTTTGTTCTTGGCTGTTCTTCATGTATTTCCAGCATTTTGTCCTTTGAGGACATTTTGAGTATCATTTGTAAATAATCTTTTATGTACACGCACTGAGATAAAGTGCCACACTATTGTACATACATCTTTTGAGGATTTTGCACATAAGGTTGTGCCATATTTTGTACTTGCACTGATATTATAAAGTGCCATGAGGGGTTGTGTAGTTTGCCTTTGTTTTGCCATCACATCTTTGTCCGGTGAGTATCCCTCCATGACGACAGTGAATCCATACCATGGGGGGTTGTGTAGTTTGTCTTTGTTTGCCATCACACGTTTGTCTAGTGAGTGTCCCTCCATGATGACCATGGATCCATATGATTCTAGCCTCATGCATATGTGCTTTGTTTTGCACACCACTTTTTCAGTTGCAGGTGCTTTCTTGTGCACTTTCAGATGTTATATCTTCTTCATGCACTACAAGGTGTTGCACACCATTTTAGTTGATCTGTCAGGCTCCCAGTTCACCATTATGGGGGGTATTATACTATTCGTGCTAATGCTTCCTTGGTTTTGCCTTGGAAGGAATCTTCCATTCTCAGTTGATCAGTGTTTCAGACTATTGGTTCTTGTGCCATCTGTATCTTCGTTCCACGTGTTTGCCTTTGTTTTCCATCTGATTCAAGTAGTGTCGTATGGGCACTTATGAGATTATTGTCTTTTTGTTCCTAATCATCCTATCTTCAACGGAGGTTCTTCAGCATCACAGCAGTCATTTTTCGACAGTTATTTGCAGCTTCTTCTACTTCAGTGATGTCTCTTTTTGGCCTTCTTCTTCTCTTTTTGGAGTAGAGCTTTTTCCCATGAAGTTTTATCTATTTCTCTATTTTACAGAGATTTGGTTGTATTTGGGTACCTAATCTGGCCTAGTTGCCGGGACCCATGTTTGCCTTCTTGCATTGTAGTTACCTTTATTTTTCTGCATTTGTTTGAAGCTGCACTGTTGCTCATCTTAAGGGGGGGTGTTAGAGTAAAGGTTTTAACTTAATTATGTTGATTAAGTTACCTTTATTCCCTTATTAAGATTTCATGTTAGTTTGCATAATGTGACATTTAATAATTATATTAATTATTAAATGTTATCCTATTAGGGCTTCTATTAGGATTTTTCCTATTAGGGTTTTATTAGGGTTTGCATGATCTCCTTTTTATAAGGATTGATCCATTTGTATTTCATATCAATTCATTCTCTCATTCTCTCTGATATATATATTTTCAGTTTTCAGAGAACCCTTGCTTGTTTGTCTTCATCTCTTCTTTTGTGACAGGTTATTTGCATGCAAGTGATCTTCGGGGTTTGGTTTGCAGCAAACCCTTGTATCTTCTCACTATTATTATTAATTACTTTATATTTTATTATTGTGCAAGCCTAGGATTTTCCTTTTTAGGATTTTCATTTATATGTAGTTGAAAACTATCTTTTGTATCAATAATTCATTTTACATTTTGTGTGAATTCATGGCTCCACATTATTGAGCATTTCATTTATTGCTTATCTTTGTAACAAATTATTTGTTTGCAAAGATCTTTTGGACTTCTGTGGTCTTGTATCTTCTCAATTCCAACATGGTATCAGAGCTTCAGATTTGCAGCTGCTTGTTCTTGTTTTGAAGATTTTTGGATCTACAAGGGTTTGTTGCAAGCCATTTTTTATTGGAGCTGTCATCATTTTTGCTTCAAAAATTCAGTTTTCACTCATTTGTAGGAAAAATGATTTTTGAGTTTTGTAGCTAGCATCAAAACTTGAACTGGGTATCTTTTAGATTTTGCATATCTTGCACAGATCTAGAGAAAATCACTATTGGAAAAATGGCGCGCGTCATTTTTCTCCTGGCTGAAAGTAAAAAAAAATCATTTTCTCATATTCTGCTTGTTGGATCAAGAAACCATTTCTGGGTTTTGTTTCTAGCATCAAAATATTTTTGGGTTTTTATTTTTGTCTACAAACAATGAGTAGATTTTCCAAAAATCAAATTAGAAATAGACGTTTTTTTGCTAGAAAATTCGTTTCCTGTAAGCTAAATTCAGTTTTTAAAAAATTCATAACTTTTGGCCACGGTGTCCATTTTCCACAAACGAATAGGCGTTGGAAAGGTGTTACAGTGTTCTTTCCATATCTACAGTCTATTTTATCAGAATATTTACCAAGTATGTTTTATTCAGCTTTGTGTGTTTTTACACTTTGCTCAATTACTTGGTCATTCTGGCCCCTTCATGGGTTTTGTTTGCGTGGAATGGGTTATATTAATTTGACCTAAATGCTATAAGGTCACATTTCTCACTTTTTTTTTCATTTGAAGAGTTATCATGGGTTTCTCTACTCACCCTTCAGTTGTTCTTCGCGAACTGGGTAATTATGAGTCATGGGCAAAGGGTATACTTACACATTGTAGGTGGCTTAATATTTTTCCTTATTTGTATGATCTCATACCTGAACCAACAACTTTAGAGGGAAAATTACCATGGGATATTATTAGAAATCACATTGTAGGAGTTATATTGTCTAGTGTTGATCATGACACTGTGTTGGTTATATCGGACATTGATTGTCCTCACCCACTTTGGACACATCTTTGGGAGATCTATGGAGACCCTATTCTATCTCCATTCCCAGAGGATCCTGCTTCAGATTGTCTCATACCCATTGCTTGGTGAAAGAATACACCATTTGATTATGATACTTTAGAGGAGCTTGAATATTTAGACACCCTTACATATTCCAATGGATCAGAGGTTTGTCTCACAGTTCCTACTCTTCAAACTGAGACTTCATCAACACCCCTTGTTGTTCTTGATTCAGTACAGTAGGAAATCATACATCTTCCACACATAGCTACTTTGGACTCTTATATTGCAGACATATCTTTCTTGTTTGTGGAGTCTTATATTGCAAATTTGGAAGATTATTTCGAAGACATTCATCTCCTCTACCTTGACAGTCAGGTTATCACTATTCGCCCACCATTATCTATGCATTTAGAGGTTGCATTTCAGTATTCTCCACATCAGTTTGGATTTGACATTATTTATTTCCATTCAGACAGTGAGACTCTTCAGCATCCTATCATGGCACACATCTTGAGACAGATTGGTTCATCATTCTTCACTGGGTTTCTTCGATACAGGTCCATGGATCCATTTCTTCCCAAGGCGAGGAATACTTTCCGCTCAAGACTTTTTGATTTACATCGCATTTCATTATTAGGATAGGATTTTCTTCCTTTTCTATATGCCCATGGAGATTGTACATGAGTTTATATGATAGTTGTCTGTCCACTCATTCCTTCATTATGATGTATTTTTCAGATTCTATTTGGGGATTTCATCAAGCTCCCCATCCCATTCCTTCACTTAGCCTTGGTACTGATTCTTGGTACATGGGCACCGACATGGCCCTTGCTGCCGACCCATTGCTTCTGGGTTTCCACAAAGAGTTTCCTTCTTAGTTTTAGTTTTCCCCATGTCTTGGTCTTTGTTATGTTAGAGTAATTGAATATTTACTTTATTAATTAAACAATATTTGTTTAATTACGTAAAATTCCCTTTTACCACTTTTCACTTAAGCTAACATTAGGTACATAATAATTAATTAATTTATTAATTATTATTGTGCAAGCCTAGGGTTTTCTTTTTTTTAGGGTTTTCATCTATATGTAGTTGAAAACTATCTTTTGTATCATTAATTCATTTTACATTTTGTGTGAATTCATGGCTCCACATTCTTGAGAATTTCTTTTGTTGCTTCTGTTTGTTTCTCCTTATAACAGATTATTTGCTTCCAAAGATCTTTTGGGCTTCTGTGGTTTTGCATTGTTGGAGTTGAGAAGATACAACACCACAGAAGTCCAAAAGATCTTTGCAAGCAAATAACCTGTTACAAGGAGAAACAAAGAGAAGCAACAAAGGAAATGCTCAAGAATGTGGAACAATGTATTCACCTAAAAATATAAAATGAATTAATGATACAAAAGATAGTTTTCAACTACATATAGATGAAAACTCTAAAAAAGGAAAACATTAGGCTTGCATAATAATAATTAATCAAGTAATTAATTATTATGTACCTAATGTTAGCTTAAGTGAAAAGAGGTAAAAGAGAACTTTACGCAATTAAACAAATATTGTTTAATTAGTAAAGTAAATTTCCAATTACTCTAACACCCCCCTTAAGATAGACATAGGGAGAAGCTACTGAAAGCAAAAGCAATGGGTCCCGACAACAAGGCCAGATCAGGTACCCATGTACAAAATCAATGCAAACTAAATGAAATGGGGTAAAGGAGAAAACCTAGTGGGAACAAAACTCCTCCCCAAAATAGAATGCAAGGAAGAAATGCAATGCACTAATGAAAGAAGGATAGGAGGTGGATAACATGATACCCCCCATAGACAACTTCTATCATATAAGTACATGTACAAGGATCTCCATAGGAGAGATAGAAAGAGAGAAGAAGGCCCCCCCATAATGAAGAAACTCCTATCACAATGGTAGATGCCTGATGTAGAATCCAAAAGGAGATCCTGAAGCGGCAAATGATATTCCTCCCCTTGGAAAGAAACGGATCCATGAACTTGTACCGAAGAAACCCTGTGAAGAAGGAAGAACCAATCTGTCTCAAGATGTGTGCCATGATAGGATGCTGAAGAGTCTCACTATCTGAATGGAAACAAATAATATCAAATCCAGACTGATGTGGAGAATACTGAAATGCAACCTCTGAATGCACAGATAATGGTGGGCGAATAGTGATAACCTGACTGTCAAGGTAGAGGAGATGAATGTCCTCAAAATAATCCTTCAAATCTGCAATATAGGACTCCACAAACAAGAAAGATATGTCTGCAACATAAGAGTCCAAAGTAGCTATGTCTGGAAGATGTATAATTCCCTGCTGCACTGAATCAAGAACAACAAGAGATGCTGATGAAGTCTCAGTTTGAAGAGTAGGAACTGTGAGACAAACCTCTGATCCATCAGAATATGTAAGGGTGTCTAAATACTCAAGTTCCTCTAAAGTATCATGATCAAATGGTGTATTCTCTCTCCAAGCAATGGATATGAGACAATCTGAAGCAGGATCCTCTGGGAATGGAGATAGAATAGGGTCTCCATAGATCTGCGAAAGACGTGTCCAAAGTGGGTGAAGACAATCAATGTCCGATATAGCCAACATAGTGTCATGATCAACACTAGACAATATAACTTCTGCAATGTGATTTCTAATAATATCCCATTCTAATCTTCCCTCTAAAGTTACTGGTTTAGATATGAGATCATACAAATAAGGCAAAATATTAAGCCACCTACAATGTGTAAGTATACCCTTTGCCCATGACTCATAATTACCCCATTCTAGAAAAACAACTGAAGGATTAGTAGAGAAACCTATTATAACTCTTCAAATAAAAAAATTTAGAGAATAATGATTTCAGCAATAATAAAGCATATCAAGATAACCCATCCAAAGCAAACAAACCCCATGCAGGAGCCAAGATGACCAAGTAATTGAGCAAAGTGTAAAAACACACAAAGCTGAATAAAAAATACATGGTAAATATTCTGATAAAATAGACTGTAGATCTGGAAAGAGCACTGTAACACCTTTCCAATACCTATTCGTTTGCGCAAAATGGACACCGTGGCGAAAAGTTATGAATTTTTCAAAAACTGAATTTAGCTTGCAAGAAACGAATTTTCTAGCAAAAAACATTTATTTCTAACTTGATTTCTGAAAAATCTATTCATTGTTTGTAAACAAAAATAAAAACCCAAAAATATTTCAATGCTAGAAACAAAACTCATAAATCATTTTTTGATCCAACAAGCAGAATATGAGAATGATTTTTTTTTACTTTCAACCAGGAGAAAAATGACGCACGCCATTTTTTCAACAGTGATTTTCTCTAGATCTGTGCAAGATATGCAAAATCTAAAAGATACCCAGTTCAGATTTCAACGCTGGCTACAAAACCCAAAAATCGTTTTTCCTGCAAATGAGTGAAAACTAAATTTTTGAAGCAAAAATGATGACGGCTCCAATAAAAAATGGCTTGCAACAAACCCTTGTAGCTCCAACAATTTTAAAAACAAGAATAAGTAGCTACAAATCTGAAGCTCTGATACCATGTTGGAGTTGAGAAGATACAACACCACAGAAGCCCAAAAGATCTTTGCAAGCAAATAACCTGTTACAAAGAGAAACAAAGAAAAACAACAAAGGAAATGCTCAAGAATGTGGAGCAATGTATTCACATGAAAATGTAAAATGAATTAATGATACAAAAAATAGTTTTCAACTACATTAGATGAAAACCCTAAAAAAGGAAAACCCTAGGCTTGCACAATAATAATTAATAAAGTAATTAATTATTATGTACCTAATGTTAGCTTAAGTGAAAAAGAGTTAAAAGGAAATTTTACGTAATTAAACAAATATTGTTTAATTAATAAAGTAAATGTCCAATTACTCTAACAATGTTGGAGTTGAAAAAATACAACACCACAGAAGCACAAAAAATCTTTGCAAGCAAATAACCTGTTATAAGGAGAAACAAAGAGAAGCAACAAAGGAAATGCTCAAAAATGTGGAGCCATGAATTCACACAAAATGTAAAATGAATTAATCATACAAAAGATAGTTTTCAACTACATATAGATGAAAACCCTAAAAAGGAAAACCCTAGGCTTGCACAATAATAATTAATAAAGTAATTAATTATTATGCACCTAATGTTAGCTTAAGTGAAAAGAGGTAAAAGGAACTTTAGTAATTAAACAAATATTGTTTAATTAATAAAGTAAATACCCAATTACTCTAACACCCCCCCTTAAGATAGACATAGGGAGAAGCTAAAACCTAGAAGAAGCTACTGAAAGCAAAAGCAATGGGTCCCGCAACAAGGCCAGATCAGGTACCCATGTACAAAATCAATGCAAACTAAATGAAATGGGGTAAAGGAGAAAACCCAGTGGGAACAAAACTCCTCCCCAAAATAGAATGCAAGGAAGAAATGCAATGCACTAATGAAAGAAGGATAGGAGGTGGATAACATAATACCCCACATAGACAACTTCTATCATATAAGTACATGTACAATGATCTCCATAGGAGATATAAAAAGAGAGAAGAAGGCCCCCCCATAATGAAGAAACTCCTATCACAATGGTATATGCTTGATGTAGAATCCAAAAGGAGATCCTGAAGCGACAAATGATATTCCTCCCCTTGGGAAGAAACGGATCTACGGACCTATATCGAAAAAACCCTATGAAGAATGAGGAACCAATTTGTCTCAATATGTGTGCCATGATAGGATACTGAAGAGTGTCACTATCTGAACTGAAACAAATAATGTTAAATCCAAACTGATGTGGAGAATACTAAAATGCAACCTCTGAATGCACGGATAATGGTGGGCGAACAGTGATAACCTGACTGTCAAGGTAGAGGAGATGAATGTCCTCAAAATAATCCTCCAAATCTGCAATATAGGACTCAACAAACAAGAAAGATATGTCTGCAACATAAGAGTCAAAAGTAGCCATGTCTGGAAGATGCATGATTCCCTGTTGTACTGAATCAAGAATAACAAGAGGTGCTGATGAAGTCTCAGTCTTAAGAGTAGGAACTGTGAGACAAACCTCTGATCCATCGGAATAAGTAAGGGTGTCTAAATACTCAAGCTCCTCTAAAGTATCATGATCAAATGGTGTATTCTTTCGCCAAGCAATGGGTATCAGACAATCTGAAGCAGGATCCTCTGGGAATGGAGATAGAATAGGGTCTCCATAGATCTGCGAAAGACGTGTCCAAAGTGGGTGAAGACAATCAATGTTTGATATAACCAACACAGTGTCATGATCAACACTATACAATATAACTCCTGCAATGTGATTTCTAATAATATTCCATGCTAATTTGCCCTCTAAAGTTGTTGGTTCAGGTATGAGATCATACAAATAAGACAAAATATTAAACCACCTACAATGTGTAAGTATACCCTTTGCCCATGACTCATAATTACTCTGTTCGAGAAGAACAACTGAAGGGTGAGTAGAGAAACCCATGATAACTCTTCAAATGAAAAAATTTAGAGACTAATGATCTCAGCAATGATAAAACATGTCAACATAACCCATCCAATGCAAACAAACCCTATGTAGGAGCCAAGATGACCAAGTAATTAAGCAAAGTGTAAAAACACATAAAGCTAAATAAAAAATATCTGGTAAATATTCTGGTAAAATAGACTATAAATCTGGAAAGAGCATTGTAACACCTTTCCAACACCTATTTGTTTGCGTAAAACGGACGCCATGGCCAAAAGTTATAAATTTGTCAAAAACTTGAATTTAGCTTGTAGGAAACGAATTTTCTAACAAAAAATGTTTATTTCTAACTTGATTTCTGGAAAATCTACTCACTGTTTGTAGACAAAAATAAAAACTCAGAAATATTTTGATGCTAGAAACAAAACCCAGAAATCATTTTTTGATCCAACAAGCAGAATATGAGAAAATGATTTTTTTTTACTTTCAGCCAAGAGAAAAATGATGCACGCCGTTTTTTCAACAGTGATTTTCTCTAGATTTGTGCAAGATATGCAAAATCTAAAAGATACCTAGTTCAAGTTTTGATGCTAGCTACAAAACCCAGAAATTGTTTTTCATACAAATGAGTGAAAACTAAATTTTTGAAGCAAAAATGATGACGACTCCAATAAAAAATGGTTTGCAACAAACCCTTGTATCTTCTCACTATTATTATGGGTACTGAAATCATGCAAATCTGAATATAATTAACGCTTAATCACCATTACCTGTCCTATAGGTTTGACTCAACCTAGGTCAAACCTAAACCCTTGACTAACCCACCCACTTGCACATGAAATTCATTTTATTTAATTACCTAATTACCCATTTTTCCCTCACCAAGGCATATTCTTTGAAAACATTTTCTAATTAACTTCATTTGTTTGACTTTCTTGCCCAAACAAATCTCCCTCCAAAATGTTTCAACCATATGCATTTAATGCCTCTTACACCTCTCAAATTCTCAACCACTTTCATTAATCATGCACATTCTCCAAAATATGTTCCACCTTCCTCCACTAGCCATGTGACAAATGTCACAATCTCATTAGCTCATCTTTAGTCCCACATTCCTCCCATCTTTTCTTTCTTCAACTCTTGAATCTATAAATACAAGACACTTCTACTCCAAATCCATTCACAATTTGAGTATTTACACTATAGACACTTTGATTTCATCTCCATCACTTGCATCTTTGCATCATTATCATTTGAAACTTGTCAAGGAGATGGGAAAAGGCATCATTTTCACATCAAAGGTGCACCACTTCCACTATGAGATAGGTATGAACATGATTTTGTAATAATTTCATTTAGTTGCTTTAGTTCTTGTTGTTTTGTTAGTATTATTAAGCATGTTTGAATATTTCATAGGGATGCTTGTTCTTGTTTACTTAATTTGACTAACCATACTAATACTTGTTTGTTGTTGAGTGAAATGAGCTAGAGCAGCACTACCAACTACTGAATCATAAAGAATATTTTTCATTTCTTCCCTCTCTTTGTCATCACAAGGGCATGAATCAGAATTCAATTTGAAATGGGAAGCAAGAGGTGCACCAACTGGCTTGGAATCTTTCATATTAAATCTATCAAATACCTTCTCAATATATTTTTCTTGTAACAACCATAATTTTTTCTTCTTTCTATCACAAATGATCTTCATGCCCAATATTTTGCTAGACCCAAATCCTTCATTGCAAATTGGTTTCTCAAATGCTTCTTCAATCTGTTAATCATATCCTTATCATGTCCAACAACTAGCATATCATCCACATATAACAATAATATAATGTACTTATCTTGGTCATATCTCTTGATGTAGACACAATGACCAGTCTCAAGTCTATTAAAACCATGCTCCAACATAAATGAATCAAATTTCCTATACCACTAGTGAGGTGCCTTTTTCAATCCATAGAGACTCTTCTTCAACCTGCAAACCAAGTTCTCTTTACCTTTTATTTTGAAACCTTTTGGTTGCTTCATATAAATTCCCTCTTCCAATTATCCATGAAGGAAGGCAGTATTTACATCTAACTATTCACATTACAAATCTAGAGTGGCAACAAGACCAAGAATAACTCTAATGGATGACATTTTAACAATAGGTGAAAAAAATTCATTGAAGTTAATACCATTTTTCTAAGCAAATCCCTTCACCACCAACCTTGCTTTGTATCTCTTCTTCTCATCACCCTCATGTTTGATCTTGTAAACCCATTTTTTTTGTAGGGCTTTTTTTCCTTTTGGAAGCTTTACCAACTCCCAAGTTCTATTCTCCTACAAAGAGTCCATTTCATCCTCTATTTCTTTCTTCCATTCTTTACTATGCTCATATTTACAAGCTTCTTGAAAGCAACTAGGTTCACCTTCATTAGTTAATAAAATATAAGGGTATGTGCAAGATCATGATGGGCCAAAAAGTGGCAATATGATGGGTATGTGGCTGATGACTTTTGTTTATCCAAAATTGATGAAACGAAAATGGTTTTTAAAAAATATTTTCAGCTTTCCACCAATATAAATTATGCTTTACTTTGAATTTAATAAATTATTATTATTCATTTTCTATTGAATTACGACTAAAGTCTTGATTTTTAGGCTGATTGAAAAAATCTATAGCTTTCAAATGGTATCATATATTTTGAATCCAAAACATGCGTCACATTCTATGCTTTGCATAATATAAGATTAAAAAAAGAAAAAATTAAATTTCATGAAGTTTTGACCAAGTTAGGGTGGTCAAACATACGAGTCTTTATATTTTTTAAAAGTTTTCATAAAAAAATTATAATTAATTATTTACTTGGAAACAAATTACAAAAAAATATGCATCACATCGGTACATGAGTCCTCTACTTATATCTAAAATATTATAAAAAAATATTATCATTTTAATGTGGTTAGGGTGGTCAGATAGACACCTACTTCTTATTTTTCCCCTAAAATTTAAGTTCTACTGTATTGAAATTTCAAATTCACCAAATAGATTTTATTTTTTTGTAAATAAACCGAGTAATTTAAAAACTAAATTTAATTTTCTAAAAATTATATTCTTACATATTTTTGAAATAATATAGATAACTTATTCAAATTTTTATGTCAAGTTGCCTAACTCTGATTTTTCTAAATTTTTTGCTACTTCAGGGCCTGTTTTTTCCATGATGATCTTACACATACCCATAATCTGGGGGAGGATATCTTTGTGAAATCTTATGAAGCCTAGCAGATCTATGAACCAAAATATCTTGCAACGGCTCTTGCAAGGTTTCTGCTTCTTGTTGTTCCTCATTTCCATTATGTTGTAATGGCTGGTCATTATTTTCAGAAGTGGCTTCTTCCAATGGTGGCAGATTTTCTTGTTGCTTCTCTTGTTGTCCTTTAATTTCAACAAATTTCTGCATCTCCAAACTTTTGTCAATATTTTTAAACATTTGTCCTTCATTTAAAATAACATCCCTACTTCTGATAATTCTTTTCTTTAGAGGATCCCATAATCGATAATCTAGCTCATTGTTAGCATATCCTAAGAAAATAGATTTCAATGATTTTTCATCCAACTTGGACCATTGTTGTTGAGGAATGTGCACATAAGCTTCACAACCAAAAAATTTCAAATGGGAATAATATAACTCCTTACCAGTCCATACCTTTTCAAGAACGCCTCCATCTAGTGAAGTCGTGGGAGAGCGGTTTATTAAGTAACAAGTAGTTCAAACAACCTCTACCCAAAAATGTTTAGGCAAACTAGAATTTGAAAGCATACTTCTCACCTTCTCCATTATTGTCTGACTCATTCTCTTAGTTGTTCCATTTTGTTGTGGAGTGAGAGGAATTGTTTTTACATGTTTTATCTTGTATTTGCTACAATATTCTTCGAAGGCTTTGGAGCAATACTCCCCACCATTATCTATTCTAATACATCTCAATAGTTTGTTAGTTTCCCTTTCAATAGCCATATGAATTTTTTGAAAAACATCTAAAACTTGATCCTTGCTCTTAATAGGGAAAGCCCACACCTTTTCCGATGCATCGTCAATGAAAGTAAAAAAATAAGAAGCCCCTCCTAGTGATTTTATATTAATTGGGCCACAAATATCAGAATGCACCAAATCTAATATTTTTGTATTCCTTTTTGAATTATTCCTTAAAAATGACACTCTTTTCTTTCTACCCATAATACAATGTTCACAAAATTTATATTATGTACCTTTTATTCCAGGCAAATTTTTTTGCTCAACAAGTATTTTTAGGTCTCTTTCTGTCATGTGTCCAAGTCTTTTATGCCACAAATCTGTTGGAGGATCCTCTACAACAATAGCAATATCTGACTTCTACAGCTTCAATTTTAATGTATAAAGAGTGCATGTTTTTTGCCCCTTTGGAACAATCAGCGAACCTTTTACAAATTTAGAGTATCCCTTGCCAAATACTATATGGCAACCTTTATCATCGAGCTTTCCAGTTGAAACTAAATTCATTTCAAGCTCTGGTACATGCCTAACCTATTTAAGCAATAAACTACAACCATATTTTGTTTTTATTAAAACATCTCCCACTCCCTCAATAATACATAAATTATTATTACCTAAGCAAACGTTACCAAAATTACTAGATTTATATAAGAAATAAATTTTTCTCTGCTTGGGGTAGCATGGTAGGAAGCTCCAGAATCTAAAATCCAATCTATATCATGATTATATATACAAAGGAATGCATCCTCATATGAAATAGTAATTAATACCTCACCATCTGATGCAACAACAGTAGTTTCTTCATTTGCACTGGCTATATTTTATTCATTTTGTTCTCACTTTCAGATTCAACATTCTCTTTTTATGTGTCCCGGTTTGCTGCAATGATAGCAGGTGAGTCTACTTCTTCTTGATTTAGATCTACCTCTTGAATTTAAATGCCCTTGTCGGTTTCAATCAAATTTTCTACCATGATCAGCTAGGGTTAAGGCTTCTCCTCCCTAGTCTTCTGTCATTGATTTTCCCTGCAACTTCATTCATTAAACTGCTATTGACATCATCAAACTTCAGAGTTCCTCCAAGTGTTGAAGTGCTAATAGCTACGATCAGGTTCTCCTAGCTATCCGACATTGAACACATTAATAAGATGGCTCTAATCTCATCATCCAAAGTGATTTTAATAGAGGCAAGCTAACTAGCAATTATGTTGAACTCATTTAAATGTTCTGCTACTCAAGCACCCTCCATCTTGATATTGTATAATTTCTTCATCAGAAAAAACTTTATTTGACATTGTGTTCTTCTCATATAGATCATGAAGCTTTTTCCATAGTTCTGCTACTGTTTTCTCTCCGACAACATTAAAATACACATTCTTAGCCAAATATTGATGGATGGTTACAATCTCCTTTCTATCCATATTTTTCCAATTGTCATCCATCATTGATGTGGGTTTCTTTGATATTCCTTTGATCAAAAAATACTGATCCTTTAAAGTCAATATATCCTCTATTTGGGATTTCCATAGGGAAAAATTAGCTCCGTTTAACTTCTTCATGTCACTCATTGTGACCTCCATGTTGATCAACAAAAAAAACCTACACACAACAAATCTTCTAGCAATCCTGGCTCTGATACCAGTTGTTATGAAATTTGGGCCAAAATAATAATAATAACAACAACAATAAAATAACCACAACAAATAAAATAGACAACAAACTCAAAAGATGCACAATACACAATGATTTACGTGGGAAACCTCAAATGTGCAGGAAAAACCATGGGGCAAGGATCGATATCTTTTATTGTAGTAGAAAAACTTTTACATGAGAAGTTTCAATTTGAAAATTAATTCTTCTTCTCAACATCTCAAAAAATGAGAGATCATCTTTGGAATACTTATAAAAGCAAAAAAAATTTCGAATGAGAAATTTCTAAATAATACAAGAAGCTGAACTTTTCGAATTATATGTTCTTTAATTGGAAGTAGAAACATCTATTCGTAATAGAATTTTCTTAATTTTAAATTTAGTCTTCAAAAACTAACATGGAAACCTATGTAATCATTCTGATGAGTATTGTGGAACTTGTATCCTTCAAATTTCATTCTCGGGAGTTTCTAAAGTGATGTATTTCATTCTCAAGGAAGTTAAAAATGGTAAAAGTCATTTCCGCATATGTGAGGTTCATGAAAAGGCGCTTCATTCCATGCCACCTTAAAAGATTGAAATCTTTAAATCACTTGAGGGTTGGGCAGAAGATAATATATTGATCCATTTAAAACTTGTTGAGAATTCTTGGCAACCACAAGACATTTTGCCCAATTCTGCTTCTGAAGACTTTATTTATGACATTAAAGAGTTATGGGAGCGATCCCTTTAATTGTTAGATGACTATTTAGTTTGTCTAGTGGGAGATATGATAGAACATGGCCAAAAATACAGTTTTAGCTAGATATTTAATAGAGAAGTAGTGCTATGAAGTGTCGGGAAATTCAATAGGTTAATAAATACTGTACGTAGTTTAGTATACTATAGGTTAGTATTGCTTCTTAGAATTTGTTGAAGTGGTCTTTTTAAACTTTAAAGCTACCAATTCTTTAATATGATGGTCATGTTTGGAAGCCTTCACAAACGATTTGAATCCCTAGTCAGGGTTTTTAGTATGTATTTTGTGACATATTTAATCATTTAATCTCTATATTTATCATGATATTTCTTCACCATTTGCTACTATGACTAGTATGATCAAGTGTTTGGAACCTAATTATACTTGTATTGTTTCCTTACAAAAAATGTATATCTATTTTTTAGAAGATAGATTAGTGAAGGTTTTATATGGGTTTCTCATCTCGTTGCTTTCGGTTGTTAGCAGATAGCCATTTCTTTATGTTGCTGATCAAAACTTAGGTTCAACATGTCATGATTGGCCTCTTCTTTCCCATCTCTTGATTAGGATATTGCCCCACTGAAAGGTAGAGGCAGGGATAGTTATATTTCATTATAGGTCTTAAGTGGGGACCTCACCTCCCACCCCTTTGTAGTTATAGAAAAGATGGGAACTGATATCTAGTTATCAATTTTTTTACTTAAATCTTGTAGCTAAAAAGACTAACTTATATAAATATTAACTATTTGAGAAAAATGGAAAGAAGAATACATATAGTTATGGTCTTTAGGAAACTACTTGAAACTAAATTACCTCTTTTATTATATGATCTCAATTTATTTTTTTATTTTCTTAGAAAAAGCATACTTTCTAATATAGGAGAAGTCTTATCTATACTTATATCTAAATAACCCTAATCATTTATTAGTATGTCCATATTGACACTCTCCTTTCCACTGCTTACTTACTCTTTATATCTTGTTTTGTCCTAAATATTTAACTTTGATAGCTCTCCATTCTTCTTTACTAGGTTTTTTAAAACTTCTAAGAGATTTTTTTGAGCTTTGGAGGGATATTCACTTGACTAGATCAACTAGGAGTAACACACTTCCTTAATTTTCCACGTTAATTTTTTTCTATCTCCTTAATACCCATTGAATCCTTGGGCATTGCATACAAAACCTCCTCATTAGTGCAAGGATTTTTCTCCATGCCTAAGGAATCATTCTTCAATTTTTGTAGCTTTTCTTCATTGAACCACCATGATGTCTTTCTAAAAGATCTTCTTTTTGAACTTGGATATGCAATAGACATATACCCAATACCAAAATAATTTCTACATCTAAAAGTTGGTTAGCATAGTCAAGATGTCATTTCCAAATATTATTATCCACTTCCAATGAATTTTTTTATTATAAGAGATATAGAAATAAATTTTCCCAAGATCTTTCCTTTTTTTTCCTAGATAAAAGGAATCCAAAAGCGTGAGGGAAGATTATGAATTCTTACCCAAATTGGTAGTTTTAAAGTTTTCCTTCAAATGATTGAAATTTGAAAACTAGGATTTACCAAAACTAGATGCTTCTCTCCAAACCTTGAAGCCCTTAGCCAAAGATAATTTTAGCTTTGTCTACTTTGGAAGAGAAAAATACTATTGAAAAATATTGTGCATAAGGGCATATCTCTATATTAGTAGATAAAAATATTTTCCACTCTTTAAATATCCATTGTTCTAGCTCTCAAAAACTTTGCCAAACATTATTGAATCTACATGTGTACCATATTAATATTATGCATAGATTTCTTCCTTGCATCTTCATTCATCTCTACCATTAGAATTTTCTCTCTAGAGTTTACTATATTCCTTAAAGTTCCTTTTCATCCTTTATCCACAATAGTTGTTGAACCACCCGACCTTCCTCCCATTTTCTTTGTGTAGGAGTTCCTAGAAATGCTTCCCTCTATCCACCATTAATATAAAATCAAATATTAGTGTTGCACTAGAACTATTTTTCATCCCATCTTCTTGATACAAATAAAGATCAAGTAAATCAACCTCAAAAGAAGAAAAAATATTTTAAAAAATCTTCCCCATTTATTTAATTATTTTCTCAATCATATCTCCTTACATTGGTAGTAAAGGTATTGTACATATATATGGTTCACCATTAAACTATAAACAAACAACACAATGATATACAAGCCTAGAAAAACTAGCTTGACATATTCACCCCTTTTTGGTCATGAAAAACTTAATTCCTAGCCTTGTTATCTATATTCATTTTCTTTGAATTCTATTCATTCTTTAATTAAATTGCACCAATTTATAAAGTCTTTTATCCTTAAATATTTATTTTTTAATTCTATATTTTGTTAACCATTACATATTCTATAATATAGTCTTTCATGAGCTAGAGATTGGATTATTCCCTAGACTACAAAGGATTCATATCATGAGTATTAGATCAATGTTCTGCTTTTACACATTCTTTTTCATACTCAAAGCACATTAACAAAATGATGGTAACCCACTCAATTAACCTTTATAGTATCAAAATAAATTCCATATTAAGATAAATACAAATTAAACTCATAAAAACTCATCTAAAATATGTTCAAAATAGGATTCAAGACACTCTCGAGGTACAAGGCCTAAAGCTCTTCAAGAATTTTTTATCTCATATATCAACTTATTCGAATGTCACAACACATATAAAAAAATGTGTTCATTTTCCCAACCAACATCAAATATTTTTTAGAGTAAATGTTAATCTATATTTACCAATGTTCAAAGGAAAAATGAAAATCTTAACATTGAATAATTGAATTTGATAACTTATTGATTATTTCTCCTTCAATATTTATAATGATAGAAAACACTCAATGTGAGAATGAGAAGGATCTCGATCCCATTCAAAATTGGGATACTTTAGCTATTACCTTGTAGGAAGAATATTACCTACAAACACTATGATGATGAGTTCCATGATTACTTTTCATAGTTACATGAGGACACCCTTGAGTTGTAAAATACAGTAATGGATTGCAAACTTATATTCATGCAAAGATGGAGTTTCTAAATTTTGATGCCCTAGGATAATCATTTCACAATCCATCTAGAATTGAATCCAAAACTAAGCTCAAGTAGAATCTCCCCTTGTAGAAGAAAAAAATAGTGCAAAATTCAAATCTAAAGCAATCATTTCATAGACACAATACTTCTACACAAAAGTAGTCATATACCTCCATATAATTTGTAATAGATTCCAAAGCTTAAATATTATTCATCATAGGTTGGACATAGGTAAGATGAAGAAACAAGGTGATAAGTGGTGTCATTATCATTGCACCAACAATCACAATTAAATTGAATTTTGTGTGCAACAATATCTAGTTGTATAAGCCACACTAGATCCTATACAATTTGGGGATATTTATTCAAAGGTAATAGAAGTATTAGGAATAAAATCATGGATATTAACACTTCAAATGAATGTTAGTGTCTCTTCCACACCAAGTGATTATTTAATGAACAATAATTGTATGTCATGATAAAAAATGATAACCAAAACACTATCATTTCTTAAGACATCACCAATTTCTTGGGTCTCTCCAATTAAGCACACACAAAGCCTTACCCTTTGGGATGGTTTCAACAAGGAAAATAAAATTAGTCAAGATGACAATATTATTTTATCTATTAAATAAATCCCATGTAGGAGATAGTCCCTTGTGATGTCTATATATGTATGAAAGAAATGTTAGGTCAAGCTCTACTGGTGGAGAATGTATGTCAAAAATTGATACTTCAATCTTCCTCAAGTCTTAATTGAAGATTAAAGTAACATTGTAAACTACCAAACAATGCTGCAAGATCATTTACCACACCTAGAAGTTTATGGTTCTCATGGTTTATTCAAAGGCACTTCTATACAGAATAAAACAAGGATAGGTTGTGTAGACACCTAAATCTACCCATACCTGACCACAGTTAAATCCACTATATCCTAGCCAATTTAAAAAATGATTATTATTTATTTAATTAGTCATCTATCCTTTCAACTTTAATCCCTTGTCATTAATTAAATGAATTTACATTTATTTAATTAATTTACATTTATTTAATTAAGTCTAACCTTAGCTCTGAAATCCTCCAACTAAATAAATTATTTAATACTTTATTAATTGATTTAGACTAATTAAATTTCATTACCATTTTCCCTAATATTTAATTCTACCTCACCCTCAATCTTCTCCCATTCAATCATAAATATTGAATCCATTTACTTGGATCAAGATCTAAACTTTCCATCACTTGAGAAGTGTCCTAACCTATCTATCCTACCCCTTACACATGTGTGAATATATCTCACACATGTGAAGCCACACTACCTCTTACACATGTCATAACATAGCCACCCTATCTCTTTTATGAGCATCCTTAAGTATACTCACACATGTGTGAGCAAGCCTATCTCTCTTCCCCATGCCACGTGTTAATTTAAATTGATTAAATATTATCTTTATTGATCCTCGATTTATGTGTTCTCAAGCGCTCTTCATAAATAATGTCTTTTAATTTTTGAGGGGCGTCATTATATTTCCAACTTACCCACTCCAAATAGGAGAGCCCCTCATTGGAAACACATGCTACTTAGTTTCCTTCCCTATAAGTATGCATTAACCTATATTGATTGGGGCACTCAATCATCCTTTTTGAATCTTCCAATAGATTCTTTATTGTCCATAGGGAATTAGAATCTCCCTTAAAAATGTATATGATCATTTTGGAGTTGCCTTCTATTAAAACTTTGTGAAATCCCCTTTCCTTAACCCTCTTCAAACCCTACCAAACAAAAGTTTTCTCCACCTCATTACTAGTCCCAATACCTAAATATTTAGTGTATCCTTCAATAAGGAGGCCCTTGTGGTCTCTTAAAAGTCTTCCAATAGTAGCAACTCCTGGATTACCTTTGGAACACCCATAGAAATTAAGCTTAATCTAGCCATCACAAGGAGGGGTCTAGATAGTCATCCTTTTGCTAAAAATCTTGGCCTAATTGATTCTACTTAAATCCTTTTTAATCCCCAAATTTTGTTTAATTTTGAGGTCCCTATAGGATGGCATTAGTTTGGAGAAGTCAAAATTTATCGAGTTTAGATTGTCCTATATTTGTTGTTTTATGCTTAGGAAAACCTCCATGTTTCTTCTCCGTTGATCTCTAAAAACCTTATTATCTCTTTCTTTCCATAGACTCCATGACACAAATGGGGGGATTCTCTTCCACAGTTCCACAATAATTGGGTGGATAGAAGAGAAATTTTTCCATTGTTCAATAAAATCCCTAAGGGAATGAAGAAACACCCAATCAATCATTAGAATACTTAATACATAAGTCCATACCTCTCTAGAAAACGGACAATGGAAAAACAAATGGTTAAAATTCTTAGCCTCTTCATAGCGGAGTGAGCACTGGTTAAAAAAATAAAAACCCTTAGAACATCAATTATGAGAATACTACCTTGGGAAGCAACCTACTGTAAGCATCTCATCTTTGGGATGAGTTCAATATTCCATATTTTATTTTGGTCAAAGATATAAGGGGGGAGAATAGGTTGATCCATCATGGTGTAGGAAGATTTGATAGGAAAAACCCTTGAAGTGTTGCTTCTCCAAATCCAATCACCTTCACTGTTATGATAGAAGAGAAGGTAATCTCCAATTAAAGGGTCTAAGAGGAGAGAGGATTCAAATCAATCATTCGTGTTGCCTCCCCTAGGGCCCCTTAAACTAGATAATTGGTCATTAATTTTTTTCCAGTTTGGGGAGTCCCCTAGTCGATATAGTCGTATTTAAGAAGTTCCCATTTAGTCTTATAAGCTCCTACTTGATATGATTCAGTTGATTAACAAAGGACAACAAAAATCCCTTCCCCAAGCATCATCCTAAAATCTAATCTTTTTTCCATTATCGACCCTTGTTTTGATCCCTTGCTTGAGAGTTTCTTATTTTTATTATGTTGTTCTAGACAATCAATCCCTTAGGCTAGTCAATCTCTAATTCATGTTGGTTAATGACTTAATTTCTTGTTATTTTTTGCTATGTATTGAATTAAAATCCAACCTTATGTAAACTTTGGAATTTAACTCCATTCCACCAATCCCTTTTTTCTTATAAATTTGGGTTGTAATTTAGTTTTCTATATAAAATAGTTTGGTTATCACAATACCTATAAGTTAGGATAAATAACTTTTGATAATAATAAAAAATATATCTTATTTAAATTCCTTTATCAATGCATTATCTACTAAACATCCTTCCTAAAAAATAAAATCTCACATCCTTAATTATAAAATAACATTAAAGGAAAAGACAATGATTATTATTTCTAATATCAAGCATGCTATAGATGAAATTTTTTATTTTAGCTACAAATCTAACAAGAACAGTGAGATTTAATAAATATTCCAATAATATGTTACTGTCCCAATAGTAATATGTAAATTACTTGTTACACCATTTCAAAATTAGAAACTTCACAAATGATATTCTTAACTCTCTCTTCATATCTATATATGGTGTAAGTGTGTCGCAAAAAAGTGTAGCCTTGACACTTTTCACTCATTTGGGCCTTTCCTATGGGCTTTGGACCCCTTTTTACCCCTTTCGAAACCTTATTTCAAAGTGTTGTACAGAGTTGAAATAAAATTTCATAGTTTCCTAGGCCTGTCATCACTAAATCAACCCTTTCTTATGTTTAAATGACCCCTTAATCCTCTTATAGGTCCAACTTAAGTGTGTTTCGGAAGACAATCCCGTGAAACATTATTAATCACATCTTAATTCTTGACAACCACTCAAAATTTCCCTAGTGGACTAAGTCACCACCTTGGGTGACTTAGTCTCATGTGGCATAAAAATCAAATTTAACTCAAAATTCTTACAGGATATTGTCTCCTAAACCCTAGGGTCGGCCTGTGATGTGTTATTTTCGCGGAATTAGGGAATAAAATGTATAAATAAGGGTTTTTCCCTCATTTTCAATCCTAATCTAGCAAGAAATCTATCTTCCTCAATCATTCACTCATCTCTCATTCAACCTTCTTCTCAAGAAAGCTAGGGTTTTGAGTATTCTAAGTCATCAAGACATCTCTCAAGAAGCACTCAAGGGCTAAATCCTCCATTGATGCAACTCAAGATCAACCATCATGGCAAGGTAAACTCCATTGTTTTATGCTTGTTTACATTATTCCATCATTTTGGTTTGATTACTCAAAAGGGGTTTGACCAAGGCAAACCCCCAATCCCTAAAAATCAATATTTCTCTTTCTCTTCTTGTGTGTTTGTAGATTTAGGTGCTTTGAGGGTTTGGAAAATATTGAAGAATGGATTGAAGACTTGTTCAAGATACATCTTTGTTGGCTAGGGTAAAAAATCTACAAAAAAGTCACTTTCAAGCTTAAGAATCAGAATTCCAGAAGCGGACACTTGTGGAGAATTGAAGTGCAGACCAGGGGCTTCCATTTCCACTCCCTAATTTTTAGAAATGCAGAAGTGGACTAAGTCACCAACAATGGAAACTCAGTCCCACTGAACCTACTTTTCAGAGGTTTTTGTAGATTTAAACACCCATTTAGCAGAAATGGGCTCTAGACTAGTTTTTCTAGATCTAGGACTAAGTCGCTTAGATTGGCACAAGTGTCCCAAACAACATCAACAACATTTCCAACCTCCAATCCAATCTGTAACTCACTCCCAACTGCACTCCTTCATTTCTATTTATTTTTGTAGTAGTTTGCTTATGTCTTGCTTAGGTCATTTGTATATCATTATGTGTTTTCAAACATAGTTGCATTTTCTAGGTTTTACATTAATAGTTAGTTTCCATTTTCAGTTTATTGCATTTAGATCATTGCACATGGACACATTCACACACATCACATCAACCCTAATATTTGAATGAACACCAAGAATACTTAGTGTGAAAGAGGTATTGTACCAACCAAGCTCCTAGGTGGAAAACCCTAGGGGCCTATTGGGGAATCCTCTTTCCCTATTTCATTTTTGGTGCTTCATTTTGGTGAACCTGACCTCTGAATACCCTTCCTTTTTGGTTAATATTCCATTGTCTTAGAATTAGCTTGCATTAGTGAAGTTGCATTCTAGGGTTTCTAAATTTCTAGTGAAAGTGCATATAGGTTGCATTTTTGCATCTTAAATCATTGAAAATTTATGAAATCCTGCATTTTCATCCTAGATCTGCATTAGACAACATAGAAAACATCCAAATCCCTCAAAATATTCTTCTTTTAAGCTTTTATTTTGTGGTAGTAACTATCTGTATCCATTGGTTGTGTTTTTGTTACATTCGTTTCATTAAAACTAGCTTAAATTAGCTCATTTCATGCATTACTTAGTTTGAATTTTACATATACTACATTTATTTTTCAGATTGTTGCATAGTGTAATCAGAAAATTAGCTTGTATCCCCTCTGAAAAATTGCATTTCAACATTTCACTTTAAATTATTGCATTGCACTTTCTTTTCTTCTTTTCTTATAGCATGTTTTCTTTTAAGAGATGTGGCTTTGATTTGGTTTCAAATGGATTGCATAAATACAACATCCCTTCTTATGAGTTAAATGTAGATTTCAATAATGAATTCATTAAAGAACATGTTAATTACCAAACCATTGACACAATTCTTAACATTACATTACCCCTTGATGAGGATGTTAGTGTTAACAATCATAACAATCATACTTGTGCTTCTCCCTATACCTCTCCTATTAATGACGAAGGTATTTTTGTGAAAGAAGGTATAAGAATTGAGGGTCTTGATTGTCCCTCTCATCATCCCCATTCTGAAGACACTAAACAACAAATTGATGACATCATAAACACATTTCTAGACATTACCCTACCCAACCATGATGATCACAATTATCTTTCTCCTAATATCCCTCCTCGATGCCAAGAGGATAGGTTGATGTTAGACCATGTACCTATTACAAGTCATGAGAATATTGACCCTCCCTTCCCTCATACTCCTACCATTTGGGAAAATTTGTTTGAACATCCGAGTGGTCCTTCTCTTGATGCCTCCTGGGTAAAAGTACAAAATTGTGTCACACTTTTATAAAGGAAATGGCCAACACTAATCCAACTTTTAAACTTGAATCACTAAAAAGTGATATATATGTTTTGAATTTTGAAATGATGTAAACTAATAAAATATTTATTTTTTAGTATATTTTATGTTTCTATTTGTTTTAAAAAAGTAAAAAATTATTTGAATATAGTTTTTAATAAATTAACACTATAATTTAGTTGTTGATAAAATGGTGAAAAATGAAGTTACATGAGATGTCAATCTTTATATAGTAAATTTAAATTTTTTCCTTCAATGTTTTTGTGTGTATTTATAGCTTGAAGTTTTAGGGCATGGATATATTCTTTTCCAATTTTGATAAATATATATTTTTAAATAAATATTAAAATGTGTGCGTATTAAAATTAGTTGTTTCAAGTCAACATCAACTTTCATATTAATTTTTTTATCTAAAATAGAAAATATATTATACCATCTTGATATAGATTCTTATATCTAGGGCATCATATTTTTTTCAAAAAATTTAATAAGTTTTACTATTTTTCCTTGACATGGTGATCAACCTAATTTTTTGTGTTGATAACATACTTTTAGTAAAAATAAAAAGGAAAATATAAATAATAATTGAACTATTTAAATATATAAATTTTTGAAAAGTAAACTTATGGATCTATGAAAGGGTATTTTTATATTTTTTAAAAAATATTTTTTGGGTATGTGCAGGATCATCATGGAAAAAATAGACCCTTAAGTGGCAATAAAATTCAGAAAATCAGAGTTAGGCAGCTTGACGTAAAAATTTGAATAAGTTATCTATATTATTTCAAAAACATGTAAGAATAGAATCTGTAGAAAATTGAATGTAGTTTGTAAACTACTAGGTTTTTTTAAAAAAAAAAAAATTATTTGGTGAAAATTTGAAATTTCAATGCAGTAGTACTTAAATTTCAGGGAAAAAATAAGAAGTAGGTGTTTGTTTGACCACCCTAACCACAATAAAATGATAATATTTTTTTATAAGATTTTAGATATAAGTAGGGGACTCATGTCCCGATGTGATGCATATTTTTTTGTAATTTTTTCCCTAGTAAATAATTAATTATGATTTTTTTATTACAACTTTTAAAAAATATAAAAACTCATATGTCTAACCACCTTAACTTGGTCAAAACTTCATGAAATTCAATTTTTTTTTTTTTAATCCTATAGTATGTGAAGCATGTTTTGGATTCAAAAAATGTGATACTATTTGAAAGCTATATAGATTTTTTTTAATCAACCTATCAATCAGGACTTTAGTCGTAATTCAAATAGAAAATGAATAATAAATATTTATTAAATTCAAAGTAAAGCATAATTTATATTGGTGGAAATCGGAGAATCTCCTTTAAAAACCCTTTTCATTTCATCAATTTTGGGTAAAAAAAAAGTCGTCAGCCACATGGGCCATCACATCACTTAGATATCGCCACTTTTTGGCCCATCATGATCTTGCACATACCCTTTTACATGGGTAGAAGTTATCAAAACATGAATTTTTTCAAATAATTTTCTTTTTTTGGTAAATTGAACTCAAAGTGGTACTAAATATGCATTTAGCCAACAATTTTAGTTGGAAAATTTGTGTACATATATAACTTAGCTAAAATGAATCTTACAAGATCATATATTTGACCAAAATTAATTTTTGGTTAAAAATACTTAAGTTCACTTGTGTTGATACCCTCCCCTACTTGTGATGAAGATAGTGGTGACCATCTTCCAAGATCTCGTACTAGGGTAGGTAGTATGGAACAAGAGAATGAGACCTTAAACAAATAGGACATTCAAATTAAACCCTCTCTTAATCATCCCACAATTGATAATCCCATCATTGATTATTCCCCTCTTTGTGATGAGGTCATTTTAGAAGAACCAACCCTCGAATTTCAAGACCATGTGCTTTTTCATTCTCCTAAACCCTCTCCTCCTAAGGAGGATATCATGAAGCAAGACAAGGATGATATTGAAAATAATAATGTTATGTCCTTCGAAGAAGATGATGAGGCAACATTGGCCTCTCACTCGCTCAAGGATATTAATATTATTCAACCTCAACTTATCCTTTACCCACCCTCACACAAACAACAACCTCAAAACCAACTCGAACTCATCCTCTATCCTCCTTCAGAAAGACCTAAACCTGAATTTATCCTCTACCCACCTAAGAATAATGTGTCATAATAGTCGAGTTATAATACAGTTGCTCACACATATTACACTAGAAACACTCTGCAACCCCAAAAACCAATCTCCACACCCTTACCCAATCCCATCTTACCTGCTACCCCTTTCCTAAACTCATAAATTAGGGAGTATGATCTTGTTGACCAACTTAATAATACTCCTGCTAAGATCTCATTATGGGATCTTATTCAAGCCTCCCCTCACTACCATAACATGATGCAAAATGCCTCGCAACCAATTCCTATCCCTTCTAATGTGCAAATAAATGACATAGCGGCTATGATTCAAGGCTTGAATTCTGACATTTTTTTCCACCAAAGTGAGCTCCCTCCTTTGGACATGCAAAAACAAGCTAAAGCTTTCGTAATGATATCTCAATACAAAAGAATCAGGATAAAGTGAACACTTGTTGAAAATGGCTTTGCTGTTAATGCGTGTAGTGTAAATCTTCTAGATAGGTTGCATGTGGATAAATCAAAAATTCAACCTACCTTTTTATCTATCAGTGGATTTGACAATGTAGAAAAAAATCGCTTGGTGAGATCACTTTGCCTCTTACTATTGGAATGACTACATTAGGCACACTGATCCTTGTTATGCCACAAGATTTTTCATATAATCCCATCTTAGGCCATCCGTGGATTCATGTAATGAATGGGGTGTCGTCTACTCTTAATCGTAAGATGAAATACATCTACAACAATAAAGTGTACACACTTGATGTCGATCCTGAGTTGTTTAGTGTCTTACAACTTGAGAAAAACAAATCCAAACCCTTCAACACTTCAACACCAACCAAACAAGTGTAACTCATACCAAAAACACCCTTAGCCGATGATTGGGGTTCCTTAGACTTCACACCTCCTTTACTAGGAGAATCCAAGATCATAAATAATGACTTTGAAGAGGGAACCGCAGTCTTGTCACCACAAGACTCGGTCGATCCTTTGAAAGAATCCACCTCAACAAATTTAGACCAAGAAGCTCACAACGAACAAAAACCTGATCCAAAATTAGTGAAAAAGCTTTATGGAAAAGGTTATGATCTCATGAAACAACTTGGCTATAGTGGAAAAGGATGTGGTGCTAATGAACAAGGTATCTATACCCCTATCGATCCTAACATGTAAACGACACGTCATGGTCTTGGATTTTGTAATTTCATTGAAATTGTCAAACCTTCATCCAACACCACCAGTATCCCAAAACATTCCTCTCAACCTCCTCCACCCCTAGCGTCTCCTAAACCGATGGACACTAGTGGTCTAGCACATGATCCTTTGCAACAAAAAAAAACAAACAAATAAACATTTTCTTAATGTCATCTCGCAACCCACTCATGATTTAGATTTTGCACATTCCATTAAAGGAGTGTACAACATCTCACAATCTAAAGTGCCTTGCATACGTATGGCATCCTATACTAAGAAAGACCCTTCTTTGTCACAAGCTAAAGGAATACCTTCTACCTTTGATCAAGAGGGTATCTTGTTGAGACTCCCCCAAGATCACTTGATCTCCCTTCCTCCCAAAATCCGAAAGAAATTATCTTCCAAGAATTCATTTTGCATATATCATAGAGCCCACAATCACTCCACTAATGAATGTAAGGCCTTGAATAGAAAAATCCAACATATTAAGGATTTTGGTGTTCTTCCTTATGTGGGGGCACCTCATTCCTCTAATCCATACTGATTTTCACTCTTACTTACATCTCATCATCACTTCCTTCCTCACCCTTGTCCTATACTAAGTGGGGGCAACGAGTTAGTTAGCCTTGTCCTCATATGTCACTTTTTGTTGTCTCTTTTCACTAGTCGTTAACCTTTCATGAACATATAAGATCAAGCTTGGGATGTGGATGACATGTCTTAAGTTGACTTGCATGTGACATACTACCCTTTTCATGATGTAGCTTATCAAAAATATATGAATTAGCATAGGGCTTTTCAAACAAGCTCTCATGTCTTCTCCTTCTTCTACTTTAAAGCACATGCTCACAATAATGGTGTTAGCAACCACTTTAAAGTGGGATCATACATCGACACTCACATTTCCTTGTGGGATTTTATTTTTCTTGTTATTCCATCTCTTGGAAACATTAAGTACAATGTTGCCCATGATGAGACATTGCACTTGTCCTCTCTTACAAAGAAGATGAGCCCATTTGTATTTTTCCTCTCTTGGAGACATTACACAAGTTGTTCCTTAAGATGAGACAGTGCACGAACTAAGAAAAATCCCTTTGAATAATCCTTACACCATTTTCACATTTACAACATCATTTTCTTTTGTGGCACCTTATAAAAGTTATCATGAGGTATAAATTTGGTATGGTTTGAGTGGTAAGCCCAACTATCGGCACAAAATTCCCCATAGCCACCTGTGTGTGTGAGTACATGCTAGCCAAATGTATGTTTCTCACCTTTTGGACCTTCTCACCCAGTGGAAAACCAAGAGTCTTGTCACCCTAGAGTGAGTACACATCTCTTCTTGGAAAAATAGCCTAGATCTGATCCACAACTAGCTAGACAAATAGTCGAAACTTGATCAAACTTTTTACTTTCGTTCTTCTCTTCTCTTAATCCTTGTCATTGCATGATCATGTATCTTGTTTTACTGCAAATCATTCAACCTTGAATGTGTCCTTTTTCATTTATGTCGGTTTGACTTATAATCTTGAATCCTAGGGTCTTGACCACCTCCTTCATCTTTGTCATCCTTTACCATCTCCATGCGGCTACTTTAGTGTGAGTTTGAATCAAGTTCATACTCTCACAAAAGTGGGGGCTAAATGTGTTGCAAAAAAGTGTAGCCTTGACACTTTTCACTCATTTGGGCCTTTCCTATGGACTTTGGACCCATTTTTACCCCTTTCCAAGCATTATTTCAAAGTGTTGTAAAGAGTTGAAATAAAATATCACACTTTCCTAAGCCTTTCATCACTAAATCAACCCTTTCTTATGTTAAAATGACCCCTTAATGCTCTTATAGGTCCAAATTAAGTGTGTTTCGGAAGACAATCCCGTGAAACATTATTATTCACATCTTAATTCCCCGTGCAATGACTCAAAATTGCTCAGGTGGACTAAGTTGCCACCTTGGGCGACTTAGTCCCATGTGGCATAAAAATAAATGTTAACTCAAAATTCTTGTGGGATATTGTCTCCTAAACCCTAAGGTTAGCCAGGGATGTGTTATTTTTGGGGAATTAGGGAAGAGCATGTATAAATAAGAGTTTTTACCATATTTTCAACCCTAATCTAGCAAGAAATCTATCTTCCTCAATTATTCACTCATCTCTCATTCAACCTTCTTCTCAAGCAAGCTAGGGTTTTGAGTATTCTAAGTCATCAAGACATCTCTCAAGAAGCACTCAAGGGTTGAATCCTCCATTGCTACAACTCAAGATCAACCATCATGGCAAGGTAAACTCCATTATTTTATTCTTCATTACACTTCCATAATTTTGGTTTGATTACTCGAAAGGGGTTTGACCAAGACAAACCCCCAATCCCTAAAATCAATATTTCTCTCTTCTTGTGTGTTTACAAATTTAGGTGCTTTGAGGGTTTGGAAATCATTGAAGAATGGATTGAAGAATTTTTGAAGATACCTCTTTTTTGGCTAGGGTAAAACATCTACAAAAAGTCACTTTCACGTCTGTGAATCCGAATTTTAGAAGTGGACACCTGTGGAGAACCGAAATGCAGACCGATGGCTTCCATTTCCACTCTCTGATTTTTAGAAATTCAAAAGTGGATGAAGTCACCAACAATGGAGACTTAGTCCCATTGAATGTTCTTTTCAGAGGTTTTTGTAGATGTGGACACCCATTTAATAGAAATGGGCTCCTGACCAGTTTTTCTAGATCTGGGACTAAGTCGCCCAGATTGGCACAAGTATCCTAGTCAACATTAGCAGCATTTCCAGCTTCCAATCCAATCTACAACTCACTCCTAGTTGCACCCTTTCATTTCTCTTTATTTCTATAGCAGTTTGCTTATGTCTCTTAGGTCATTTGTATATCATTATGTGTTTTCAAACATAGTTGCATTTTCTAGGTTTTACATTAATAGTTAGTTTCCATTTTCAGTTTATTGCATTTAGATCATTGCACTTAGAAACATTCACACACATCACACCAACCCTAATATTTGAATGAACACCAAGAATACTTTGCACGGAAGAGGTATTGTACCGACCAAGCTCCTAGGTGGAAAACCCTAGGGGTCTATTGGGGAATCCTATTTCCCTATTTCATTTTTGGTGGTTCAGTAAGAAAATGAAAGATGACCCTTATATTTTTCAATAAGCTCTTTAAAATATAAATTTAAAATCACTTTTTTCTTAGTTTTTCTTGAATTTAAAATTTCTCAATTTTCTTGGTGTATTCTATCTAAGGTATTTCCTTAAGATTTGGATTGATCCATTTGGGTTTTTCCTTATTTTGTTTCCCTTTCTAGGATATAAACCTCTCAAGCATATCTACTAGTTTCACACTAGAGTCCAACCTACATGAAATTTGATCCATGGCATGTTTAAGAATTTTAAACTTGGGCCTTTTTCTACACATGTGATTCTCTTTGGGGATCAACCTAGAATTCCTACTAAGTTTAGGAAAATATTGCATGGTTTTAAAGCGAAAATATTGTTCAATATTGAAATAAATAAATAAATATTCTCTTTTTAGGAGCTCATGTTGATAATAATTTCTCTATATGTATACTAAATCCATTATTTTCTCTAATGTTCTCATGTAGATACAAGTGCATGCTATTACAGTTTCTCAACCAGAGGCTCTCCTTGGTCACTTGGGTATGCACCCTAAATGAATGCAAGAGTCTCACTATCCTCTCCCTCAAATAGAGGCTAGTCACCTCCTTAGGGGCACCGATAAGAAAATTGGTCATCTCTCTTAGATTAAAAGTCAATATTATGTGAAATTTGGAATGCGATGTCATTCCACCCATATTTTTTCTTATAATTCTTGGTGTTCGTTTGCTTCTTTGTAAGTTATAATGTATAAAACATCCATTCATTAGAATATTTTTTCTTTAAAAATACACTTCTTTGGGTACTAGAATACTTATGGATTATAATAAATCACTTTAGATAATAATAAAAAATATATGACTTATTTAAACTCCTTTATTAGTACATTATCTGTTGGAGTAAATGGTTTTTATCATTTACCATGCTCAAGTTTTACTTAGGAAAATATTATTAGATATTAATTATTTAGGTGTATATAATTTTATTAGTTATTGTCGGTTATTTATTTTATCGACTTGCATCTTGCCTTTATAAGAAAGATTTTGTACATTAAATTCTTCATCTCAATTTATTCATTCACTCATGGTGAAATAGTGTATTTCTTCTCTCGCATTCTAAAGATTTTTGTCATAGATGGTGATCCTAGGCTCGGTGGTTTCCACCAGCATGGTATCAAAGGTCTGCCCATTCTTCTCTCCTTCCCTTGAGAGTTTTCATTTGATGTTTTTTGAGATTCAAATCAATTTTTAAATTTTTTCTCAATTGGTGTTGGAATACATTCAAAAGAATGTTCATCTTCGACCCCTATAGTTTCAGAGCCACGAATTTCATTTGAGCAGTTGCAAACTGAAGAGGCATGATTTTTTGTTGAAGAGAACTTGAATCTTGCACAAGAGGTCGTAAATCATTGCTACAGGAATAATTTTTTGTGTTGAGGCATGATTTATCTCATCCACAAGGCGAAGTTAATTGTTGGAGGGCATGATTTTATGGTGCAAGTTCACATTTTATTTTTTTGTAACCTTTTAATCATTTTGTAGAGTGCATCCCTATATTTGGTGGCAATATTAACTCTATCCCAAATAAGGGATGATTGCATCTATTTTGGGTCCCAACTCTAATCAGAAACCCTCACCATCATTCTAGCCACACATCCACTCGAGCTAGGCTATTTGGGAGAAGCTACCAAGGTTTGGACTTGAGGTCCATCATATGAAGCTGAGAATTAGGGGTTTCCTATGGATTTAAAGAAGGGTTATAGAAACTGAGAAAGGAAGCGGTAGTCGTGTGATCTGTGTGCTGTAGAATGTTAATTACTAGTTGGTCATGGCATTTGTTTGAAGGGATTTTCCTAGTTGTTGGTGCACAGTTTTTGAGTAAACTCCACGGTTTATTGGAGGCGTGAGTTTATTCTTGTTGGGCATGAAAAAATTCACTTTTTTTTAACCTTGTTGCAAAACAATTATCTCACATTGGTGAGAAATCGGGAAAAACTAGTCTTTTAATTGCCATGTGCTCTCATTGTTGCATGAGGTAAGGCTTGCAGTTGTGTTGATTATCTATTTCCTACATGGATCAAACGGTTTCTGCTTGTGAGGATCATGGGTTAATTGCAAAGGTGATTAATTATTATTTTTTATTAAATTTTTTTGAGACTCAGGTACACAATTAGTCTCTTTTTTTTTAGTGATATTTTTCTGGATGATAGAAAAATAAATCTTGAGGGGCTGCATTGGTTGATATTTTTGGAGGTTTCAGTTGTATTAGTTTGGTGTATTTTTATTTTTGGAGGTTTGTTGTCATGGCTACCCCTGATTCATTTGAACTTTTAACCCCCCATAACTACAATACCTAGAAGATTAAAGTTCATAGGTTGCTCCAATCTAAGGGTTTGTGGTCCACACTAAGTGATAATCAACCCACATTTACCAAGGAGTATGAAACATTTTCTCATAGAAACAAATGTGAAAAATCTATTGATCTGATATCCTTGCATGTTTCTAATAGTATTATTTTCCATATTGAGGAGTGTAATAAACCCAAGGAGGTATGGGATGAGTTACAAAACCAGTTTGGTTAGGTCAGTGAGTTTCATCCTTTGCAACTAGAGGCAGAATTAACTTCTCTTTCCCTTGATACATTTCCTTCCGTTGATGATTTCCTAGTCAAGTTCAAATTTGTGAGTTAACAATTGGTGGGATGTGGGAAGGGTAAAACTGATAAGGAGTCCATTTTTTTATTTTGTCTAAGTTGAGAGGGCTATTTATAGTTTTTTCTTCTACTATTTACTCCACCATGGATGCTTTGGGCAATGCTTTCATAATGCCTTCTTTTGAGACATTTTATGACTGTTTGATGACGGATGAAGCCAAACTTTCCCAGTTAGAGGGGGTCTCTATGAATCATGCATTAGTTGCACAAGAATCTTACAAAAAGGGAAGAAGAAACCACCTAAGGCTAAGAAACAGTCTAATGAGTCCAGTTCTTCAAAAGAGGATAAACCTAAGAAGGAGAAGTCTAGTTGTTTTATTTTGAATGAAGATATAAATAAGGAAACATTGAAAAAGGCCATATCATGCACAATTTCAAATATTTCTCCTCAATAGTTCATACTTCAAATATTAAATGATCTTTTAAACAGAGTTCAGATTCCAATCCGATAATAGTTTGAGTTAAACTAGATATAACATGCTAGAGTGAAGCAGTGTTCTACATACTTTAATTAAAATACTTTCTATAACTATGGAAAACTAAAGAACTTCTTTCCAGAAAGGAAAAATTTAGGAACTCATTTTTTCTATTGCCACCTCAAATTTACAGCTATAAAGGAGAGAGAAACGCCACCTCCACCTTGAAGTAATTACTGGCAGATTTCTACACTTGATAGCTCAGAATTTAATCATAGATCTTTAATTAGGTCATGAAAATTGTCGCTCATCAACTCTCAACTGGTACATTAATATGCCTTAGATATTTAGCAAGATTTCCCTCCATAAATGCTAGGATCCTAGAAAATATCCTAGAAAAAGTCTTATTGACAAATCACTTGGCTTGGCAGAACCAACTCAAATCCTTCTCTTGAAAAGAAAAGAAAAGTACGCTCTGAAAAACTCTAAAGAGAAGACTCCTTAGAACAACTTCCTTGTAGTGAAGAGACAATGTGTCGAGCGGGCAGGTATTCTTAGATTTGCAAAAAACATTTTTGAGAAATATTTCGTCAAGCTGACACATGGCCCAACTTTCTCCCAAAAGGAAGGCGATAAACAAAATGCATGCAACCACCAAGTGGCACATTGCACGCCTTTTGGAACCAAAAGTTCTTTTGCACGTGGATCCTCTCGAAGCCAAAAAGTAAAAATCCAAAAATCAAAAGACTAAGGAAAAATTTGCTTGATAGTTTTGGTGACTCACAAGGGGCCTTCACTTGCGGAGGCATGAACGTAGACCTCTGTAAATTCCTGGTGTTTGAGGAAGGTAGAATGTTGCATCTCCCAATCCACATTAGTCGGTAGGACAAGATTGAAAATGACCCTGTATGCCTGATCTAGCTCAAAAACGTTTTTAAAAGAAACAAATCCCCATCTTGTTGAAATAGCTCCAAGGTGATAATAGAGATGAAAAAGCAAAATAATCTTACGCTCGACATCATCTAAAGTGCAGTTTGCACTCGAACTTGGGAGTTCTATAGAATTTTGAACTTTATTTATGATTTCATTTGTAATCTGCTCAACTGATAGCACATCTCCATTTAGTGAAAGAATGCTCCTAGAGGTAATATGAAGCTATGTAAGGCACTAAAATCCTTCTTGATTTTGTCAACCCTCTTGTTTAGCACTACCTGGCATTCCTTTCTCTTTGCTACAACCTTGTGATAGTGGGAGAATTCACTTGCTTTGTTGGAGGAAGCCCTTCAATCTAAAATTCCTGCATTTCTTAGAGCCTCATCAGTGGCCACACACAACCTAAAAATTAGACTTTGGGACTCTACTACTCGGGGGGCATACTCCTATAAAATTTGGTCATCCAACAGGCCAACCTTTTCATTTAACTCCTGAGCATCCTTCAAAAATTGTAGAGTTGGTTTGTGGATGGCGAGCACAACTATGATTCGCTCCCAATAGGTAGATACCAGCCTTTTCAACACAGGAAAGTTGCAAATATTTAGGCAACTGTTAGCTCTTGATGTAATTGAGCTTCTTTTTCTTTCACATTCTCCTCCATTTGATTCCTCTCCTTGAGGAAATTTTCTAACTCAGAGCCTAATTTTTCGATCTCCTAATCATGAGTCTGCATAGTGGACTCGACCTCTTTCTTTTCATGTTTTAACTTTTCTACTTCCACCTGGGTCTTTTGCAAGTTGTCAGAAGCCTGAGATTAGACGTCGTCAAACTCTCTCTCTATGCTTTCCTAAGAAAGTTGGTGCTTTGCTTTTGATTGGTGTTCAATAGCAAGCTCAACTTTCAACCTATCAATTTCAGCATATATTTGAGACAGTTCACCTTGGGCCTCCACAAGCGATCTTGTTGCTTTCTCCTGTTGGTCCTGTATTTGCCTTATGCGGGCCATTTCGAAATATCAGGCTTTGATTTCTGTCTGCATCCTATTCACTATTTCCCTTACATTTTCTAATTTTTCCTCGTGCTTCTTCAATTTCTAATCTTGCCTCTCATAATCTATGTATACTACCTTCTAAGTGGTCTTGGCTATATTTACCTTGTTGTGCAGGAGAATTTCACTCAAATCCAGACCCAAGGCCCTGATGTCATAGTCCTCTATTTGTATTTTTCCTTTGGGTCGGGCTACGAGCGACTTCATGGTAGAAATCCATAGAGAATTCCACTCTTCATTGAAATAGGTTTGAATTTTCTTGATGGTCAATAGTTCAGCGTTCTTCAACAACCTTTTCTACTTCTTGGCTTGTCGGGCCCGCTTAGTTGCTTCAAAATTCTCTTGAAGAGTATGTGGGGTGTCAATGCTTTGTTCTGTGATGGAAGCACCAGGAGGAAGACTAAAATGAATAACAAAAGGAGAGACCTCAGAAGTATGAGCATGTGGGTAGTAAAATGGGAGAGTAATCATGGAAAATGGTGGGATGCCCAATTGAGATTGGTCCCGAGAAAGACAAGTTGGAGTAAAAAGGGAAATAGGAGGAATGAAATATTTTTGCCCCAATGAGGATGGACCTAGGGTAATGGGAAAAATGGGTGATTCTACTTTCTTGATAGGGGCCCTAGAAAGGGAAATTAAAGAATCAATAGCAGTTGAAGTAGATGTTGCCCGCTTAACACACGGGGGTACATCACAAGGTGTATTAAAAATAGTAGGGAGTTCATTGAGAACCAAAAGATCGGAGTCCATAGATGGAGGGTTCTTTTCAACGGATGGGGGCAAAGGAGTAATTAGAGATGTAATAATAGGAAGAAGAGGGGGAAAGAGACTTACCTAGACCACGACGGTTGGAACATTTTGCAGAATGAACTCCACTTATTCTTCTCCCCCAACTACTACTTCAGGTGCGCTAGGTCCTGAACTCACCTCCTCTTTTCTCTACTTGAACTGGCACATTCTGATCCTTTAGCGGATGATCCTGCTGAAGCTTGGCCCTCTTATTCTACAATACACCCTCTTGTGGACCGTCAGTATCTATTTCCATTACTTAAAACACTGGCAGAGGATGTGGCTTGTGAGTCCTATTGCTTTGATCTTCTTCTTCTATCGGACTCCTGAGGTCAGGAAGTACAGCGTGGAAGTCGTTCCTTTGTTATCTCATGACTGGTCTTGAGGTTTCTATTGTCGGTGTTGGCCTCTCAATCATAAATTTCCTTGAATTTTTCTTCATGTGGATCTAACTCTTTGAGAAACCTATTTGGGCATCCCATCTCTTGTCGGAACCTCTAGAAATATGTCTTCTTCCTTTATGACCATCCCTTGTGCTTCATTTGATTGTTGAGGGTTTTATTTATTGGAAGGGTCCTTTGATACTCCACCCACGGTGTCGTCCACCTTGGTCGTTTGGTTGGTATGAGGGCCTTGAGTTAATGTATACTTCTTACCTTTCTTGAGTCATATTCTTCTTGAACTCCACATACTCCCAACTCTCATGTTTCAAGGTGAAAACCCTCATCGGATTATAATCCCACATGTCACAGATAAGGACTAGGCATAGGGCTGCCAACAAATTTGTAAGCTCCATCTATGCCTCCCACTTATCCAGTGTCACCTTACTATTGGCAATGCAAAGGGGAAGCGGATATAACTTTGTCTTATTACTTCCTCTACCATAGGCGTTGTCGGAAAAAGTTTCTTGACGACATGCCTCCAATGCGAAAACTCTATTCATTACAAATATGGGGAGTCAAAAATGTTCTTCGACAAAACCATGAAATTTGATAAATATGAAATCCTCTCCGAAGAAATAATCCATCAGAGTCGGCGCAGTTTTGATCCATTGCAAAAAATCAAGAGAAAAATGGCCCATAGGATGCGGCAAAAATTCTTGAAGCACCGTTCTAAGAAAATGGTTTGCAAACAAATAATAATTAATTTTTTTTGACAATACATAGGTCCACACATAAAATGGCTGACATAAACCATTTACATTGAGCCTAGACACTAGAAAATGTCTCTCCAGAAATCCAAAATTTTGATGTAGAATCAAGTGAGCCAAGAAAGAAGAATACCTAAATTTGTACTCGGTATGGTAATTCTTCAATTGCTCCAACATGCTTGCAGCTACTACATCAACAAAGTCATGGTATATCTACCCTCTCTCCCATTTGATTATTAATGCGAAGCTCATTTGGAAGGGATTGACCTCCTCGCCATTATCAAAGCTAAAAATCCAAGCGAGCATCGAGAAAAGATCATGTGTGTCACTCTTGAACTTTTTATGTGCAAGAGGAAAGACTAAATGACCTCTAGGCAGCCTTTGCTCCTTTTTCTCTTTCTCATAGAAAATTTGTCTTTGGTTTGCTTCTTCCTAGAGAATCTCCATATTTTCCTCAACAAATGGATTGGTGCCCCAATTGATAGGGATACGCAACATATATCCTGTATAGCTTCAACAAAAATCGTGACCTTGATCTGGTTGCACACAATGGTTCTAGTTTCTCTGTTGAACCTTTTGGCACATGCATCTACTAACTCTGGGCATGGGTGTATGACAAGCAACATGAACTGTGGAAAACCAAAATTCCAAAGTTGAGAGGCAAAACCCTCAAATGCACCATGATATAACATTCTTTGAAATGCTCCCTCTCTAAGTCTCTTAGGGTTTTTTTCCAATTTTGGATCAAAAATATTGTCAAAAGCATCTCACATTGCCTCTTTGGGAACACTTTTATCTACTTGTACCCTTCTACAAAATTTGAACGATTGCTTCTTAGGCACTAGGGAATTGGCGAATGAGTTCTTCCCAAAGATACTGGCAAAACTAGGCCTTCTAGATGAAGCTTTAGCCCTTCTACTAGTCATTGATGGCTCCGCCATGGTTGATTCAAGAAGATTCAAAGAGCTTCTTTATTGAAAATGGCCACTTGCCTTTGGATTCTTTGGAAAAATCAACTTTTTGGTGTAGTTAATTCCCTTAGCTCGTACATGGAGTTAAGGCTAAGCTGTTACCGTTGGTCCATTAAATGCTTCCAATGAGGTGATACGTGTGGGTTTGAGATTTGTATCCCTCGAGAATGCCAAAAACTCTATGAGAATGGAATTAGTGCATTCTCTCCACTGCCTTTCTTTGCAAATAAGCTCGTTGTCTTGGAGACCATGCCTTTATTTATGAAAATCATGCTTAAGTGATGCAAGGTACCTTTGAAAAGATTCACTCATTTAATTTGTCAAGTTTTAGCACGTTAATCCATGTCTTTTCGCATAAGTAAGCTAGCTAGTGTTTATGATGGCAAAATACACATGTCGATGATCAGCTTATGTGACCATTTACTCCCAACACCCAAATTTAATTTTTAGGACCTTATGTCAGATTCTCCATACGATTTATCCCCTATCTTTTTGTTGCCTTGGTATTTTTCCCATTGTCATCCGGCCAAAAATAGACTTTCTACTGTTTGGGTTTGCTAACACCTCTTTTCTATAGATAGCTATTGTACCTTAATGTAATATTCATTCAAAAATAATATTTTTAGTTTAGCCAACCTTTTTGCTATCTCCATTCTTCCCTTCGCTTTGCTACTTTTAGCTATGTCTGTTGGACTAGGCACTCATGTTCACTTGCTTCCATGAAGGCCACAATATGCCTTCACCGGGGAATCACTACTGGTAGAATTAAGCGCCTAGTGAAGATGTGTGACTGTCTTGGGATAATTAAATTTCGATGGGTTGATGACCAAGACTTTATCAAGGATGAGAACGAGATGAGAAAAAAATACAACATTGCATCTCGCTTTGTGGCCTTCTCCTGGACCTAAATATTGCCAAACCCATGATTGTCGACCTATGTCGTTGAATGTTTTATGCCTCTCTAATGGAAGGGCTTGGAAATATTGTGCAAGTTGTTATCCCAGGTGTTGGCATTCCAAGTGCAATGGACCTTCGTAGGTGCATTAATCATGGGATAGATGTCCCATGGTTACCCTTTTTGACCAACTTTCACACTATGGACCTTGAAGGCCAACGTTCACTGTCTCTTTGTCGCTCAGACCCAATGCGCTTGATTAACCTAATTAGGTTTTTATTAGTTGAATTCACTAACCCATTTCGTTGTGGGTATTAGTTTCATGAAATCTTGAGGTAGATCTCATTCTTGATATAAAAATACGACATTCTCGAACATACAAGGGCCTGAGCATTGTCGGATATGACGATTTTTGGTGAACCAAATCTAGTCACCAACTCTTCGAGGAAATTGACAATCTCACCTTCTGTAGCAATTTTAAGGGTGATGGCCTCTGGCCACCTTGTGAAGTAATCAGTCATCATGAGGATCCATTTGTCGCTAGCACTAGAGATAGGATTTATCATTATGAAAAAATCCAAACCCCATTGAGAAAAAGGCTCTTTGGTGATAATTGGACTTAAGGGCAAGATAGACTTTTTTTTTGCCAACAAAGAATTGGCACTGAGTACAATTTTGCACCCAATGGTGTGCTTCAAAAAACATTGAGGGCCAATAATATCCTACTCGCATGATTTTCAAGGTGGTAGTCTTGGCAGAGAAGTGTCCACCCTCAGGATTGTTGTGGATTTCCTTAAGAACCCTTTCCACTTGGTGCTTATCAAAACATCAGAGAAAGACACCATCATAATTCATTTTAAGTATGGTCCCTTCAATAATACATACCTAGTACCTTGAAGTTAGTATTATCACCTGTTATGGACTGGAAGGCTAGTCGGGTAGTGCCCCTTTTGCATATATTGTGTCTGATCCACCACCTAAGATTCATCGAGCTCAAGTTGATTTCAGTAGACTTGATCAATCTCCTTTTCAGCTTTGAAACCCGATTCCTGTGCAAGGTATTCACAGAGACCTCTTCCCAAAACAAAATTAGTTGGTTTGATGTCCATGTCATAATTTAGGATCTTGGTGCTCCAATTGGCCCTCTTCTCGGTTATCTCTCCTTCAATAATGTATTCCTGTACATTGGGATGAGCAACTAAGATGGTAATTTTATTGGCCAACACCAAGTGTCAAAACTTTTTAAGGCTTTTAACAATGGAAAAATCTTGTTTTTCTATAAAATTGTATTTGGTTTCATAACCCTTGAGGGTTCTTGAGTGAAATGAAATCGGATGCTCCCCATTATTCTCTTCACCCTTGTGAGTGAGCATAGAAGCTATGTCGTGTTGACTACTGTATACATAGAGCAGGAAATCTTTAGAAAATTTTGGGTTAGCCAACACTGGAGAAACATAGATATCTATCTTTATCTACTCGAAACCCAGTTTACCCTCAAGGGTCAATTTAAACATCGAGTTATTCTTGATAATCAACGTGATAGGTCTTGTGATGCCCGCAAAGTCTGAAATGAACCGACTAACAAAGTTAATCTTCCCTAAGAAATATTGCAACCCTTTTTGATTCACTGGTAGGGGTAATTCTATTATGGATATCACTCTTTTGAGGTCTATTATAAATCCCTCCTTGGATACTACAAAAGTAAGTAGCTTACCTTGAGGTACTTCAAAAACAATTTTTTTGGGATTTAAATAAATCCCAAAGTTTTCACACTTCTAGGAAAACTTGTTCTAGATTATCAAAATGATCAAATTTTGATTTTGAGAAGACTGTCAGGTCATCCAGATAAATTAGTATGATCAAATTGATCAGTCCTTTCAAATAAATGCCCATTGCCTATTGAAAAGTTTCCCCAACATTTGATAGTCCGAAGGGAATTTTTGCATATGCGAACTTTCCCCACTTGATGGTAAACATTGTTTTATGTTGATTACTTTCCAAGTGACATACACATGGTTATACCCTAAGAAACCATCAAGCAATGAAAACATCTATGATCTGGCCACAGTTTATAGGATCTACTCCATTGACAACAAAGGGTAGTGGTCTTTCAGCGAAGCTTTGTTAAGACCTTGAAAATTGACACAAAGCCTAATGTCACCATTTTCATTTCAAACCAATACCAGATTAGACACCCAGGTTGAGTGCTTAATCAGGTAAATGATTCGAGAATCAATCAATTTGGTTAGCTCTTGTGTCATCAATGCCTCGACCTTTTGATTAATAGGCCTTTACTTCTGTCAGACATGCTTTGATCCTTCTGCCAAGTCAATGGTATGTTCAATTATGTTAGGTTCATATCCTCTAAGATCATCATAGGTCCAAGCTATAACTCTATTGTATCTAGAACACATATCCCTTAAACTTTCTTTATCTTCCCACAAAACATTCCTTCCAAATTTTAGCTTTGTGCCACTTCCAACATCAAACTCATAATCCTTTTCATCCATAGTAAACATCTTCTTTTCGTTCCTTACATCTTCACAATCGAAGAGATTTTCGAGGGAAATTAAGCCTCGAGGGAGCTTCTTTCCTTTTAGCTAGATAACCTACTCTTCGGAAGGTTGGGCTCTTGATTGTGAATAGTCAGAAACTCCTTCCAACCTTTGGTTGAAGGTGGATATCTGAGTTTCATCCCCAAATACTTTCCAGTTCTGATCATTATCAGGGATTGATGGTCAGGCAATGATCTGTACTACGTTCTTCTTTGTTGTTGAATCAAAAGTAGTTTCAAAATGTGATCCAATTAAATCCATCTGATTAGCTACACTATTTTGGGATCGAGGAATGACTCGCACATTGAAAGATTCAAAGCCTTTAATAAAATCCCATATCTGATGTCTATATGACTTCATTCTTGCATTGTTAGTAGCCGCTTGCTCGTGGACCTGACTCATAATCAACTCAAAATCTCTGAATGCCTGCAACCTCTTTGTGCCCATTCGCTCAGTGAGAATCAAACCGTGGATCAAGGCTTCATATTCTACATCATTATTAGAAAATGAGAATTGAAAGTGCTAGGCCTTGAGGGTCTCCGATCTTGTTGGGGATAATAATCATACCCCTGCTCTAGAACCGACTTTACATTTAGCACCATCAAAGTATAAGGTCCATAGATGGTTATCCGTCAAATCATCATATTCCTCTCGATCCTTCATCAATTTTGGATAGGTTTGATCATCATAGAAGATCACATACATGCCCAGTCCCATGGCATGAAAATTATCGAACGGGTCGAAGTCAATGAACTGGTTGAGGAGAGCCTCCTCTTCAGGATTCCAATCACTTGTGTCTTCTTCATCCTCCAACATTTCTACACAATATTCCTCCTAATTTGAGGAGGTATGTGCTACTTCAAAACATGACTACATTGTGTGCTATATATATAGGGTGCAAAGATGCAAACAAGATCTCCATCTTCGCCCCATGCTTGGTTCTAAATATTAGATGGGACCATTCCAGTGCCAAGTATCGACCAAGATTTGTAGTGAAATCTCTGGAAAGACACATCCTGAAGATCAAGAGGATGTCTATCACCACTACTTGTTGTGAGATTGTCTGGCTTGGGCATGAAAAGATGGTTAAAGGCACATCTTTTATCTGACTAACAGTCAGAACCTTCTTCCCTTCCAATTGCATGATTCCCTTTTCAAGGGGCTCATACTTAAGAATCAAGGTATCTACCACTTGCTTTGGCATGACCATTGTACTGGCTCCCAAATAGATCATATTATTGTGCAAAATTTAGTCTCCCATAATTAATGTTGTGAACCCCAATCCTATTCCTGCACAAAATTAGCAAATAAACACATAGTTAGGTTCATATGCAAGATAAAACAAGGATTCCCCATGAAATCCATTTATAATGGTCAAAATAGGAAAATGAAGAAACAAAACATAAAAAGCAATGAAATCTTAATTAAGCAAGCAAACTCTTGATCCCATGGGGGAATTGGTGCCAATTGGTGTGTTGAAATTGGCCCTTTCCCAACTCCTTTGTTGCAATGTTGATGATTTGTGGATGATTGAAGCTCCTTGATGAGATTTTGGCATAACCTTGCTATGAAATCATGAAAATGATGAACACTTGTTATGAAGTAGACAAAAATTTCTCTCAATTTGAAGAGAGTAAATTTGCTCAAATTGTGGATGATTGACGAGAGGAAGAGTCTCTCATTTATATATTTCAAATTTGGAAGAATGAGTGAGATTGAGCAATGCGGGATCATTCAACATCCAATGGCCAAGTGCCACTTGTCAAGATGTGAATGGGTGAAGGTTGAGCACATTTTGATCAAAGTGCCAATAAATGATATTAGATTCAACTTTTGAATTTGAAAGTTGGCAAGTTGGAGGGAGAGAGGAATGGATTTAATGTCACTTGGCTCAATGACAAGGACATGTAAGAGGAGTGAATGCTTTGTTGGAAGGACAAATCCACTTGAATTTGAATTCAAATTTGAGGGAATATTCCTCTCTTATTCCATGTTGAGAGAAAATAGGCAATTTAATAAATCAAAGTAATTGATTTATTGTGCAAGTTGCATTCTCTAGAGAATGTGACATGATTTAGGATTAAATTAATTAAAGATTAATTAATTTAATGAGGAATTAGGAGATGTGACAATTTAGACTTAAATTTAGGCATTGATTTAAATCAAATTGAGAGGAAGGGTTTTAATTAAATAAATATTTTGATTTATTTAACTAAAGGGGATAATGTTAGATTAAATCAAATAAGGTTTAATTTATTCAATTTAATAAGAAGACTTTAGAGATGTAATTTAAATAAAATGAATTATTTAAATGAAAAAAGATAGAGGATTAATTAAATTAAATTGATTAATTTAATTAGTAGAGGGGAAAGACCTAATTAAATAAATAATGATTTATTTAATTAAAGGATGAAAGATGATGATAACTTGAGAGTATGATTTATGATGAAATGATGTTAGTAATCAAGATCAACTATGTCGATCAATTTTCCATGTCTACAAATGTTAAAAAGAAAGGCATGGGATTTGACTTGCTTACATCTCTCTCTTTTGCATTTCCTACGTCATTTGTATAAGCTATAGCTTTCAGAGCTTGAGGGTCTGATGTGGGTCCTTTATCTTTACTTTGATCACATGGTAGAGTTGTTGGCCCATAGTTGTCGTTACACCAAAAGATCGACCTGTTAATGCTTTATACAACTGTCAGGGTTAACGGATCCACGAGAGGCGATTAGTCAATGTCACAAATCTTGAGGTGAGCGCTGACCATCTACCAAAAATCTCCCCCTCAGTGTTACCTGAGGGGATTCGAACTTGAAACCTTTGGATTTGATACCACTTGTTGGCTCACAATTGTCATTGCACCAAAATATCGACCTGTTAATGCCCGATACAACTACTAGAGTTAATGGATCCATGGGAGGCAGTTAGTCCATGTCACGAATCCCGAGAGGAGCACTTACCATCTGCCAACAAGATTTGCATCCATTTGCCATCTTTGTTCCTCATTTTTCAATGCTTCTCAAAGCAATGTCTTTTTCTCGAGAATAGATATAACATCCCAGAGGGACACATTGGTAGGTTCCTTCTTCAGTTTCTCCACCAAGTTCAACGCTCCAACTGGTGGAACCTTTGGCCTAAATGGGGGAATTTCCCTCAGCTTTGGAGGAAAATGGTCCATCGTGAATGGGTTTGGCATCTTTAAATTTAACTCCTTTGTAGGCACCGATGGAATCCACTGCTATTGATTTGGTCAAGCAGTCAGCTACGGGAGCTATTTTCCTACAGTGATGGTTGACATGGCTAAGGATGAGGTGGAGCTTATTGCCCATACCCTCCCATGAGCCTTCTCTTGTATCTGGTGTTGTAGTCCGACTACACACCTATGGAGCACTAGTCATCAACTCTTCATTTCTAAATACTGCATCCTCTTCCTCCATCCATCAGAATAGTGCTTGATCGGGTGCAATATCCAGCTCTTACTCTATGGAAATTCCTTGCATTTGTACCCTAGAGCGGGCATTTTCCATTTTGGAGGACTTGTATCCTTTTGCATTTAGAAGTGTGCCTTGTTTCTTTCGTCCACTATCATTTTCTGCATATTTCCCCTTGGACAATTTTGGGGCATATGGTTGTCATTGCATGGGAAACACCATGTGTTTTCATCTTCCGCTAGGTTGTTTTGGCTTGGGATTAACTCTTTCCTCTAGCTTTCCTTGACCATCTGCAATGACATGGTGACCAAAACTATCTAGTTTGTGAACACCGCTTGTTGACATCCCCAACTCAAGGGTTCTTAGTATGTGTTATGCTGATAGGACGGTCTTCCTGCCTGATAGGTCTGAGCGGCTTGCTTTAGAGGGGCCACTTGCTACTGCTTGATGAGAACTAACTCTTTGGAAAAGGACTACATGAAGCTCTTCATATCATTGATGTTCATTGCTATGGAGGAAGAGCTCGACGTGATTGACTGTGCGATCGGGTACACATACATGGATTGTGGTGGACCCAAAACCATCACTTGCATCGTGGAAATACTTGGAGCAGCTTCCTCTTGAGGTGCACCCAAAATTTATGCAAATACATCATCAAAGGTCGTGGTGGAAGCTTCCCCACATCAATTAAACTATTCTCCACATGCACCACCAACTCGTATGCATCAGGTAAGATATATCCTCCCATAGAAGTTATCATTACCACAATATTTGAATTGATAGCCTTCAGGTAGAACATGAACGCCATCATAGCTTGAGTTCGGGTAGTCACAAGAATCCTCTGCCAAGTTTTATGAAACCTGGTGTTGACATTGCTCATGGCTTCATGTGGATCTCTTTTGATGGTGATTAATTGATGTACTAGTGAAGAGCAATCTCCTTTCTCCAAAAAGTGTTTGAAAAACTTTTCTTTGAGTTGATCCTATGAGCTGATAGAACCAGAAGTCAAAGATCAGTACCAATCTTGAGCCTTTCCTTTAAAGGAGGCTGCCAACATTCTCATAGCAATATTTTCTTCTACTATATTGTGTACTCTACATACCTCAGCTATGTCTTCGAGGTGTTCGAAAGGGGTTTTGAAGTCCACTCCGAAGAATTTCAGAATAGCCTTGAGGGCATTAGCAGGTATGGCGGGCTAGACATCTAGGGGAGCAGGTGGTTGTAGTGAACTACCACTATCTCAGGTTATAAAATTTCTAGGAGTAGGAGGGGGTACATGAGCCATGGAGAAAATATTCCTATGAATTGAGTAAACTTGTATTCTTATTTGGAAACTTCGGCCCTTAGGTGGAGTAGATAAGTTTTTAAACTATGGGCTCCTACTCCTTGCTCTACTACTTCTTATAGGTGATACAAAACATGTAATTCTTGTTCTCCTAGGTACTGAAGAGGGTAACTAGGAGTACTATAAATGGCCCTTTAAATATTCTCTTGTTTGAACTCTGGGCATGAAGCTTCCAGTTTCTTTCCTTGGCCTGATTTAAGAAATATTTCAGACTTCTAATCAGATGTTCAAAAAATTTGAGTTCCGTCGAGCGTGCCAAAAAATAACAGTTGATCATCAAAGCTTGTGCCTCTCCAATAGTCTTATGGGAAATTCAACGAGTGGGGGACCAATTGGTGCCTCACTGAATACCTCCATGATTTTTATAGAAAGTCGACTCTTCTCTAAGTTTGGGAAAAGGTAGAAAGAAATGTAAACATAAAACATGAAAAGTGGCGATGTGCCAACACTTTTGCAATATTTCAAAACCAAAATTTCTTTTCTATGAGTGATATGGTAGACACAGAACACCACAACCCTTCATTGTTGGGAAGAGAATGAACAACAAAGGCTAGATACAAGCACAGTGCAGTCATTCAATCTACCTACAGAAAGTGTTCATTAAGATATGATCAAGCATAGAAGTTTGAAGAGTTAACAAAAAACATTCAAAAGCTACATAAACTCTTCCTCTTAATATAGCATAACACGAAGAAATAATAACCTTTAATAAGGAAAATATAGAATTCCAATGAAATAATCTAGTTTCTATAGGGTATCACTTTATCATGTAAACATACAACATGGAAATCAAATAATCAAACTATTTGAATTAAGATAGACACAGTGTTTTATTCTAAACTAAGATGTAAATAAGGAAACATTGACAAAGGCCATATCATGCACAATTTCAAATATTTCTCCTTAATAGTTCGTACTTAAAATATTAAATGAATTTTAAAATAGAGGTCGGATTCCAATCCGACAATAGTTTGAGCTAAAATAGATATAACATGCTAGAGTGAAGTAGTGTTCTGCAAAATTTAATAAAAATACTTTCTATAACTATGGAAAAGTAAAGAACTTCTTTCCAAAAAGAAAAAATCTAGGAACTTTTTTTTTGTTGTCACCTTAAATTTATAGTTGCAAAGGAGAGAGAAATTCCACCTCCACCTTGAAGTAATTATTGCCAGATGTTTGTACCTGATAGCTTAGAATTTGATCATAGATCTTTAATTAGCTCACGTAAATCTTCACTCATCAACTCTCAACTGCTACATTGATATCCCTTAGATATATAGCAAGATTATCGTCCATAAATGATCGGATCCTAAAAAACAACCTGGTAGAAGTCTTATTGACCAATCACATGGCTTGGAAGCACCGACTCAAATCCTTCTCGTCAAAACCAAAGAAAATTACACTCTTACAAACTCCAAAGAAAAGACTCCTTGGCAGAGCTTCCTTGTAGAGAAGACATGACGTGTCGAGTGGGCGGGTATTCTCAGATTTGTGAAAATCATTTGTGAGAAAACTTCCACCGAGTTGATAGATGGCCCGAATTTATCCTGAAAGTAAGGAAATAAACAAAACACATGCAGGCACCATGTGGCGTACTGTGTGGCTTTCGAAACCAAAATTTCTTTTGCATGCGGATCCTCCTGAAGAAAAAAAGTAAAAAGCCAAAAATCAAAAGACGAAGGCAAAATTTGCTTCACATTATACAAAGAAGATTGATGATATTTTAGATATTCTTCAAAAGAACAATATTCCATTTCCCTCATCTATGACTCCTTCTAAAACCTCTTCATCTATACCACCTTCACCTTCATCGAAACCTACATAGTTAGGGAATGCATGATTTGCAAGTTGAATGAAAGATAAAGAAGATAAACATAGTAAAGGAAATGTATTGGTAACTTCTGCAATTCATTTTGGTCATGATAGATGGTTTTTAGATTTAGGAGCATCTCACCACATGGGTTTTACTCCCTATGGGTATTGCAGGATCATCATATAAAAATAGACCCTTCAGTGGCGATGAAAATTCAGAAAATTAGAGTTAGGAAACTTGACGTAAAATTTTGAATAAGTTATCTATATTATTTCAAAAATATGTAACAATATAATTTGTAGAAAATTGAATTTAGTTTCTAAACTACTAGGTTTATTTTAAAAAAAAATCTATTTGGTGAAAATTTGAAATTTCAATGCAATAGTACTTAAATTTCAAGGAAAAAATAAGAAGTAGGTGTCTGTCTGACCACACTAACCAAAATAAAATGATAATATTTTTTTATAAGATTTTATATATAAGTAGAGGACTCATGTCCCAATGTGATGCATATTTTTTTGTAATTGTTTTCTAAGTAAATAATTAATTATGATTTTTTTATTACAACTTAAAAAAAATATAAAAACTCGTATGTCTGACAACCTTAACTTGATCAAAACTTCATGAAATTCATTTTTTTTAAATCCTAGAGTATGTGAAGCATAGAATGTGACACATGTTTTAGATTTAAAAAATGTGATACCATTTGAAAGCTATATATGTTTTTCAATGAACCTATCAATCAGGACTTTATTCGTAATTCAAATAGAAAACGAATAATAATTATTTATCTAATTCAAAGTAAAGCATAATTTATATTGGCGGAAAGTTGAGAATCTCCTTTAAAAACCCTTTTCATTTCATCAATTTTGGGTAAAAAAATCAGCCACATGGGCCAACATATCACTTACATATCACCACTTTTTGGCCCATCATGATCCTACACATACCCCTATCCTTTTTTGGGTCTTCATCCTGTAGTGTCAAAAAATGTCATTGGTGTTATTTTCACACTTGTTTGGGCCCTCCTTGAGAAATTGGGCTTAAGGTTGCATTGACTTGGTGTGTTTTAACATGCTCACATTAGGTCTTGGGCCTTTGTGAACTAATGAATTTAAATGGTACCTTGCTAAAGTGTTGTGAAGTGTTGTAACACACTTTCACACTTTTCTAGGGTTTTATCAATTAATTGAACTTAATAAACTTATTTTTAATCAAAATGTACTTTAATCCTACCTTATTTGAAGTGTTGTAAAGTGTTGTAACACACTTTCACACTTTTTTAAGGTTATCATTAATAATTAGGCTTCCTTATGCTTTAATTGGCCTTATTTTTTATCCACAAGCCTCATTTAATGCATCTTTTTAAGGATAATCCTAACAAAAATCAACATCCAGTCATAATTCAGGTGTTATCAGTTTGTATGGCCTGGATTTAGTGATCTAGATCTCATTCGCCACCTTGGGCAAATGAGTCCCGCCTAGGTTTATGGGTCCTGAACCTGGTTTCACACCTTTCTAAGCATTTTTAAAAATGGTCACATAAATTATGCCTAATGGGGCTCATTTTCCACCTTGGGCGAATGAGTCCCATGTGGCCCAAAATTAAAATTAATTCAAATTATTGGTTGTAGTTTATCCTCCTATATCTAATTTCAGCTTGTAGTGTTGTAATTTCAGGAAATTTAACTTAATTAAGTATAAATACAAGGTTATTTCACTCATTTTCACCTAGTACTTTTGTGAGAGCATTCATAATAGAAAATTGAAGTTCAAAAGTGTATTCAAGTGTTTACAAGAGCATTCAAGGGAAAAATTCTTCATCAATTATTGCAGCAATCCAAGATCCATCATCATGTCAAGGGTATCAAGCATCAAGCATTTTATTGAGCTAGTGTTGTGATGTTGCATTCAAGATACAAGATTAAGCATTGTTGTACACTTATCTCAAGATCTAGATCTATGTCCTTCATTGCCATTTCATGCTAGATTGTTGATTTGTATTACAAGACATCATTCAAGGTATCATTACTCATGTTTCATGTTCGTCTTTCATTATTTCATCATTTGGTTTACTGATCATACAAACCCAAAAACATAAAAATCACTTAAAATTCCTTGAAAATTAAAAGAAACCCTTACTGGGACTCATACGCCCCTCTGGGAAAATCAATCCTAGTGCACATCTAAAAATTCCTTTTACAAAATTAACAACCCTATTTCTTCACTTTTGGTTTCTACCATTAGTCAGTTGTTTCAGTTGGTCAAGTTTTTGTTACATGCATTTCACTAAATCTAGCTTAAATTGGTCCATTTCATGCATTGCTTCATTCCAAATTTGAATTTACAACATTTCATTTTTAAATTGTGGCATAGTGCAATTAGCAGATTACCTTGTTTAGAATCTAAAAATTGCATTTACACATCTCATTCTAGGTCATTGCTTTATAGTTTAAGTCTATTTCCATTCTTGCATAAATTACTGTTCTTAAAATGTTATTTTTGGTCTTTTCCAATTTTACAAAGAAAAAGTTAGTCACTAAGCATGTTAGTCATTAATTCAATGCATTCCCTAGTTATGAGAGTCTCTTAGTGCAAGAGATTGAAAATTTTGACAATGGCCTTAAACCTACACCCCCTCTTATCTCTCCTATTTGTGGGAATGATGTGATGGAAGAATATGAAGATATAGAAAATCTTGATGATCATAGTTTCTCTTCTTCTAATACCTCTCCTACATGTGACAAAGGTATTTTAGTGTTAGAAGATGCACTCATTGAGAATCATAACATTGTTGAAAGCTTCTCTTCCATAAAATCTCCTATATTGGAATATATTATAACACAAGAGAATGAAATCATAGACACATTTCTAAACATCACCTTACCTAATGTCCAGTCTCCTCTTTCTTGTGAGAATGATTTAGTGTAAGATGAGATTGTAAATGATGAGGATATTTTATTGTTAGATGACTAAATCTTTAAGGTCTTTAACAACCCTCTTTATGATCCTTCCCCTACCTATCCTATTTTGGAAGACATTAGGGAAAAAAGGAATGAAATCATAAATGATAATGAAAATTATACTTATCCTTCTCCTAGTATCTCTCCTAGTTGTGAAGAATATACTTTGATTAATGAAAGTCATGAGAATCTTAGTTTTCCCACTTCCCCTAAAGAAACCCTTATTGAGCAAGACAATTCAACCATTGATCATTCCCCTACTTGTGATGAAGTAATTTTGGAAAAACCAATCCTTGAATGTCAAGAAAATTTGGTTTTTAGTTCTCCTAACAACTCTCCTCCTAGGGAAGATATCATCCAGTGCAAGAAAATGACAACAATAGTAATGTGGCTTCCTTAGGTGATGGTAAAAAGGCAATTTTAGATTTCCCTTTATTAGAAATACATCAAACCAAGACCATTGAGGTTATGAATGTGCAAGTGTCCATTAGACCCCCCTTGACTATTGGACCTCCTACATACCCCATGGAACATCAAAGAATCCTCTAATCCTTTACCCACCTTCACACAAACAAAAAACTCAAAATAAACCTAAACTTATCCTTTACCCACCTAAAAATAGTTTTTTGCAATAGTTGAGTTCTAATACTATTTCTCATACATATAACACTAGAAAAAATCAGCAATGAACACAAACACCTTCAACATCCATCCCATTTCCTAATCCTATCTTACCAGGTCATCCTCGTTTGCCTCCACAAAGTGGAAAAGAGTACAATCTTGTTGAACAACTAAAGAATACTCCTACTAAAATATCATTATGGGACCTTTTTCAAGTCTCCCCTCATTATCATAACATGATTTAAAGTGCCTTGAAACAAATTCCTATCCCTTCTAGTGTGCAATCAAATGACATAGTAGCCTTGATTCAAGGAATAAATGTTGACATTGTTTTCCACCAAACTAAGCTCCCTCCTTTTGAAATGCAAAAACAAAATGAATCTTTCATAATAATAGCTCAATATAAAAGAATGGGAATAAAGAGAACCCTCGTCAACAATGGCCCATCCCTTAATGTCTGTAGTGTATCCCTTTTGGATAGGCTTGATGTGGATAAATAAAAAATTCAATCTAGCTCTCTATCTATTAAAGGATTTGACAATGTAGGAAAATAACCACTTGGTGTGATCACTTTTCCTATTAAATCTTGAAAGGACACATTAGAAAAAATGATCCATGTTAGGGGATGTGATGCTCTTCCTTGTGTTGAAGAACCTAGTTCCTCTAACTGATAACTACACTCATCCTATCTGGCTCACCCTTGTCCTGCACTAAGTGGGGGCAAGGAGTTAGGTAGTGTAGTGTAGTAAAATGCATACCTTGGCATTTTCACACTTAATTTGGACCTATTTTAGCATCCCCCACATTAATTACCCTTTAGATCACTTTTTGTGCATCTTGAGGCCTATTTTTACCCTTAAATAGGACCAAAACCCTCAAACAATCATCAATCTTGGCAAACCACCTTTTGAACCGATAATTTGAGCCTGGTGGGATCAAGATGCAATTGGTGGAATCTTAGTCCCGGGGGTTTGGTTTTCGGGATTTGAAAGTGAGAAATGAAAATATTTGAATGAATATGAACTTTTATCGGCCTTTGAGATCAAATTTTCAGGGTATTAGTTAGGAATTCCTATAAAAGAAATATTCCCACCTATTTTTCACCTAAGTAAGAAATAAGTAGCTAGCTAAGTAAGTGAGCAAGCAAGTTGAAGGTAGTTTTAGAGTTTTGGAGCAGCCTTCTATTGTGTTTTTGTAGGTTTTTCAAGTCTTTCCAAATCAAGATCTAGCATTGTCAAAGATTAGTGATGGATGCCTATTGTGGATCATGAGATATTCTAGGTTGGAGATGCAACTAGCCATTTATCCAAGCCTAAGGACTTGTTTCTTGATTGATTCCATCTTCTATTATTGTTCTAGTTTCTGCCAAAGGAAGGTATACTTTATGTTTATGACAGTTTGTTAGGGTGATTAGAGATCTCCTCAATATGAAATTTGCATTTACACCTTAGGAATCTTATTCTAACATATTTGAATAAGGTTTCTTGACATCATAGCTTGCATAATCTTAGACACACTTAAGATTAGGTCACACACACATTTCCATTTTTAGATTCATGCTTTTTCGTCAAGGTTTAATTACCAAACAAGTGGTTTGACCAAGGCAAACCCCCATAAACAATTAATCCAAATTCCTTTATTTTGTAGGAATTTTTGCCGGTTTAGATCTAGGATCTTGGTGAAGAAGGAAGTTTAGATCTAAGGTTTCTGGATCACATTCAGAAATTCCAAAAATTTAGATCGAGACTAAGATGGGAGTAAAGGTGTCTTAGTCCTCTAAGTGGGAATCTTTCAGTGATTTTTCAGGATTTTGTTCCATTATTTGAAGATTTTGTGTTTGCCTCGAAAAAAAACAATGTGACTAAGACAGGAGTAATGCCTTCTTATTCCGTCAAGGCATATTTCAGTAGTCTGTTTGCATTTCTAGAATCCTTTTGGCATCTCTAGGCTTCCCAGGTACAAATAACCTAACTTGGAGTTGTTCATTTTTTAGAATTGAGAAGATTCATTTTGCTTATTTTAAGTGTTTTACATATCAATGTGTTTTCAAAAAATTATTGTTTCCAAGCATTTGCTTGGTGGTGAGCCCCTTAATCCAATAGAACAGCCCCTCCTAAGTCCTCCTAGTTGTTTATTGACTCACCTTGAGAGGTTGATAGTCAATCCTATTAGGGTTCTTAGGACATATTTGAATGAACTAGATAGAATAGGAGGAAAAGGGCATCCTTCCCCCCCTATTTTATCCACATTTCATTTTGGTGAACCTGACGTGAATCAAACACGCAACCTTCTAATACATCACAAATAAAACCCGATTACTTTATTCTATTAAGACAAATTGGGAGTAGATATATCACAAATAAAACCTGATTCCTTATCGATTCAAGGATTTGAAAATATAGGAAAGCATCCGCTCAGTGTCATTACCTTGCCCAATTTAGTCAGAAAAGTTACCTTACAAACTTCTATTCATGTTATTCGTCATGAACTTTCATACAATCTTATTTTAGGAAGACCATGGATTCATGAGATGCATATGGTGCCTTCGACTCTTTATCGAATTATGAAATATGTTTATAAGAATAAGATATACCAAATTGAAATGGATCCTGAGCCTAAAATTTTCTTGTAAATTGTAAAAGGAACTACCAGTCCTCTGAAAACATTAATCCCAACATAAAGAATAGAACCTATCACAGATGAAACATAAGAGATAGAAGTAGTGTCAAAACTAACAAATGATTATTCTAGGGTTCCTTGGAGTTCACACTGTCACTTATGGGAGATTATGCAATCACAATAAAAGAAGATGAAAAACAAAAGCAACCAATGGTTATGTCAAAAAAAAATTTAGGAGACACCTCACAAGCATCTTCTCTTGAACAAGACATTAGCAATACAATTTTTTTTGATGAGATAGACAATCAACAACCACCAAAACCACAAGAAACAGAATAAATTTATGGAAAAGGTTATGGACTTCTGAAACAATTCAAATACAATGGAAAAGGATGTGGAAAGAATGAACAAGGAATTTGTGTCCCTATAGAACCTAACACACAAGAGATAAAAATTGATTTGGGATACTATCCTTCTAAGATAACACAAGCAAAGAAAATACCTTCATTAAATATCAACACTATTACATGCAAGCCAAAAATCAGTCCCACCTTGAAGCATCCTGAATTGTTTGATATGGAATCACCCCCATCATGGGAATTCTATGAAATTGATGAGGCCTTGAAACAAATGCTTGGATTTTATGAAAAACCATCCAACTATCATTATAAGAAAAATGTCGCATGTGCTATGATAAACACCAAAAAACATGATGAAAGCAATGCGAATAATGAAATAAGCATGAACAATGAAGAGTACAACCCTGAATTTCCAAGATTGAATACTCTTCCTTTGGGGGATATAGTGGATATACCAATGGACATCAATGATAAAGAGAAATTCATTAAGATAGGAAAATTCCTTGATGATTATGAACAAGAAGATACTACAAACTAACTTCATGTCTTTCTTGAACTTTTTGCTTGGAATTATTCAGATATGCCCGAAATTGACCCTAAGATTGTAACACACAACATAGTCTTAGCTGGAAATGCTAAACCCAAGTTAAACAAAAGATTTGAAAGATGCACCCTAAGATAGCCTTATTAGTTAAGGAAGAAATTGAAAAACTCCTTGAAGCTGGTTTCATACGACCTATAGATTATTCTCCTTGGATCTCAAACATTGTCGCAGTCACAAAACCTAACAATTGTATTAGGATGTGCATGGAATTTCATGATTTGAATAAAGAATCTTTAAAAGAGGACTTTCCTCTTCCTAATACTGACATGATAGTTGACTCGACTATGGGACATGCTTTGTTGTCATTCATGGATGGATTTTCAGGATACAATCAAATCTTCATTAACCCTCAAGATCAGTACAAAAGAACATTTACAACTGTTTGGGGAACATTTTGTTGGGTTATGATTTCTTTTGGATTAAAAAATGTAGGTGCAACATACCAACAAGCTACGACACTAATATTTCATGATTATATACACAATATTTTGGAAGATTATGTTGATGATATTCTCTCTAAATATTTAACATGACAAGATAATGTGAAGGTTCTCCACAAAAATTTTGAACACCTTCAAAAATACAACATGAGATTGAATCCAAAAAAGTGTCTTTGGTGTAGAAAGCAGAAAATTGCTAGGTTTTATAATTTCTCACATAGGCATCGAGGTGGATACAAATAAAATTGATGCTATAATTAGCATGCCACCTCCTAGAAATATCTCTCAATTACACACATTTCAAGGAAGAATTCAAGCCATTAGATGATTCGTAGTATCCTTAGCAAATCAAACATTACCATTTATACACCTTATGAAAGGAATATATTTCCACTAGAATGAGGATTGTAAAAATTCTTTTGAGAGTTTGAAAGATTATCTTACCACTCCACCTATTTTACAACCCACTATTCAAAATAAACCATTCATTCTTTACACATCGTCTTCATCCCATGCTCTTGTAGCATTGTTGGCTCAACACGATGATAATGGTAAAGAACATCCTATCTATTACATTAGTCGTACATTGATTGTTTATGAGAAATGATACACAACAATGGAAAAACAATGGTTGGCTCTTGTATTCCCTACTAGTAAGTAGTGACATTACTTATTGAATGCCAAAATACAAGTCAGGACAAAGTTCGATACTCGGGTATGTGTAGGATCATGATTGGCCAAAAAGTGGCGATATCTAAGTGATATGATGGCCCATGTGGCTGACGACTATTTTTTAACCCAAAATTGATGAAATGAATAGGGTTTTTAAAGGAGATTCTCAACTTTCCACAAATATAACTTATGCTTTACTTTGAATTTAATAAATAATTATTATTCATTTTCTATTTGAATTACGACTAAAGTCCTGATTGATAGGTTGATTGAAAAAAATCTATAGCTTTCAAACGGTATCACATTTTTTGAATCTGAAACATGTGTCACATTCTATTCTTTGCATACTATAGGATAAAAAAAAAAAAAAATGAATTTCATGAAGTTTTGACAAAGTTTTAAGGCTGTTAGACATAGGGGTTTTTATATTTTTAAATTTTTTAATAAAACAATCATAATTAAATATTTACTTGGAAAAAAATTACAAAAAAATATGCATCACATCGGGACATGAGTCCCCTACTTATATCTAAAATATTATAAAAAATATTGTCATTTTACTGTGGTTAGGGTGGTCAAACAGACACCTACTTCTAATTTTTCCCTGAAATTTAAGTACTACTACATTGAAATTTTAAATTTTCAACAAATAGATTATTTAAAAATAAATAAACCTAGTTTTTAGAAACTACATTCAATTTTCTACAGATTCTATTCTTACATATTTTTGAAATAATATAGATAACTTATTCAAATTTTTACGTCAAGTTGCCTAACTCTAATTTTCTAAATTTTATTGCCACTTAAGGGCCTATTTTTTCCATGATGATCTTGCACATACCCACTCTAAAACACTTGTTTAATTTAAAATAGACTTATCTAGACATTTAGCTAAGTGGGTAATGTTGTTGAATAAGTTTGACCTTAAATTTGTTTTTAAAAAATCAATTAAGGGCCAAGCCTTGATCAGTCAGTTGGTTTATTCTCCTTCCCCTTTCATGATACTTGGTAATGATTCTTTCCCTGATGATAATGTGTTCACAATCGATGATGATACATGGGAATTGTATTTTGATTGATCTAAGTGTAGAACTGGCTCTGGAATGGGGTCATAATAAAACCTCCTACAAAAGAGCCTATTCTCTTATCATATAGATTAAATTTCCTATGTACGAATAACACTATTGAATATGAAGCTTTAATCGCTGGTTTAGATGCCACACTAGTTATGGACGCTAAAGACATTAAGATATTCAACGATTCAAGATTAATCATCAAACAAAATAAATGGAACATACCAAAGAAAACATGAGAAACTATCAAAATACAAGGATCTCACAATAAAATTATTAGAGAAGTTTGGATCATTTTCCATTGATAACATCCCTCGAAAACATAACTGCCACACAGATGCAATGGTAAGTGTAACTTCTCTTATTTATCCTCAAGATCCTTCATAAGACTTCACTTTCATTGTGCATGCAATCCTAAAACCTTCGATTGATGATAAAGTAGATGAAGTGTTAACAACAAAAATTGAAAACTCGCGTGAATGGTATGATACAATATTCAACTATTTGAAAGAAGATACCTTTCCCAAGCGAACAATTAAAAACACTCATCATCTAAAAAAAAAATCCTCTAGATACATCATTCTAGCAGACATATTATACAAGAGATCCTTTGATGGCCTCTTGCTAAGATGTCTTAAACAAACTAAAATCCCTATAGCGCTTGACCAAGATCACAAAGGTTCTTGTGGGGGGTATCTCGAAGGAAGATCGTTAGTTCAAAAGATAATCTGCATAGGATACTATTGGAATAATATGGAATGTGATTGCTTTGAATACATCAATAAATGCCACAAATGTCAAGAGCATCAAAACTTAATTCATGCTCTTGCCTCTGAGCTTCATGCACAAACTCCCATTTGGCCATTCTCAGTGTGAGGTTTGGATATCATTGGAAAAATATCCCAACCCTCATCTATAGGACATATGTTTATAATCATGACAATAGATTATTTCATAAAATGGGTAGAAGTTATCCCTTTGCGCTCAACCACAACTAATGTAATATGTCGTTTCATATTGGAACATATTATTGCTTTCTTTCGGCTTCCTTCCACGTTAGTTTCAGATAATGGATCACCATTTAAAACTAATGATGTGAACAAGTTCTTGGACACATTTAATATACAACATTGATTCTCAACACCTTACTACCCGAAATCTAATCAACAAGCCGAATCAACAAATAAAACCGTAGAGAAAATCCTAAAAAAGATAATAAACAAACATAATAAAGATTGACATACATAATTAACATAGGCATTATGGGCTTATCATACTAGTATCAGAACGTCAATAGGAAACACACCTTATAACCTTTTTTATGGTGTTGAGGAAATTATTCCCCCGGAGTTAGAGATTCCCTCTTTGAGGATTGCTCTTCAAGGGCTAACTGATGATAATACTTATCGAGAACAACAATTACACCAACTTGAAATGCTCGATGAAAGGCACATTAACGCCCTCAAACATCTTCAAGCTTATCATAAGAAAATTCAATGAAGTTATAATGATCATGTCATCCCTTGGTCATTTAATAAGGGTGATTTGGTGCTATATGAAAATCAACAGAATGTCAATGTCAACCCGATAGAAAAAGGAAAGTTTAGCCCTAACTGGTTAGGACCATATATAGTTCAAGAAAGACATGGGTCTAGAGCATACATAATATCCTATATGGATGGAACACCTCTTCACGAACCCATTAGTACTGTACATTTGTATCGGTATTATTTCTAGCCTTCTCTGAATAGTGTGAGTGTTAAAGCAGTGTTGTTAGAGTTAATGGATAGTATGCCATTAGCTCTCGCACTTGCTTTGTTCTAGACACATGGTCCTTTATGTCTTGAATTCTAGGGTAGTGATTCCAGTGTGGATTTGGATTCATAATTTGGCTATCATGCTATTCAGACCCCTATGGTGTATGTTGTGTTATGTTAAATCCTTATGGTTAAATCATAAGTGCATTTAATTTCGCATAACATATTGCATAATATAAGAAATTTTAACAAGAAAAGACATGTTAGATCATGGAGACATTTATTGAATTGTCTAATGTAGATTATTTAATAAATAACATGGCCATCTAACACATAAACATAAAATCAATGCATTCTCATATATAGACATCAAAAAGTTCTAATACAATGTCACTATGGCCTATGGTTGCTAGATTCATATGGATGCAGTGTCCACGCCCGTCGAGAGAAGTTGGTGTGTGACCTCGATCTGCTCATGCTAGCCAAATTTTCAATAGTCTATAGTAACCCACATAGCTCACCCTCATGTACTAGTGCCTCTACTCATTCTTGCTCGATGTGATCTCTATCAGCCTGGATCCTCACAACTTCTCTCTGAAGCCACTCGACTTCTAATTGTAAGACAACTTCTCTGTCAGATCTCTAAGCTTCTTAGGCCTCCTCTAACTCCACTACCAATGCTAATACCTGACCATCATCATGCTCAGTGTGTCGGAACATGCCAAAATATGTTCCCCTTAGCCTCACATAAGGCTCAAATAGGTCCATGCACTCTGCTACAAATGGTGGGGGCATGAACTTTTTGGCTGTAGCCTCATCCATTGGAAGGGGTGTCTCTATAATTGTAGTTTCATGATAGAATAGATCCTTGGACTCTATCACGGGACCTGCAAGATATAAATAATAAGAACAATCAGTAGCCATCATCATAATATATCCATATATGAGCATGATATATATAAAAACATAAAACATAATAACAATAAAAGATCATCACCTGGTTTTATAGCATGATCCATAAGAATCTCAAATTCCTTGCTACTCTCTTCGTGCTCTTGGACACTGGCACGCGTAGACTATGACCTTGTAAACCAAGTGGGAACTATATGTCTCCACTCGTAGCTAGGAGGACTAGCCTTACCATTGTCACTGTCATCACTCATAGGATGGCTCTCCTCATCCTATGTCCCCTCGTCATCCTCCTCAACCCCCTCTCACTTGTAATCATTGTCCTCCTCTATCTCCTCCTCATCCTCGCCTAGGAATAGATCCACTTGATCTACCCTCCTATCCAATTCCTTGTCCTCCTTTCCTAAGTTTGGTAGAAGCACTATGAAGCCAATAGGATAATCCATAGGAAAGATGGATCCTGGCTGAACCACCTCCCACCACTCGTCATACTCTTGTGTTGTGCCAACATGATCTATGTCAGAGACTGGGGGCATGTTTGTTTCCTCCTCCTCTACATCACTCAGGATGACATCGTCCTTTTTTAGTCATTTAAGATCTCCAAGTCTATGGGCACTCTGTACTAACTGTCTATATGAATCTCATACCTATGGTAGCCTTTGTACCTGTCCAAATTTCCTCATGATGTGATCATAGTAGAAAGGTCTCACTACGCGATTGTCTCATCCTAACAATAGTCTATCTCTCTACATCTGTCTTAGCTATCCTGTAGTATCTAGCCAGAATTGTTCCATGAGCTAGGGTCTCCATACAATATGCTCCTCACTAAGTCTATCAAACCACATCCTCTACAATAACACATCATCGCGATGCCATGCATGTCTCAGAGGATAGCTGAAAACCAATATATACCCAACTGTTGTGACAATTGGAAATCTTGTAGGCTGCGTATAGGTGATATGATTGAGGGACCATGTCTATAATAGAGTATAGTGTAGCATGCTATTCATTTTCTCATAGGTGAATTGACCTAAGTCATAATATAAATGTTCTAGTATGCTCCAACCTCAAGTGTAGACCACCCGATAGTGCTCCATGTCTCTAATCATGTGTACTAATCCCCCATCCAGATGTCCTCCATGGCCATCAAGGACTAGTGATAGAACTACTTTGAAGATCATGATGCATATCAATAGTGGTTAATGCGCATGCAACAACCAAGAAAGCTTGATGCACACTCCCATGATCCTGTGGCAGACCAGTTTTCCTAAGCAATACTCGGTGTCTACCAGCATCTCCTCGAAACTCCTACCCTATACTATAAATACCCTCTCTCCTTGAATGGGAACCCATAGTATACAGTGCATATCCTCTAGGGTAACTTTCATCTCCCCTATCAACAGGTGGAAGGTGCAGGTGTCTGCGTCCCATCTCTCTGCTAGTCCCATCAACATGGAATCATGATATTGCATGGTCAGCGCAAGATAGGCCCAGTAAAGACCCATCTCCTGGAGGGTTTGCACATCCTCCTTAGGTACCTAATCGATCAGATCTCAAAGTTGGCTAAACATTCGGTTGCCTAGATGTTGGCACGATCAAGGTGCAACCTACCATAAAAAAAAATGTAAAATTTCAGCTAAAACATCTTAAAATATCAAATTTATGCTTTAATGGTCAAGATTCCAAGAAGTGTGCTAAAGTTTCTCTAGGACATCTTCATTAATAATTCTAGCCACTTTATTCCTTAATTGGGATACTTTGCAACAAAGTGGGACACTTTGAAACAATCTAAAAATTTGAAAGAAAAACCTTCCCTACCCTATAATTTTCCTTAAAAAATTCATAAAAGCATTAAAAAATTAATTAAATTGAAGTACCGAGAAGGCGAAATCGACTCACAGTATGTTGTAGCTCACCCTGTGCGACCGCATCCCATGGAACCTCAATCCATGGATGGGTGGAAAAATGTCTGCTCGGCATGGTGGTTCACTCTACTCCTCACTTTTATATATGCACTTTTAGGTTATTTTGGTTAAAACAAAAAGGTATTTTCTTTAATCAAATTCACATGTTTTGAGCTAGTGAACTCCATTTCCGATGTCGTTTGTTGCATTGGCATCATAGTTTCATCCCCATTCTCATCAAATGTTTATCATCATGTGGAATGGTACCTGGAAATTCCCTATGATAGATGTGTCTAATTCGATGTGGTGGACATGCTACCTTGATTCCACCTCCGTAAAGAAAGCGGAATCAAGAGGGGCATACATCTTCCCTTGAATGTAATTTGCTAGGAAAGTTAGATAAGAGGATTATATTTGAGCTTCTAATGAATCTATGATGTAGAATGTGGGTCCTAACATTGTGGTTTTGTAGGTAACTACAATGGGAGATTCATTCTCCGTAATGAATCCATATGAGTATCCTTTTATAAAGTTACTTATTGTACTTTAGCTTACATATGCACATAGTGTCATATGGGCGCTAATGTGGGGGCTAAATGTAGTGTAGTAAAATGCATACCTTGGAATTTTTACACTTAATTTTGACCTATTTTAGCATCCTCTACATTAATTCCCCTTTAGATCACTTATTGTGGGCCCCTAAGATCCCTTTTTTGTGCATCTCGAGGCTTATTTTTACCCTTAAACCGAACCAAAACCCTCAAACAATCATCAATCTTGGCAACCCACCTTTTAAACCGATAATTTGAGCTTGGTGGGACCAAGACACCATTGGTAGCTTCTTAATCCTACCTAGTGGGACTAAGACATCACCTAGGGCGTCTTAGTCTTGAGGGATTGGTTTTCCTGATTTGAAAGCGGGAAATGAAAATATTTGAATTAATATGACCTTTTGT